>JARKIB010000094.1:0-423249 GCA_029378385.1 Mycena metata
AGCATAATCGGAATGTTTTGAGCGTACGAAGAGCGATGAACTAACCTCACCATTCGGACAACAGCCTTGGACCCCATCGACGACATCGCAGTACGAGCTGAGCCAGAAATTAAGATAATGGATCTTTGACGATCGAAAAGCTTACCTCGCAGCACAACAGCCTCCGCCTGGGCCATCGTGAGCATCGTATTGTTAACCACACAGCCCACGCGACTAACCAGTACAACATTTCTCTCCGGGCGTGCAACATCCCTTGTTATCGCAACCATCCTGCGTTTTTCAACCTTATGATTACCCTCTATTCCGAGAAACAGTAGGCGCAGAAGACAAACCTGTACCGTAACACCAGCTTCCGTTCCGGGGTCGCAGCCTGACGCCAAGGTTCCATCGCCCTCAGTACCATTAAAATGAAGGAATGAGAAGAAAACGTACATCCCTTGGTGGAGCAGGCGCCGCCGGCAGGGCAACAATCCCCATTCCCGCACAGACCATAACCCTGCGGGTAAGTCCGCGCGACGAGTAAACCTTCGATCACCGTACGCGTCTCTAGCGCTCCATTGGTTCCTAGAAGATTCTTCGTTTGCGGTTTGAGCTTCGGGAGGAGTGACCAGGACGCGTCTCCGAGGTTGCACTTGCAGCCAGCACCGAGAACGCACTGAGGCCCGCGAGAAAGAATAATAGGGAGGGAGGGAGCATAGGAAAAGGGGTGGTAGGATCGAGAACACACGTTGTCGCGTTAGCTTGATTTTTAACTGGCGCGGTTGACGTGTGTTGGTCTTTTTAGTTGGTTAACCGCGCAACCGATGAAAAAAATCTGGGGTTGATTTTTGTCAGGCAGGGCAGGCGTAGGATGTGGATGAAACTGTTATGATGGACCTTTTCAAGTTAAATGAAATTTATGGAGGCGATGTTGACAGTTTATGTTCTCAGTATGGACAAATGATTGAAAAGAGAGTCACGAATTACGATAGCTTCGGCGCGCATAGATGCTGAAAGTACACAGTAAGTGGCCCAGCAAGCTACGAAAGTTGAAAAACAGAACATACATTTTTGGTCAAAGCATGCAGAGTAACTTCCGTCTGGACCTCGCACGAGTACTGTACTATTACGACCAAAGGTTCAGGTGACGGGTGACAGCGGGTCGTGAACTGAACTAATTTGGCATGGGTGACGGTGATATTTCGATTTTTGGCTAAAATAGGGGTGAAAACTGTCAAAAAATCTCGGCCGGCACCTGCCGGAAGCTGCCGTCAGTCCATTTATGGGAATTTGTGGTGATTGTCGATCAATGAACCTTGATCCCAGTGAACCTTTGAGGTGACGGGTGACATGCCGTGAACCTTTGGTCGTAATAGTACAGTAGCCCTCTGGGCAGTCTTCAGGAACGTCGCCCTCTGCAGTCAAATTAGCCATCCAGATACGAAGCAATCGAGATGATGATGCACCCACCCTTCGACTTGAGCTCGAGCAGCCATAAGTGGAGATGTCCTGTCAGAAACTTTGAAAGGCAAGCGTCGCACAAGGCATCCGACGCCATCCAGTCTTTGTACTCCGCAGTTTTAAAGCGTGTGAATTTCCGAGATTAACTTGTGTTTATCGGCCCAAGATTTGCTTTCTTTGAACAGTTCCATCTCTGTGAAGTTATGGGAGAGGTTCCCTGGGAAGAGGCCGCGGATGTCGAGGCGTAGGCCAGCCCAGTCTGAGATAAATGCATCGGTTTGAGATGAGCAGGTGAAGAGTACCACACACCGTGTTCATAGCGCAGTTTATTGCGGCTCGTTAGTCCACATTGGTCACTCAGTGGGATAAGAACATGGCCAAAAAGAAGGAGGAGGTGTCCTACAGGGAGGTGAATGGCACGCGGCTTCATCCAAAAGACTTTTAGCGTCACTTGAGGGCGGCGAAACGTCGTGATCGTCCCAGATTTGTTGTAGTGGCCCTGCGAAGAAGTCTGAAAGTAGGGAATATGGCCTAGACATCCAGACTGCATATCCTAGGGTCTCTACTATGCTATTCCCATCTTCGTGCTCCCAAGCACGTAACACTGCGGCGGGCCCGGTCGATATCAAAGTGTCAGCAAATTCTGAGAAAAAAGAAGGGAAAAAGACTTGAGAATGCAGCGGAGTCGGAAGACAATACCAAAGAAGGAACACATACCGGGGAAGTCATCCTCGTCCTCAATATAGCCCCCCCAAAACTCGATCGCGATTGCGCGGAGGAACACCAGCACGGCATCAAGCTCGAATAATTCTGTGGTCAGGTACTCGTGAGTATCGCGATCCTGACTGTGACGATCTCATCGTGTTGATTTTCTTGTACATGCCGGATTAGGTCTTCGTCGTCAGGCAAATACTTTATTAGCTCCTCTTAAGTTCTAGGTGAAATCATCGACATGACATCTTAAGCTTCTAAGAAGTTAAGTCCTACAAATAATACTTTATAGCTAGCTGCACACTGTAGCTTTCACATCTTAAGTTCCCAAAAACTTAAGTCCTACGACTTGAGTATTAGTTGAGCTCTGACTTACGGTGAAACTTGAGGCTTGGACTTAGGTTCGGAACTGGAACTCAAGTACGCTCCTTCGAGTGAACTTGAGTTCAAGTTGCGAACTCAAGTTCGAGCCTTATGAAGCTGAAGAGTAATCAATGAGTAAACTACTGTCCAGTGTCAAGAATTGACGTACTTAAGTTCTGTTTAACCCGAGTCGCAAATTCTACTCCGGAGAACTTGAGTTCGAAAAATCGCTTAAAAGGCTTGCCATGGATAGGCACAAAGTTCCAAGGAGACAGAAGCTCACCCCGGCACACAAATGGTACTGAAGACCTGTGTGAGCCATGATCAGCCGGATCTAGAAGCGCAAACAGGGTGGCATTTGGGTGGCATACGGAATTTAAGATTGTCACCGCAACTGAACGGCGACATCGGGTTTGCCAGAGGACAGGGTGGGTTCAAATCGAGACTGGAATGGGGAAACAGGCCTGGAATCGAGGAGAAGGTAGAATGGATCGTGGAAGTCAAGAGTCAAGTCAAAGTGATGTGTAGTGGCGTGTTTGTGGCAAGATCTTGCGCGTTCATTGTAACGTAACATGCCACGCCACTGCATCCTTTCTCTTCTTGACCACCATCTTCTCAACTTGCTCCGCCGCTACATCCGCCCGCATGCTCACCAACTCTTGTTCAAGACGGCCCTTTCCGATATCTGGTTTAATGGGCGGTGACACTTCGACCCGGAGTGGGCCTTTGTGTCCGCAATCACTTTGCCACCGGCGTCAAGGAGATCTAGAACAACGATGAAAGAGTGCGTGCTTTCTGACCTACTCGTTTTAATTTGCCTGAATTGCAGTACTGCTCGACACAGTGATCGCGTGTCCGGTGGATCGCCGTTGCGCCGGTGGCATGGCGGGTACAGGGGGGATATGTATCGGTGTGTGATGTTTTCTTCTTTCTCTTCTTTGCTCAATATGAGCTTTGTCCTCAGTTCACATACATCGTCAGTGCAACAATTCCTAGGCACGTCTCTATGTTACCCTCTTCTCCCTTCCCCAGCTTCACCTCTGCCACTCATTCACCCCCACGCGCTACTGCACATATGTAGACCTTCCTGTTACTTGCGTGGAATACAACTTCGGTTTTGCACCTCGAACTTGAGTTTGTAGGTGGAACTTAAGTTTGTTTGAACTTGAGTTTGGCAATGGAACTCAAGTTGTGTGAACTTAAGTTTGGCAATGGAACTCAAGTTGGGTGAACTTAAGTTTGGCGGTGGAACTCAAGTTATTTGATTCAAGTCTTGAGTGGTCGGCCCGTCCGTAGTGTGCCGTGTGTGCATAGCCCGCTTGAAGGCAGAACTTAAGTTCCTAGGAACTTAAGACGCAATGTTGATGATTTCAGCCCGAACTTAAGATGGGCTTGTCGTATTTCATCGTCAGGCATACGACATACCTCGCAGTAGAGCATAATTCGATACACGGCACGCGCAAAGCGCCACGATTCGGTCCAAGTAAGTTGACTCGCTGTCGAAAGCGGGTCTCTATATCTGGATAGTATCAATATCACGTCTCTTTGCACACGCCCATCGAGCGAGTTACTTGAGACTGAACGCGACCTCCAGGCGTCTGACAATCGCTGCATTCTCCACCAGGCGGCGATATTGTTGTTTCGTCAGCTGGTCTATTTCTTTCGTTTTCGCATATGGCAGGACACACAACGCGTCAGGGAGACTCGCTGGTCCGACCACGTTTTCTGCCACCGCGCGCAGGATCGATTTCGGGTGCGTCTGGAAGACGCCGTACCACGTCTTCGAGATTGTGAGGGCCGCAGATAGACTTTCGAATGGGCATGCATTGGAGTATGCGGTCGAGAATGTCGTTTGGCAGGACCCAAGGCAGGACTGAGGTCATGGTAAGAAGCAAGGGACAATCAGTGGCTGTTCAAGGATCATCAATAATGATGGCGGCCTTTATTTGAAGGCCGGGATTGAACCGAGGTTGAAGACGCATTGCGGGCATCGGGACTGTTGGACCTTTGAGCAATGGTAGATCGGCGTTTCCAGTGTTAAAAGAGGCGTCCCATGGTGTTCATAATCCGAAGGAAAATATGTTGCGTCTGTTATTCTTTCTTTTGTCTATCAATCCGACGATACCGTGTTTTACTTTGGGCGAAATTCCACGTCAGTGGGGGCAGTCGGAGGAGAAATAATACAATAGTCGCCGGAAACAAAGTCAATGTCCACCGCGATGCTTTGAACTAAGTACTGCCAAAGCGGGATCAAGGTCCCAAAGCGCGACGCTTGGCCCTCGTGCCCTTATAGCCCTGGCGAGATGCAGCGAGCTCCCCGACCTCTCACCTTGTTTCGCCAGGTAAGCTCCCTCGATTCTGTGATTATTCGTCCTCACTCTCCATCATTTCATCAAGCGATTGCATCAAGAACCAGTTTCCTGGATCTCCCCATTACCGTCCTTATCGGAAGTTTTCCGATGTTTTACCGCACGCAAAAGCTTCGCGCGTCTCTCGCGGAGCTCGAAGTCTCCGTAGCTCGACAAAGGACTCTCCTGCGGGATCTGGAGCAACAGCAACAGCTTCTTCAGAGTACACTGGACGACCTTGTCTTCCCCATCCTTCGCCTTCCCCTCGAAATCACCGCCGAGATCTTTTTGCATTGCGTCTCCGATACCGCGGCCGCGAGCCCCGATCCATCCATCGCTCCCTTCCTTTTCCTGCGCGTTTGCAGGATATGGCGAGCGATTGCCCTTTCAATCCCTACGTTGTGGGCCAACCTCTATCTCGATTTCGATCACTTCTCGCGATCCATCTTCACGGCGGATTATGTCGACCAGTTCATCGAATCTCACTTCATTCGCGCCTGCGCGCGGCCATTGGCTCTCTCTATCCGAGGATGGATTGTCGACGAGTCGATCTTCCCCCGCTTGGATTCGCTCATTCGCCGTTACGCCGATCGTTTCCACTCGCTGGAAGTGTTGGTGGAAAAACATGATTTTTCCTTCTATGCTGAATCGTTTCCATCGCTCGAAAAAATCACCATCGGGTTTCCGGACGACGGAGCGCCGGCACTCAGCGTGTGGAACCGCATCGCTATGTTTGCCGGCGCCCCACGTCTCCGCGAAGCTCGCCTTGTTGACGGCGCGAACCTCTCCGTCGTTTCCTTGCCTTGGCACCAGCTCACGACATTTACCGGCCAATGTTTCGAGGCAGACGAATGCCTAGACCTTCTCCGCCTAGCTCCATCGTTGGTGGAATGCACGCTCTCTGTGGCCGCCGACAGTGCACCGAGTACTACCAGCCCAGTTGTGCATCGCAGGATGCAAATCTTCCGGCTGGTTTGTGAAAACGACGAGGCCAGCAATAACGGGAATATTTTGGCCAAAATCCGACTTCCGACTCTACACAGCCTCTACCTTGTCCATATCGCAGGTCTGCAGCAAGTAGGCCACCAGGCTTTCACGACCTTCCTATCCCACGCCTCCTCGCTTCGAAAGTTCTCATTCAGCTGTAGCGAGGCGGCTCGATTTCCCATAGATTGGTTCGACATGATGCGTCGACTAACAGATATAGAGTTCATCAACCCAGAGGTGCGGTTCATGGGGAAGTTTATTCGACGACTCGACCGCTGTAACCCCACTGCCCCACCACCATTTCTCCCCTATCTGAAGAATCTCACATTCCGCGCCTACTCCCACCCCATCCACCAGGACCTGATCCGGGTGCTGTCCTCTCAGCTCACCGCGGCCCACGGCCCCGTGCGCTTGAAATCCGTGCGCTTCGAGTGGGCCAAGGGGAACTCCTGGAAACTGGATGAAAATATCACGGCGCCTTTGGAGCGTCACATCGCGCGGGGAATTGATATTTACATGGGTCCGCCGCACCGGAATGAGCTATTCCAGTAGATTGCTTTGAATATTGTGTACCCCGTTCCATTGCTGATGTTTATGCTGCAGTGCTATCCTACGCGCCAACGGCCGGTGATGAAAGAGATTTTACCGCGTTAATTTATAACAATATTCGAAGTGTAACTCCCCGCGCCGAGGACTAATCTGATTCTTACTTTCTATGCTTGTAATCAGTTGTGTTTGACTTGCCATTATGGCCAGTCCGGGATGAGTCGAGCATCACTTCGCAGACACTCGAGAAGGCCCTTTTGAAATTCTACCACTTCGTCCACTGGCGTTCGTGATCTTGATTCAGGACTTGATATTGCCCTCAGGAATATCCCTCCAAATAGCCGTTGCGCAACGTCTCGGGCGGTAAGTCTGCAATGCCTGAGGGTTACGATGAGCTGATGTATTTGTTGCACACCTTGAGCCAGTATATTACAAGGTGGACGATTGGACATCGGATCTCCCTCTCCAGATCTCGACACAAGGTACCTGAACGTTTACAATAATTAAGACTGAATTATTCAGGCGTAGTTGCAACGCACCACGTAACAGGAGTGGTTTTCTCAGGGTTAGACGATCATCAGGAAAAACCAAAATTCTATGATAGAATACGGGCTTTTATGCGGGTCTTTGATGGTCTATGAATGTCTATGTGTCGACCATCTCTTCTATGGATGTCTATCATGGTCTATGGGTGGCTATAAGTTTCCGTCCCACAGCTTCAATGTTTATGGAGCGCTATAGGTTACCAGTCCTCAGGCCTGTAAATCAATCAAGTTCACAAGCCAGTCCAACTTGATACTAAAGCAACGGGTCCTTCGAGTCTTTAGACAGGCTACGCTACATTCTCTGGCCTGAGGTGAGGCTTGTAAATAATAAATTCCATCAGCAAAAAGTCGATACAACTACTTACACGCGCAAGACAAGATGAGTGATCACTTATTATCATCACGGATGGTGAAACTAGTCGTGCTTTAATCATCACCGAGCCTCAAAACGATGTCAAAAGTCATGCGACAGAGTACAATTGAGGGATATGGCATTGATTTTGTGGTACTACCGAGTTGGACGGACGGGCGGCGACGTCCAACAAACAACATCTAATTTTACTAAGGGAATTTTCATGATCAATTTACTGACGAGCCATTGTTGTTTCAGGACTGCCGAAGTATCATTTAGATCCAACATCTCCGAAGTGTTTTTGAATAATTGTTCTGGGTCTCGCAGCGGAGCACTCTGAGAATTAAATGGCTGCGCGCCGAAAGATTATATTTAGACGCGCACCACGCGCCAATCATGTCACGTGCCCGTGGAAATGGTTCGGTTTGATGGAGGACAAACAAACGCCACTCTTCCTCCGCTTCCTCTTCCACCGCTCTCAATGATTCCCTCTGCTTCTCAACTCCCATGGATCCTGATCTGGCCGTGCTACTCAGTACTCTGTTTGGTGCTCAATGGGTGTGTCTCGCGTCGTGGCTAGTCGGCGAAGAGGTGCGTATTTCCTCTTTCAAGTTTTGACTCGTTGTCGGGTCGCTGTCTGCAGCCCTTCGATCTCATTCTTCATGTTTACACCCCTTTCCTCTCTCATTTTTTCCCTCCTACACCCCCACATTCTTTCGTCTCATGGCCGTAGCCACTTCGGACGTACCCACTGCCCACACCCTCCTCCCCGTCCCATATCCACCCCTTCTTGGCCTATTCTTGGCTATCTGTTCAATCTTCCACTAACTCATTGTCAGCAGATACTCAGTGGCTCAAATCACGTCGCCGAGGCTCGCGCAGTGGTCAATCAGTTTCGCGCCAAGTGTATGCGCACATCCCACCTCAGTCTAAACTCCCCTCCTCCCAACGACACCCACTGCGCCAGCTTATTGGTCACCCACGAAGGCGTCCCTGTCCGCGCTAAACCGCCGTCAACCTCAGATCCTCAGTGTTACTCTTTGACCTTGACAGCAACATCGTCAAATTTCCCACCATCAAGCACCCAAACCCATGCCGCAAGTGCCTTCAAACCCAACGCCGAACCAACGCACGGAACTAACAAAAGAAAACTCGACAGCACTCAACAGCAAGATCGTTTCATTCTGTCAATCTTCGTATGGTTCCACCTCGAGGGCGCACTTTTCAAACTCAACGTTGCAGCTTTTCCCGCCGTCATTTCAAGTCGTTCCGCAAAGTTTACACTCCAAGACCTCAAACATTCCAAAGCCTCTCCTGCGTCTCGTCAAAAATCAATTAGAAGATTGAACCTCAACTCCGCGTGTTCCCGTTCCTGCAAAGTCTCCTTCAACTTCAATTTCGCAACATAACGTACCGCCCCTTTTATTCACCTTCCTCGTTGTTCCTCTCGTAGATCTGTATTCGTTCGATGCGCTGCAATACATCTTTTTTTTTGCCATTTTTTATATGTGATTTGAGGTGTCTACGGGAAAGAAAAAATCGAAAATTGTCATAGAAAGTGGCCCAGTTTCATAGAAAATAGGCATTTATGGGTGTCTATGGGTGTCTATGGAGTTGACCCCCCCCCATCCCACCTTGCTATCATAGACGTCGGTTTTCTATGGCGTCTATGGCGTCTATGTGGGTCTCTGTGGGTCTATGGGGCTATTTTGGTTTTTCCTGATGATGGATCATCCGGTCTGCACGCCACCCTTCAATACCGAACCGACAAGGTTTACTATATGTCACCCAGTACTGGGCCACCTTGGCACTTTTGCTCTCTGGCCAGCGGATACGATGCTTTATGTACCCATATTTCGACACTTGAGTGAGGATTGATATACCAGGAGTGAACTGAGATATTTTGGGGAATTCTCGAGTCGTGTTTTGAGCCGTCAGCGAATTTATTTTCGGGCGTACCCCAAAATGGCAATGAACGGGGTAGTGGGCCACCCGCCTAAATCAGTCGTCGAGGCGAATACCATGCACCTGGGAGTACTCAGAACGACTCAGGGGGTTCTAATACATGATTCTAATCACTCAAAATGTGAATTAAAAGTGTACAAGGGTTATGATGACTGGTACCCCCGGCAAGGGGGGAGGGGGGAAATTGCGGTATCGACGAAATCGTGTACGCTACAAGGCAAACAGACCGATCTTGGGCGGAGCTAAGTATTGGGAGGGTAGATGGGAACCTATGGCACATACTTAAGTGAATAGATAGCGCCTCCATGTCCATAACCCCTCAAACAAAATCCATCTATTTACGGCAATGAAATTGGGTGGTTCCGTGGAAGGCCCTTCGGTGAACGCGAAGTCGACCGGGAGAGGCCCAAATCAAAGAGGGAGTGCATTTGAATGCATGTAATCAGTGTACATACCAAACTCGAGGCCAACAGGAATGTCGGGTGGGTCGCCATAGGGCGGTCTGTCTCGCGCGGGTCAAGAGAAGGCCGGGCTGTTCTTGGGCAGCCTAGGGAAGATTTCGGGTCGGCCTGGCGTCCAGTAACGACATAGAGCTTTGCCTTAGATATAGGCAACGAAACGAGCCCGAAAACATGAAAATCGGTCGAGAATTGGTTGAGAACGAAGGAAAAGAAGAAGGCAAGTGGCGTTCGGAGATAAGGAATGATCGATTCTCACCAGGCCTACCATCGGAACCAAACGGAGCACTGCTTCTGATCAATGCATCACTCCGGTTCAAAATTTGATGGACAACATGTTTATAGGTCGTATTCCATCCTCCGAGCACCAAACCACCCAGTTCGGCAGCATAGATCCCTATATCATCCAAGTGGCCCACTACCCCGACTGGCCCAGTACCCAGTCGCTAATAGTATTCGATGTTCCAGGCCATCGGTGTAAAATATGTAACTGTGGAAGAACCACTGAAGTGAATACCATCATGTAACCGAAGCCCGGCTTTCCAAGCCCTCCATAAATGAAACCGGGATGATTCCATTGCGAGGTACTCCGCCTTCGTTCAACCTCGTCACTTCCCACACACTCAACTTGCGCACATCCACAAACCCCTTCCGCGCCTCCACACGCCAGACCTTGATGGATCCTCCTGCGGGTGTGGACGATGCACAGTACTGCCGCAGACTGTGAAGGACTCGCGCGCCCCAGTCGATCTGGTCCTGCGCAGGGTTCAAGGTCTCTACCCTGACTGTGGCACAGCTGCGCACGACGCCTGCAGAGTCTGGGAAGCCGACGAATATTTCGGGAGTGCCCAGGAGGCGGGATTGAAGTATCCATCTTGGAAGGTTCGGGATGATGGATTTGGATATTGCGGGAGGGACTCTAAACATCTTGAGCCAGAAAGAGAGAAAGAAAGGTTCAGCTACCGACCTCTGTCCGTCTCCTTTCCTCGTTTTAAGCTCTACATAGTGTTCGGGACCGGGGGCTTCGGAGTACCCGGCTGCGGTGCAATGTGAGTAAAGGCGGCATGCGAAAGAAATTAAACCACACGTTTAACACAGTCCACCTCCCCGACGAGTAGAATTTTGAGGGAGCCCAAGGTGCGGGTGATAGCAGCATTCCACAAGGTGTGTAGATCCACGTTATCCGTCTCGGGGTGGTTTGAGGTTGAGCAGATCGTTTCGAACTTGTGCCTGTAAGGCAATAATACTTGGAGAGAGCATATAATTCGAGAAGAAACATACCCCATGTACATCCCAACACTGTCCGGGCTTAGCAACGCGGGTGGTCAGAACTTTCAAGAAAGCGAACATATGACCGAGACTTACTGGTAGGAAACTCGAGGACAATCCTCCTCCAGATACAAGACCCCGCGATAGTACGAAACATTCAGATCCAGCTTCTTCCCCACCATGATGCTGCGGCGCAGATTGCCTTAGTGGTTCATCGTCCGAGTTTAGAGATAGTCCTACTTGGTTAAGATCCCCCGCCAAGTCACAACCTCGGCTGCTAACAGCTCTTCGCTGTTCGCAGATGCAAGACACAGCTCAAAGACATTGTCGAGTCGTCTCACACCTTGAAAAGCCCGGTCTTCGCGCGGGAGCCGGAGGAATGTGTTCAGGCCCTCGCGCAAATCGGCGTCGACAGGATTGGGAGGGTCGAGGAGGTACCGCAGGGCAGTGGTACTGTCGACTTCGAGGCGCTCGTTGCATATCGAGAAGCAGGCCGACTGCTTGGCTGGACTAAGTAGAGCAGGTAGAGGACATTGAGGAGGGTCTGAAGTGTTGATGATACGGGTGCGTGAGGGGGCCATAGCATGGGCGAGAGGGTGGAAGGTGTGGGAGGGCTTTATATTTAAACGGGTCGTGGCGGCCTCGTGTGGTTCCATACATGTACACTTCGGCATCTTGGCCGATTCTTGTAGAGGCCTCCAGTTCCAGTCCCATGGCCAATCCACAGTACGACAAACGGAGACATGGTGGTTCCAGCACAAACACAAAACCCGGCCCGGTCCCTCCCGCCTCGTCCTCACAGCCACCTCCTATAATATTAATCCGATTTCCCTAAACGGCAACTACACCCTGGCCTCTGGAGAAGCAAGATGCATGCATTTCTCGACATGGGTAAGCTACACTACATACAACCACGGTGGGCAATAGACAAGCAAGCAAACTAAAGGTATGTACTAGGTACTTGGATAATCGACGAGTCGGGGTCGTGGCGTTATCGTACACAGGCGGGCGGCGTGAAGAAGGGGTCGTAAGTACGTGGTATGGGGGGCATGGGGAGACGTCGATACGGGATACGAGATACTAGCAAGGGGTAGACGGGGGAGGAGTATCACAGAGAGGCGTCGATCCAATCACATATTAGCCATGCTATTAAGCAGCCCCGCGCGATTCACCGCGCCCTCGCCGCTCTCGCTCTGCACGACGCTGCCGTAGTTCGAGCCCGAGCCGCCGGCGCCCGAGGCGAGCTGCCCGACGACGTCGGACTGCAGCTGCATGGGCACGAAGATGACTTTGCTGTTGCCCGATTTGGCCATGGCTTGCACTGTACACCGCGTCGTCAGCCATCGTCTTTCATTAAGATGGGGAAAGGAGAAACGCACGAGCTTCAAGCTGCCGAATCTGCATCGCCGCCGGACTCGCAAGAATATCCGCCGCCTGCCTCATCAACCTTGCCGAATCCACCTCCGCGCGCGCAGCGATAACCTTACTCTCTCCCAACCGCTTCTGCTGCGCCGCGCTGCTCAGACTCGCGCTGACCTCCGCGGAGAAGATGATGTCCTTGATGAGGATGCCCTCGATCGCGACGCCCCACTTGTCCGCGACGTCGCCGACGATCTCGGCGATCTCGAACGCGATGGCCTCGCGCTCGGTGACGACAGACTGCACGGCGCGCGCACCGACGACGTGTCGGAGGGTGGTCTGCGCGCGCTCGATGAGCGCCTGCCGGAGGTCGGTGATGCCGAAGGCGGAGCGGTAGGGGTTGCAGATCTGGAAGTAGATGACAGAGTCGCTAAGGAAAAGTCAATCAGCGTCGGGCATGTGTGTACGAAGGGCGAGGGGACGTACATCTCGACGTTGACGTTGTCGCGGGTGCTGGAGGCCGTGGTTAGGACGTGCGGGATGAAGGCAAAAGAAGGGACCTACATGACGCTCTGCCGTCCAATGGGACTGATTTGGATTTTGACGTCCACGATGCGGAGGGACTCGGTGCAGACGTTGACCTGCACGAGACCCGGGTCGACGGACTTGTAGAATTGTCCAAATCGCGAGACGAGGCCGACGGAGCCTGGAAGGATGAGTAAGTTTTGATCGAGTCGACGGGTACTAAGAAATGGATATACCCTGCTGGACCTCGCGGAAAGGATTGGGGAAGGGACAACACGGGATCATTCCACAGATACCGACAACAGAGCCGAGACCCTGCAGGAGCGATCCATAGAGACCGTGTGTGACCTGGGAATTGTCAGCTTTGGTCTCGAGAAGGATACGGGTGCTGAGAGTCAGCGGGGAAGACTGGAGCGGTAGCGTGCGAGCAGCGTGCGAGCAGTATCTCGCACGCCTAGCTGCGGATATAGGTCCCTTCAAGCACCGCCGGACCAGACTGGCGTTTGACCAGAAACGGACGTGGGCGCACCCAGGCTCGACAGGAGAGCGGCCAGAAGTGACTAGGCCGCTATTCGCGTCGTTGTCCTCGGTCTGCAGGCCCTGCTGAGCCTGCGGAAGGCCCGACTGCTCTTCGTTCGCACAGGCTGACTGGCATCTTCTCTCCGGCTCCTGTACCCGACTCCCACAGACTCCCGGCCAGCGACGAAGGGAATCCAAGGCATGAAAGAGTCTATAACCCACCTCCCCAGTACCGAGATCCTGAGCATACGAGGGCTAGATAATGCGTGAGAACCAGCGATATAGGAGACATTGCGAGCCGCACCTGCATCTCTGCCCTCTTCAACGGCTGTACGACAATCATATGCTTATTGGGGTCGGCCACACGCCGAGCAGCGGCTGGTGGTTCGTCCGTCACTACAAAATCCCCAATTCGTCAAAAGAGCAAAAATGCGGGGTATAGCGGACCATTAGCAGCATGGTGGTCAACGACGTTCCCCCGGGAGCTTGAGGACCCTGAGGGCGAGGGGATGCGGTCTTTGCGGTCGATTCCGTTTTGCGACATGGTGGCGGGAGGACAGGAGTCGACGGACGTCTTATAAGCGAGCAACACTCACGAGCTCCGCAGCCGGGTGCACAGCCACTGCCGATCCGGCACGGTTTCCCGCGAGCTCCAATTCCGTCCCTTGTCTTTGGCCCTTTCGCACAGGATCCACCATATGCACTCCCGCAATATCTGACCCGCTCAACGCCGTTTTACTTCGATTCTGGCCGCCACCAAACAATTCTTGGGCTTTTTTCTGATCGAAATTGCGTGGAAATTGCCCGAATCGGCGAGACAGCTGTTAAGTATACAGCTTTGTTGGACATCGGTTCGCTCTGTTGGTAGAGCCTCCTAACAAGCGACGTATGTTTCACTCAAGTTTCACCTAGTACCATTCAAAGCGCACTCCCGAAATTTCCCGACGTTCTCTGCGGGATTTTGGCCTGACAGCTTTGGGGCCACACGACTTGCTGCGCGCCGGTAACGATCTGCCCATAACCAACCATAATCATCGCAATTTGGAGACTCGTCATCGGACTTGGAGACTCAATTCTTCACCACGGCGGTGGCTGGAAAGCGGACGTCGCTGTGGAGTTTATATGTATAAAGTGCAGTGCGCAGGAGCTTTGGCGGCAAACCAAACTTGCGGGAACGACAACTTGCCACTCAAGTAAACGGTCTCCAAAAGCGCAGCAAGATCGCATCCCTGTGCTCCGAGGTCCCGATAATTCACGAACTTGGCGTCCTCTGTGCGCTGGTCAATTGACTTGCTGCGGTCTCAGAACGCTCGCTTCCTAAATTCCACCGCCGCCGCTGTACTCGGAAGCACCGCACAAATCGCACTCCCATCTAGACTCTCCAACCCTGTTCTGCGGCCTCGCCATCCGAGATCTCAACCGTGACCGGGCATGAAGTAAAGTGCGTTCAACAGCTTTCAACTCCGGACACACTGTCGGCATTCAGCAAAAGGTGTGCCTGCTGCGTACGGGGTTTGTCTACTCGGTGCCTCGGATGAAGACTCCCGTGCTGATACACTCGGGAATGACATGACGCCGTGTTGTCTAAACGCCGAACAGTGAGCGTATACTCACCATCGCGGTCCTACCGCGATTCTGCGAAACGGGAGAACTCCACAAATTGGGCTCGAACAGAACTCTGTGGTCTTCATGTACACCACCCGATATTTCGACCTGTCAAAAGAGGTCTGTGCCTGATCTCTGTCGTCACTTCTACCTGGCTCCTCTATCAGTGGCAGCTACGATTGCTTTACTCGGTGGCCCGGATAAAGACTCCCGTGCCAGGACACACTGGTACACGTCGCCGAACATCAAAGCCCCTAGCGCATCTTGTCAACTTACTCGGTGGCTCCGACGACTCCCTTGCGAATACGCGCCTGTGAATGTCTAGTTGCCGAACGTACTTCCCCACCATCGCGGAGGCCAGGATCAATACCGCGATTCGTTCTCGCCATTGAACGTTATGACTCGCGCTGGACGTCAGTGAACGTCACCGACTCGCACGACTGTCGCGTCGACGTCGATAACGCACGGGCTCCAAGTTCCAATGAATGAGTAGGCATCCCGAACAATCTCGATCCTACGTGGCATAAAATGGCGCACACCGTTTTTTCAACGTTAACGATGCAGAATATAAAACGGCCTCCGCAAGTGATACCCATCCTGAACAATCCTGACTCTTGGCGGGCACCCCGGACTGAATATCAATGGCTCTCAATCCGCCTGTGTGGAGACACGGCGCAGCTCGTCCCGAGTCCGACATCGGTGTTTTTTCCTCGACGGAGGGTCCCGCTGGAATTCGGCCGAGCGTGAAGCATGAAAATCACACGAGAACGCCAACGTTCTCTCCGTATTTTGGAATGCATGTCCTCTCACAACGTCGTAGGCGCGAAACGAGAAGACTCACAGCCATTTCTTCAAATTTGGGTACTTTTCGCCTACGCTTCCAGCGCTGCCTTCAACCCCGCGGCGTCGGCACCTTGGACAACCTCTTTGAAGTTGTTCAACATGAAGATCCTGCCACAAGGCAGCTGGTATGATAAGTTTGTAGCTTTGGGCGCCGTTTTAAGCACAGCAATAATAACGGCGCAAAGCCGTCAGCATTGACATCGTCTCTCTGAACCTCTTGGCAAAATATCACTAACATACCTGACATCTCTGTCGAAGACAATGCGACCACAGCCCGTCATTTCGAGGACCACGAAACTGGTGCGCCGCCCACGAAGAAGACGTAACCCTGCTCGACACGTCGCGTACCTTGGAAAATGTTGACTATGACTTCTCTCTTTGGCTATTTCAATTCATATTGCACTCTTTTTGTGAACCGCTCTTGGCAAGTGGATTGAACTGAACAACACTTGAATCCTGTTTCACATCGAGGCGCCTATTTGGTCAAACAAACGTAATATGGGTAGTGGTGCCCTCCAGCTCATGGCTTTCAGGGTGACATGTTCGGACGCCGCTCGTCGCCGGTCTTTGGTCGACCTCTCGCGGCCACTGCAACGATTGAGGCTTCCATGGATAATAAGGACACATTCAGCTCACCTGCTCCAGGGCTCACAAAACTGCCGAGCGCCTGCATCCCAACCCTGCAATAACATTATGCACCGATGTGCGGCGAGTTTCTGTTCCATCGTCCATGGACAGGTATGTGTTTTGTTCATCACGAACCTTCCCAGCGCCGAGATTGTGGGGCTATCTGGTTCATCACCTCTATGGATGTTCCGAAGGCTGCCGATAACTGCCCTCATCTTGTCAAGCGATATACCGAATGCTTCAAGGAGAAAAGTACAGGTTCTGATTTTGGGGCAAAAAACACAAGCTGCATAGAAAATGCAAAAAAGACCAGGTGATTTCGACAGGACTTCTTCACATTGTCCGGGTGACAGGGCCAGAGAGAGCCCTGGTTTGAGATGGGTGAGATGGAGAAATATCCCATCCATATAGCGGCGGTCTTCCCATAGATCTATTAAATCCACAGGAGCTGAAGGAAATTTCTGAAAATATATGAGATGCAATGGTGCTGTCAAGAAACTGAGTAGACGCACCCGGAACCAAGCGATAAGTTCCGTGATATCGTTCATGCTATATTCTAAAACAAAAACCGGGTTCATTTGGCGAATGAGGGAGAGAAGTTCTGAGGAGGGCGGGAGCAGAATAATATAGCATATCCATCCCCTCAACTTCCTGAAAGTGTGAGTTTACCACCGGATGTCCGTCTATATACAAAATATACACACCAAGCCACGGGCCCAAATTCGTTCTCGCGTGACAGCGCCTTCAGTACGTATCTGACGACATGGTCGGTAGCACTGAGAGCACCAACATAGAAGCTCCCTGCTCTCTCAGAGCTCTGTAGGAAGTCTCCAAATGATGCATGGTGCCATCCTAGAACCGCCGTGGCTTGGTCGAAAGCTACCAGGGAATGGAGACCACGCAAGGCCAGCTCAGTATCACCTGATTCAAGTTCGAACACCTTGTCGATCTCGTTGCTGGAACATTGGTGAGGAAAGTAGGAAACAAAACATAGGATGTCGAGAAGTCGGGGATTTTTGGGGACAGAACGGAGAATCTGGGTGTATATCTGGTCAAGAGCTCCAAAGGGTGATTCAAAGTCCACGTTATCGAGATTGCCCAAAACAGCTGCCAGGCGTTTGGTTGGCCGGTAATTGTGGTCATCGACGAACTTGATAATTGTCGAAGGATAGATAAAATGGCCCGAAGACTTCCAGACAAGAGTCTCCACATCTTCATGTGATGGCCAAGGGAGCGAAATACTTGTCATGGTTTCAGGATGTGTGCGATGAATTCGAGCGAACTCATCCAGCAAATATTTCCGCACGTCCACAAATGACTGCTCAACATTGAGCCCCTGGTAGGCACCCCCACCGAGTCCATGGTAGGCACCCTGGGTAATCTGTCTGATATGAGCTTCCGGCCTGCTCGCCACAACAATGCGAAGCAGACTGCTATATTGTGGAAGGAAATTCTGGAGGACACGCAGAATTTCTTGCTGCATTTGCAGGTCATCGCATTCATCCAAGCCATCAATGATGATTATGGCGGGATTCTTCTTCGATGGAGCAGATTGGCAAGGGCCAAGAATAAGGCGCCAGAACTGGATTTCTGGTGTACCAGTGACGAGTGAGGGATCATGTTCCACGGCACCGGTAATAGGAGCTTTGAGCCAGGGAATGCGGAGGGCTAGCCGATACGCGATGGTCGAGAACAACGCTCGCGCATTCCCGCGTGTCGGATGCCCACGCTTGAAAAAGAAAGTGCCACCGAGGCGCTCTGATTTCTCTAATCTTTCACACAAACTCCACATCATTGCGGATTTCCCAGCCCCAGCTGGTCCATACAGCCATACAATTTGATTAGGATGTTCCAGCGCTGTTACATGTGTCCACAATTTGTCTAGCAGCTTCTGACGTGTTTCTGGATGACACTTTGGCTGCGGAAAGCTGTCGACCGAATCGTGAAGTGCGTCCACCGAGACACTGCGGTGCAGGATGTTTATTCCGGTTTCCCCGGAAGGGTGGACATTTTGCGCGTGGATGAATGCACCTGCATAGACGGGGCCGGATTGGGAGTATTCAGGGTACGGATGGTTGTTATTGCGAACTCTGTCCTCCACAGTAAATGTAGTGTCAAAATCGAGAAGTGGGTGCTCGAGCAGATCAGGGGTTGAGTTCTTGAGCAGAAAGGGCCTGGGGTCAGGCTCAATCAAGAAAGGAAGTCGATCGGAAATGTTAGAGTGAGGATAGTTGCCCATTGCTTCGGTACGGGATCCTTCAGTCCGAGTATTCTGACCCCCGGTCGCCATTGAGCTGGCGATGGAGTTGTGAGAATTGGATGATCTTCTTGGGTGGTTTGGACCAAGGGAGGCGTCAGGGATACGACGGCTGCTGACAGCACCCGACACACGTTGCGGGGAGGCACGGAGTCGGTCCCATGGTGTTACTGTTGAGAAATGCAAGTCTGGCATACAATATCAGGTGCGAACATCAACATAGGATTGCAACACTTTACCGCCCCGGACATCGACAAACAAGTTTTCAGTGGCCTCCACAGTTAATTGAGGCCCCTCTCCGTTGCCACCTGCACCCCCCACACCGCCCGTTCCAGTCGCGTTTCCTCCGTTCCCGCCAACACCTCCTGTAGAGCAATTGCCAATTAGACACAATTGACCGCCAAGATGAGAAGTGAATCGCACCGTTCAGTACGAGGGGACGGTCTGTACCAGATACAGGAAACATATTCATACTTCGCTATTGGCCGACAATCCGTATTGGCTGAGTCGCGAGTTTGAGGCGACTATCAGGATCCTCCAGAGAAAGTGTGATGGATGTCGCACGTCGGCAAGACTGTGGATGGGTGGCGATGAGGCGAGGCAGGACGAGAAAGAAGCAATGTACGTAAACGGTATAGCAACGTGTTGTCAGCTGATGGTGATATTCCCACGCTCATTTCCTTGTCCATCTGCTGGTCCCTCAATTTAAATTAGCTGTGAAGAATTTACTGCTGACGGAAACCGAATTTTATATGTCTGATTTGAGATTCAACTAAACGACCCAAAATGGTAATGCAAAAATTACCTCTCAAGAGATTCCCGATGACAATGGGACACCAGGAAAGTGTACGGCGGGCGGATGGAACTCTATGTTCATTTCGTTTTCCTCGCTGACATTGTGATTAGACCTGATGGCACTCGCAAGAGCCCCCGATTTAACCATTGAACCATGGGAAACTAGCTTAGCATGCACCTTTCGCGAAAAGAGTGTCAAGGTCACGTTCAAAGAGAATTGGTGTAGCCGCGGACGTCTCCGCGTCCCGCGTCGCCACTGGGTTTGCTCTGAAGTGTGGTCTGGTGATTCCATCTGAGGTTGCCGAGTTTCTTGATGCTTGATCGAGAGTACTGGTAACACACTAGAGTTTCTGGATGAGATTCTTAGGTAGCTGGAATGTGTGGTAAGAGTCTCAGTATTGAAAAAGCTAGAGAACTAACTACAGAAGTAACTACTTATATACTACGGGGAATGCTACTAATAAATAAACAACATGCCGTGCCGCGCCGCGGTTCGGCATTGCTCTACGCCGCGAGCCCGCCGTCTGCGCCGCAATGCCGCAGTTGATGCCATGATTCGGTGACAACGGCTACGCGAGACAGGGGTTCCAAGTCCGAAAAACACAAGTCCAGGTAGCGAATATCCTATCCCTTACACCATCATTAACCCTTAATAAGGGCTTTACAAGTCTCTGGCCGCTTGGTAAAGGTAACCCTTATAGTTTTAATTCAAGCCCTTAAGATGTTAAGGCCTTTAACCTTTAACTGCAACACTGGCTGGCTGACACGCGGGTCATGGGTCTGGAGCGACAGTTCCGTCGCATCTCGCCGTGCCTTCGAATTCGAGCCGGACCGAGACCGATTCGATACAACACATTGATCTATCTTGGAGCGCCTGACATCTTACGGTACTTATTTCCATAATAGTAACGGTCAGAGTAACTCCTGGAGGGTCGTTTATGGAGTCGATTATGGATCCGTTTATCGAGGTGTCGAGCGTGGGATAACCGACAGCAAACCATAAACGGCTCCAGAGCCGTTTATGCAATCGTTTATGAGTCGTTTATCCGCCTGATTTGCTCAAAAAAGATCGAAGTCGTTTATTCCCACGATTCTGTCAACTTTTGATAGCAAATAATTTGCTTAAACGACTTCATAAACGGCTCCATAAACGACGCCATAAACGGCTTATAAACGGCCGGAAAAGTTACTCTGACCGTTACTAATGATAGTTCCATTCGCTTGAAACTCCTGGATCTTTCCTGATTTCTCAGTTCCCAAACTCAAAGGTTCGGCGCAAAATACAATCTGAACGTTGAACCCTCTTTGTATCTTACTCGGCTGCAAACTATTTTGGCTTGCCTGGCGTTCAGATGGTCACGGACCAGCTGGGTGCGTCAATAACGCAACCAGCGCCGCGGCACTGCGCGTCAGTACTAGTGCCGCGGTAACTCAACCCGCGTGTTCACTGCGTTCCGGGGTTGCCTAAACATAACAATGTGTAGCTATTTCCGGAGCTGTGTAGGTAAGCGTAGGTCACTACACAGAGCTACACAGCCTCTGTTTAGCTCTGTTTAGACGTCTGTGCTGAGCTACACAGAGCTAAACAGAGGCTGTGTAGGTCTGTGTACTGTACTATTACGACCAAAGGTTCATGCAATGTCACCTGTCACCGCAAAGGTTCACTGGGATCAAGGTTCATTGATCGGCAATCACTGAAAATTTCCATAAATGGACGGTCGGCATGCTCCGGCAGGTGCCGGCCGCGAATTTCTGGCCAAAAATCGAAATGTCACCGTCACCCATGCCGAATTGGTTCAGTTCATAAGCCTCCGTCACCTGTCACCTGAACCTTTGGTTGTAATAGTACAGTAGTGGCCTACGCTTACCTACACAGCTCGTCACATAGCTGCGCATATTATGCGCAGCTATTCGTGGATATGCGTAGGCAACCCCGGAACGCAGTGGTTCAATCAGGGTTGATGTTGAATCGATGGATACATGCTTCCGGGAGCGGTGGAGGCGACTACTAGGCGATAGGCTCGTCCCCATCCGGTTACTGAGCAAATATCTACAAAGCCATCACTCGCTTGAGCTCGGAAGGTTATGTCAGTAACCGGCTGGGCCCACCCGTTGCTGATTTGGGTGATGGATTTTCGCCCGCCATTTAAGACCTCCGGACTTAGAAAAAGTCGTTCGAAACCCTCCAAAAAAGTGCTCAAACTTCCTAGGTGATAAATGGATAACTTTTGATTCTCTATCAGCCGGCGGACTCGCGCATTCACTGGATGGGGGATAACTATGGTGATGGTGATGGTGGGCCATGGCTGGGCTTACCATTACCAGAAGTACGGCACGTTCTTTCAGTCATTGCCTCGCTAACATTGTTGATAGTAGATCCTATACCCGCGAGTCTATTGCGGCCATTGCCGCGACCGACAGAATTGACTTCAGCGATAAGCAGTACGTCGGCAAGATGTGAGTTTCTGGGGCTACAATTGTACTCCGAATACCAACAATTATCGGCGGCTTCCTCTCCATCTTCTTCGGCATTCTGGATGCTATGTGGCAGACCAGTGTCTACCGGATGATGGGTGCGATGTCCAACGACACCAAAAAGCTGGCATACTTCACCGGATTCTGTGCGTACATAAAATCCGAAGGCTTCTCTTGGCCTTATTTCTTGGCTAGACAAATCCATCCAATCTGCCGGTGCCGCTGGAGCTTGGCGCGCCGATGCACATGCTCGCCTCTACATGGGCACTCTGTGCGGCCGGCCTCCTCTTCGCCCTGCCGATGATATATTTGCGCATCAAAGACCACACCGAGCTCGAAGATGAAACAATGTAAGTGATATTCAACACACCGTCGTCGCCTCTTCTCATTGAGTCCTATGTACCTGGCGCTCGTCTGGGCGAGCACGGAAATATTCTCCTTGTTGAAGAAATCCTGCCTTAAAGCAATATAGAGCGCCCGATAGAGAAGGAGGGGGTGTAAACTACTTTCGATTTGCACGATGCACGTAGTCTCTCCTAGACAGACGCTACAACAAATTTACGCTCGTACCAAGGGGACGTCGGGATTAAAATTTCGGATGGGGGGAGGGGGGGGGGGGGTCTGGCGAGGGCCGAAAAAAACTTTGTACTATAAGTTTTGGGAGGGCTATGGGAGGGTGTAAAAATGTTAGTAGAGGCATATGAGGGCCCCAAATGAATGATAAACCTTAGTTTTTGCTTCCCATTCACCTCAGAAGGTGTTGGAATAATGACTCCAGCCAAGTTCAACCAAAAGTGGTTGGTCAGTGGTCCTGGAGGTGGTTCAAAAAAATTCTGAAGGTCCACTTACAGTCTTAGTAGGCCTTCAGATGGCTTTAGAAAGGATAATACGCAGTTCAAAAGTTAAAATCAAGCAGTAGTAGTTGTCCGAAGGAGGTTCGGTAGGCGGCGGGAAGTTCGGAGGGAGCGGCCCGGCACCAGGGGTGGGAGACACCTTCCCGATATGGTAGGGGGGGGGGGAGTCCAACCAAGGCTCAAAAAAACTTTTCGACCCCCCTTCCGATTTTCAAATCCCGACGTCCCCTTGGCTCGTACCTCGCATGTTGTACGATGCACCCCTTTTTTTCTGCTGTCCAGTTCGGGATAGTGAAAGGTTTGAGTACGCTAACGGTCCAGAACTTGCCATCCTTGCACCCGTAAGCCATCGTGCAGTAACAATTGTTTCATTACGATTATTGAGTTGATGTGGCTTGTTTGATCATGATGTTCACGAGGGCGATGTCGCGTCAGTCACTGTCACGCGTCTTTCTACCTTTCTACTTCTCTACTTTCATCTACTCAAGATATTCAAAGAAACATGTCCGCAGTACGCGTCTCTGGACCCAAGGAACACCTTGCGATGCTCGATGTCCCGTGCGGCCGTCGCGGATGCACCCACTTCTTTCGTTATGAGGGAAACAATCCCGTCGAAGAGATCTCCGCGATGCTCAAGACCCATGCATCGAATTGCCCTGGTTACACTTATTCGTACGTCCTCTCTGGTTCAAATTCCCAGACCTTTGCAATAACGAGTTGAATGAATTGTCAGTGCCACTCCGATTGAGTGGCAAACGCGCTTGAACATCCTCAGGCGGCTCTGTAACGAACCAGACGATGCTCAGTCTGTCTGTTACACCTACGGACGCTTGGTCCCCAAGCTAAACGCTCCCAACGCACTCCCTCTGCATAAAAACCCCGCAACGGATGAGGGGAGCACCTCAAAGCAGCGCGGGAAGACGATCATGATCAGTCGGAATGGCACCAAACGACTCGGAAGGGATCGAGCATCTAATGTTAA
This sequence comes from Mycena metata, assembly GCA_029378385.1. NCBI lineage: Eukaryota > Fungi > Basidiomycota > Agaricomycetes > Agaricales > Mycenaceae > Mycena > Mycena metata. Next base: position 23,826 of record JARKIB010000094.1, read on the forward strand.
TACGCGGCGCGCGGCCCTTAATATTGACCCCTACGCATTGAGTGTTACCGCCCGCGACGTTACGTGTCGTGGCTGCACCAAAATCGCCACCCTCAACAAGTTCGAGGAATACGTTCCCGAGCGTTGGATCAAGCATCGAAATCGCTGCAGGGGCGTTAAGAAACAGCGCTCTGTGGAGTTGGCGATGGTGAGTTGTAGAGGGTTCTTTTCATTTGGCTGGCGCTGATGCAGTCTCAGGCGCGACGCCTCAAGGAATACATGCAGAGTCCGGGTCCCGAGCCGATATATCAACCCACGACACTTCAACGGCGCCGCCGCATAACGGCGAAGTGAGTAGGATCACCGATATAACAATCTTGTCGGTTTGGGGTGTTGTTGGACGGTGGGCCTTATAGCCTCCGTATACCGAGAAATTATATTTTCAAAGTAATTTTTATCGTGTTTTCCATGCTGAATTTAACTGCATTCAAAATGTTCACTACATTTCGACGTCTTGCAGACATCCACGGCACGGACAAAGGCTACACGGTTTTAAGATAGTGAGATTCTTCCCCTCTAGTTCTGAGTTGCCGAGGTCATGCCTAGGTAGAACAGGACGGCAATCGCCCGGCAAGCCACGGCCGCAGTGTGCCCGCTGAATGTGCCGACCGGATACGGCAACAATAACGAGTTACACACCACCTCAAAGCTGTCAAACCGTCTTTGTCTCCGGTGCTCGAATAAACGGCGCCACCCTCCAAGGACCGAAACTTGAGAGAAAAGAATTGTCAACGGAATCGCAACGAACATTGATCTCAACGAAGTTCAAAAAGAGACATATTCCAAGAGTGCTTGCGCTATTGTGACAAGCTGGCCGTGGAACTTTCAAGCTAAGTAGGGTAGGCGCCCGCCGCTTTCCTTGGGCGCTGATTTGGACATAAATATAATCAGACATCTGCCACGGGAGAAATGTCTTCAATTGATTCTTATACTCGACGCCGTGCACGGCGGCTGATTACTTTCTGAAGCATCCGCGGTACGCAGCGTGCGCTATTCCCTGTGGCTCACCTTCACCTTGTCATTGCTCACCTGGCTCGCCTGTTTCAATGAGATTGCCATTGGTATCCTCCCTCACGCTGAGTCCTGTATTCTGACTGAAGTGACTCGTCCTAGACTCCCGTGCATCCCAAACCGGTCGTTCTCGAGCGCCCCCGGATAAAGCTTCCTCCCGCGGGAGGACTAGAAGGGGACGAGGCGTACGGGCGCGTCGTTTCTATCGGCGTCGAGCCGCAAACGATTGTCACCATCTTTGGGGTTGCGTCTGTCTTCTGACCCTAGCAGTGGAGTTCCTAACATATTCCTCGCGTGCACAGATCACAACCGCAATGTGGTCGCAGAAGGTCAAAGCAGAGCTGTTGGATGCCGCATCGCTCACCTCTCAGGCGATTGTGTTCTGGGAGGGGTGGTCTCGCAAGTCGCTGATTGTGGACGATACATCTAACGAAACCATCACTTGGGGCCCGTACGACAAGAAGATGATGGTTGAGCTCACATTCTTCCACAAGAAACAGGCGCATGGCGGTTGGTCCCTCAGTGAAATCAAGCACGATAAGATGAAAGAGGTGGGTGGTTCCATGATTCCCTTTCGTCCTCTATGGTTTCAGCTATAAATCTATAGCAGGTTTGCTCAAACAATGGACATCGGAATCGCAAACAGAGCTTAAACATTGCTCAGTTGAACAGGGGTTTGAACAGCGTTTGAACGAGGATTGAACAGTGTTCAAGCACCCGATTGCGAAAATCGGTGGGCCTTCAAAAAAGGCAGAAGGCGGATTTGAACCGCCGTCAACTGAACCGAGGTTAAGTAATCAGGGAGAATTTAGAGAGACAACCAACTTGGCTATAGCAGTGACAACAAAGATATTGCATATACCAGCTGCCTTTGGTCTGCTTTATCATTTTGCACTCAACGGGCAATTAATGAATGAACAATGAGAATCCATCTGCATATCGCCTCAGAGACCTAGATGTATCATGTGCACAAAGGTGAGGTTTTTAGCCATGACACAATTGCGGTCGTTCTGAACCTTTGTTGACATGTTTGGTGGTATTTGTGTCACGGTCACGAGACGTGGTTCTCTTCTCGTGTCGTGCCACTCCATCTGCCCGCCATGCCAGAAGCTCTAGAGTGCGAAGCAGCAGGTCAACAAGCCGAGAAATCCTTCAACGCTGCTCAGGACACCGGCCACCAGTTTGTTCTACAGAAAATTGCCGTTGACGCGACGAAAGCTGAAGCCGCGCGCCGTGATGCCTCTCAGGAGGCCAAGGAGGGCCTAGTATATGACCTAGATGCTACCTCGACAGTAAAACGAGGCCAGAACTATCACCAAACCGATGTCTATCCTCCTACCCTTCGTGCTACCGCCGATAACCCGTACCCATCCCCGCTCAGTACATTGGTCTTGGAAAAAATCACATACACAAACCGGGCGATGATTTTACACTTTGGTACCTTATTCTTTATGGTGGGTTTTTATCTTCATGTTTTCATCCTACTTGTTCACACAATGCTCCCGTTTCAAGCTTCAGTACTTGACCCATACGTCGGTTCAGTTTTATTCGCGTACTCAGTGGGAACGGTCAATCCGGAATGTCAATAAGGAGGTAAGTGGAAATCTTTTCACCAATCTGTTCTCTCTCTGAGTCCAATCAGGTTCGGAACTTCTGCATTGGCGTGGCCTTCATCTTTGAGTCCCATGTTCTCGCATTCCCTAGCCGTGATCTTGTCTTCCAGGTACGGTTATTTAGATGTCATTTGTTATCGACCGCGTTAAGCAATTTCAAAGCCTACGTGGGCCACTTCGCTTTCCGGGTTCAATATTCCCCCCAGCATCTACACCTCAACGAATGACTATCTCGGCCTCGTTGCCAACTGGATTGAAGAGCTTCTCACTAAGCCAAACCACAACCGCGCGATCACCACTATTTTCTATGGAATTGGTGTCTATACGGTAATGGAATTGTTCTTCATCGCAGGTTTGTCCTCTTCTCCAGCTTTCTTGTTATCGTGCACCGTCCCCTAACTTTGCCTCTCCGGGTCTCTCCCCTTTCCTCACATTGTACGAGGTCTTCAGTAACCCTTCTCGAGCCGCCCGCTTCCTCGCCGCCTTTTATTCATATATAGCGCGCGGAAAGCAAGATCTGTGGTAAGAGCCATATGTCTACTTCGTCTAGCCTGCTGAGAAATCTGACAATTGCACGTACAGGAAGACCCTCCTTCAGCCGTGTGTCCATGACGGTGTTCTCGCTCCAACCACCGAGCAACGTCTTCGTTACGCTAACTGGCTATATATTTGGGCCAAAGACCGGACTTCCATCCCGCATAGAATGGGAGAGCTGGTCGACCAGTTTCATGTATGCCCGAGTGAAATTCGCATTTTTTCTGTGCTCATTACTGTATAGTCCAGGCTTGCGGAGCTTGGTAAATTAGACACCGTCTGGGGTCGCGATGCCGAGACTCAACTCTTTGATGTCTTTGAGCCGACGTTTATTTCATCAGCACTCGCATCTGTACCCAGTCTCGGTTGTCTCATCTTTGGTGAGGCTGCTTGGCTTGCAGCGGGTGGGAAGATTATTGAACAAGACGACCCACTGACAATGCTATACAAAAAACATAGTATGTGGATTTAATTTCGCTGCAGCGGTATAACTCACTTCTCTCAAGATCTCTTATCTCGACCGACAATGCTCCGGCCTGGTTTTTACAGTCCCCTGTTTCTTCCTCACGCCGAGACTCGTGGCAAGAAATCCTCCCACCGCCCTACCTACGCCTTCCACGGCCCCAAAGAGATGTGGTCAATCACGCAGAGTTTCCCCGCTAACAGTCACTGGAGTAGCGATCCCAGGTATGATTTTCTTTTCCTGTAGAAGACCAAGATTCAACTCCATTCAGCATCCAGGCTCGTATGCGACCCAAATCATTCCGAGAGATTTTGGGGACTGAGCGCGAGTCTCACCTGTTCAAAACCATTGTCAAATCCTCGTTGGGAGTTTCAATTGGTCCACTGGAATACTGTGGCATCGGACATATTGTACACATCGGCACTTCGGCCTAGTACGTGTTTTCGCGGTCTCCCTCTTCTTAACATTTCTGAATTTGTCACCAGTGTTGCAGTGTGCAAGGGCGATCCCATGATCCCACAACACCATGAACAGCGCGCCATACGGGGCCTTGACCGAATCTCTTCCCACTTAGATACATCTGGTAAGCGCAAACGTGCGAGATCTGAGAAAGAGAACAAGCAGATGAAGAAGAAAATTTCAAAACTGGAGAAGGGGTATCAGCGTGCCACACCTTTGCTTGAATCGACTCCTGGTGACCCTGGCGACGGTAAAGAGGAGCCAAAGCTCAAGAAGCGGCGGCTAAGCGCAGATCAAAGGCTAGCTCTAGCTACTATTTAATTCAGTTTGTTCTTTGTGGGCTTCGCAGAATTTTATGAATATAACACTGGTGGGTCCGAGTTGTTTCTGCCAAGACGTTGCCCGATCACTTTCGGGCAGGGAATGAACACTGATGAACACTCAGGGGATGGGGGACCACCTCCTAAGAGCCACTACCTCCCATTTCATCAAGGTTAATGCATTCAGAGTGTGTAGGAAGGAGATGGGCTGCACCGGGAGTGCCCTCAACGAACACGGCGACATTGAACTTAGAATCAGGTGTTATGATACTCATTGATGTGATCAACTCAGACGATTTCCACGGTTCATTTTGCGTCCTTAGGGTGGGTGGCCGCTTTATCGGCCTCATGAGGACCCCTGTATTGTGCAGACACCTACAGGGAGGATTTTTATTGCTATGGATCCGATCTCAAGGCAAATGAATGAAATATATTGGGTGATTACTCGGCGCCAGAAAGTGCGGAGGCAATGATCTTGGCCTCTCGATCTCGGTCAGTCTGAACCCTCTGGATGATGCTGGCACCCTCCCTCAGAAGATCTTGATAGCCAGCTTGCAGGACGAATTTCTCAACCTGCAGCACCCGCTTCTTATACATTGCTGCCTTTTGTCGGGCATAGGCCTGGTGACCGGGGGCCAGATGGGTCGCAGCCAATGCTCCCCACGTGTGTTCCATGCGTTGAAAGCTTCGTTTCGTCCTGAGAAGCTCTGCGAGCTTTTGTTCTCCCTGTTCTTGCCACCTCTGCATCTCGGCCTCTGCACGAAACCACTGGACTCGATCACCTAGTCAAAAAAGAAAAAAAGAAAAAAAAAAAGAGTCAAGCACCATTCCATCCTAAAAGATGTACAGCTTACCTTCGCTCGACCATTCTGCCATCTCGGCATCACTCATCTTTGTGAGTTTCCCAAGCTGCCACAGCCAGCCCTCTGGACGCTCATCAAGGGCCGGCTTGGGGATCCCAGCCGTTGATTTACCCTTTCGAACTGCTGGAAATTAATTCAGTCTTATCCTTGATAAGGAATTGCGTCACGGAACCTGATTTACGGCGATCCATTTGTGTACCGGTCACTAGTGTTGGGCCGGTCTGAAAGTCGGCTCCTTCTAAATGGTTTAATGAGTGAATGTTCCAAATTTGTACTGGATATTGGCCTACCATCCATATCAATACCAACTTCGATGGGTGTTTGAGCATTGAGTCTCCAAACTGCACCATCTGTGTGTCTGGAGTCACCCACCCGGCGCTTCTGCTGCACCGATTTCATGTAGAGATCTTTCTCCTCCAGTGGAGGAAATGATGAGTCCGCCCTCAGCACGAGGAGGGCCTTGCGCGCTACTTCGTACGACTCCATGTGCTGATTTCGCAAGGTCATCGAAAGTCGAATGTTGTCCCCCGCTCGAGTATTTTCCTTCTGCTTACGTTCATCGCGTGTTTTACGGTTGCGAAGAGCCCTAATCGTCTTGACGATGTTCTGCAAAGCTCGAAGGTGATCGAAAGCCTCCCCCTCTCTCCACTTCGCCTCTTCGTTCGCCAGACTGACCAGGTCAAACTTGGTCCGCTCCGCCTTAGACACGAAATCCGAAGGCATGAATAGGATCTCGTCATGCACCGGGACCGCCTGCAGGCATTGCACCGCGATCTTGTCACCGACCAGTGGCATCAACTGCTTTTGGACCTTGCGCCAGTCCACAATGCGGGCCTGGGCCTTGGTCGTCCGCTTTTCTATCTCCTTTTGACGTGAGACCAGGTCGTGTTCCTCGGTATCATGAATGAGCTGTCGAATTTTGCGTCTGCAGAGTGTGTTTAATCCTTAAACTTTGCATAAGGATAATGTGGAACACATACTGAAGAGCCTGGATCTGTAGACCTTCGTCCAGGAACCGGGTGATCTTGCTTTTTCTTGTCTTGCTTATTCACGGCCTTCAAATAATTGCAGTTCGATTTCTACGGTTCAAGGCCGTGTCAGATGAGTAGGGTATAATACAATACACACACCTCTTTCGAGACAGGAACACCCGCAAGATACTTTTTGTACTCAGAGTCCAGAGGAAAATATCCTTTCCCGGCGCAAAGCGAGACATCATCTGGATCGGTGTTCTTATTGAATTGATTGCATTGGAAATTTCCGTCGAGTGTACGCTGGCTCTGATTGAGATGTCTGGCACATCAAGTCAGCCTACGCAGTATATCAAAAGAAATCCTCCCACCGGAGGCTGTGTGGTGTCTCAGGGCAGTTCGGATCAGAATTAAACCCAGGTTCCGGACAAGCCGGGCACCACACAATCAGATTGCCGGGCGGGCGGTGGGCTAAGATCAGATCGATGCTGTGGAACTGGCCGGCCCGCTTCTTGCTTGTCAAGTAGTTGAACACGCGAACAACACGGAGGAATGCGGCATAGGGGTTCTACAGATCAATGAGTGTGCAGCTTCAAATCTTTAGATCAAGACACACCACAACATCTGCAGTGAAAGAGTTGTCTGTGAGACGGCGAATGGCGCCCAAATAATCGTAGGCAGCCTTCTTCGACTCCAAGTTGTGCAGCTGGAACCTTTTAAGCATGTTGAATGTGAACGCGGTTTCAGGTTGCCTCGTTGTAGCCGGGAAAAGCTGAGATCGCATGAGCTGGTCGACTTTGTTCGGAGGCAGTTCGTGGCAGCCACAGAAGGCCAGGCGCGTTGAATGGATTCCGTTGTCATCGACAATTGTGAAGAGTGTTTCCCCGCAAGGTGAAGGGCACTCTTTCCCATTGTGCCCGAGTTGTATGATGTGGTTCGCTTTCGAAAGATGTTCCGCTTCGCTTCCATGTCTTATTGGGGACAATTTTGAAATATCATGCCGGATGAAGAATCCTTGCGCATTATCCCAAACCTCCGCCCAGTGGAATGGATTGCAAAGATGAGCGTCGATGAAACATGATTCGCAGGCGGTTCGGTAACCGGTACAGTCATGGCAATGCGTTGTGGCCTTCATCCCCAACCGCCCGCATGCACAGGGTTTGTCAACAGAAGGATTTGCTTCGTGCTCCAGCAGGAGGGACCCTAGAATTTCGAAATACTGTCCAAAATCGTCCAAAATTTCTGCGTTCTGAAGTGCATTCAGTAGGAAATGATACTTGTATAAACGGCCTAGACAGCTGACCTGTGTTTGGTGTTTCTTAAGTGGTGGTGGTTTCGGAGTATCTAAATCTGGTACTGGTTCAGGATTCAACGAGGTTGATGAGGAAGCAATGGGCATTCGTGCGAGCACTGAGGTCCGTTTGGATGATCCGGAGTCACTGGTAACTGTGAACTGAACGCGTTTAACCTTGGGGTTCACAAAGGCCACACTGTTACCGGACATATCATCGAGCTCGGCGGCCTTGCGCTTGGCTTTAGAGTTACCCATGGTAGAGTGAGGAGGGGGAATTTTGAAGGGAACAGTGAAACATTGACCGAGTTTTACAGCTGTTTGCAAAAACCTTGGCAGTAAACACGGTTTTGCCAAATAAGACCACATTTCTGATCTCTCGTCTTCCTCTCCCTCTATCTTGCTCAGTTTTTGCTAGTTCTACCTCGGAGTAAGTCCATTTGAGCACAAATTGATGGCCGCATCTTATACAGCCGCTCTCAGACCCCCAAACAACGTTTCTTTTTAGCCGATTTTCGGCTACGAGAACCACGCGCGCAGAGACTTTGGCGCGTCTCTTTCCGACTCAATTCTGCACGGATTTTGCTCGTTCTAGGTGCGTTTGAAAGCGTTTTGAGAGGGCTTTCTCATGGTGCTCACCGCTCAACGTGATTTGCCATCGTTAGCCTCCGCACATTTTGCACACTCTGCGCCCCGTATTCCCTTGTTCTCGGCCACTACCCGCTCTTGTTCCTGTGGAATACACTCTATCAAAAGCCAGTGACCTATATCATTCCTCAAACGACCTTTTCTGCATCCGTAAGCTCTCTTCGGCCTCAACTTTGTGTATTTTCCACGATGACAATAGTCGTCCACCGCTATCCTACCTATGGGTTTTCGTCACATCAGCAGGGATGTCAAAATTGCAGCCCTCAACCTCTACGAAAATGGACGCCTGACCCTTCCCGAAATTCTTGAATGTGTCGGATTCTCTGAAAGAACATTTTACCGAATTCTTTCCCTTTGGCGGACCACCGGCGACGTCGTTGGTCACAAGAAGAGCAGAGGACGTCCCCGCATCCTTCACCACGATGATATTCAATATCTCCTTCGCCTGGTGAAACATAGTCCAGACTGGTTTCTCGACGAACTACTCGAGCTACTCAAAACTAATCGTTTCGTATCCGTGCACTTCACAACCATTCATCGTGCTCTCGAACGTGCCGGACATTCCACTAAACAGCTCAAGATAATTGCATCTGAGCGCAGCGAGCCAGTTCGCAATGACTATGTCCGTGAAGCCTCCCAGTATCCTCCTGAATATCTCGGCTTCCTCGACGAAACATCCAAAAATGACAAAACTGCCCACAGGCGACATGGTCGTGCTCCAAAGGGAAAACGGGCAGTGAAGAGACAAAAGTTTATTCGCGGACCACGCGTCACCGGAGTAGGGCTATTAACCGTTGACGGGATCATGGCGAGCAAGGTGGTCGAAGGTTCGCTAAAGCGTGATTCATACCTCGAGTTCCTCGAATACCAAGTTGTGAGTAACACACATATTCTCTTCCCAACCGTAAAGCTGAACCAAGTAAATTGTCGCACAGTTGCCGCTCACAACACCGTATCCTGGCCCTCTCAGTGTCCTCGTTATGGACAATGCTCGTATTCACCACGGCGCCGAAGTGTTGGAGTTATGTGAACGGTTTGGTGGGTGTTTTTTTTATCGGAATTCCCTCGCAGGAGATTTATAGATCCAGGTGTTCGCCTCCTTTTCCTTCCCCCGTATTCCCCCGACCTTAACCCCATCGAAGAGGCATTCTCGAAAATCAAAGCATGGATTCGTCGCAACAGGGATTTGTTTCACTATACCACTGCCGCAGAGCGTGATGGTCTGGTTTACGACATGTTGGAGGCCATGAACATTATTACTGAGGAGGATGCTATCGGTTACTTTATCCACGCCGGGTATTTCTAGGCTTGTTTTCCTTCGGTCTAACTTGCATATCATTATGTAGATTTCAGCTACGTACTCCTCTAGCTTCTCCCCTCAGGTCGTGTACAGCACTATAATATTAGAACACTATTCTAAATCACTTCAGCCCTTGTCCTTGACCTTCACTTTGTCAAATATTTACAATGTCGACTCACCACGCTGTGCGGTATGTGCCTCTCTTTTGGGTGATGGGAGAGTAGTGGCTGAAAAAGGATGAAAAAACTTCGAGTTCAAGAAAAAACCAGCCACAAAGCACTGAGGAGGACACAGTACTGCAAATCTCGTAGCGAGGCGCTAAGGAGCCATGACTCAACTTCACGCATATTGTCATGAAAGAAAAAACAGTGGCAAATTTGTTATCTAGTACACAAATGAGGAGAAACCACTCGAAGCTACACCTTACACCATTCAGCAATGCCCGCTTTGAGCTGGGCAATCTCCCCTGCAACGAAACCTACTTCCCGGAGTTCCTGAACCTCCACATACACAAATGCATCAGTTGTTTTATACTTGTTCTCACGAAAGCGGGCGGCAATTTCGTCGTCGAGCTCGTAGGTTTTGCAGAACTCTTCAATGGTTAGCTTCTTGTCAGGAACGAGATGAGCAGGAATAAGCATAGCCGGTCCCGTGTATGCGGGTCCGGGGACGGGTGGCGCAGGGAGAGCGGCAGCTGGCTGATAGCGTTGCACCATGTCCGGCATATTGATGGTAATTTGGGGCATCGGTGGTTGGACAGGGGTATTACGCTGGTTTTGGAGGTCAAGACGACGTTGAAGAAGCGGGGCCCGGGCACCGAGGGCACCGGGATGGATACCGTCGAATAATTTATCGTTGGGTGGTTTATTTTCATCCGCAAAATTTGGCCCTTTGAGCTGCAAATGATATCAGATGGATTTCAGCTGGAAAATCAGGAAAAGATACCCATGCAGCGGCCCAAACATTGAAATGATCATGCCCCAGCGGGAAGTGCTCCTCTCCGTCGGGTTTGATGTAACAAAAGTCGCTCCCGCACGGGCCGCCGGGATGCGAGCAGGCCCACCGTGCTCGCAAGATGCCAATCTTCTCGTTCAAAGCGGCGTTGGCGGGGAGGATTCGGTCTTCCTTGGGAACCTTCATTATGGTTAGTTTGGAACAAATTTGTGACCTAAGAAATACCTCTGTGCGTTTCTTCCCTTTGCCCGCTCTACCCGTTACAAGTTCTTCTGTGTTCTCCTTGTTCGGTTTCTCGGGTGCGTAGTACTAGGAAAGACTTGAAACTACAGCTAGTTGACGTGCACGATGCGTACCTTTTTGGGATCGATACGAATCCGAGCCGCCGGATCGTCCATCTTAGATGCTTTTTTGAGGAGATGATTGTATGTTCCAGCGTCCAAAGTAATAGCATCGGTGACGATTCTTGGAATGGTAAATGTGATGTCGTAGTCGTCAAAATCGAGAGTGGGAGGGTTATAAACATTGTCGACGCGGACAAGGATCTGAGCTTTCAGGGTGTCGAAGGGCTCATCGTCCCCGAGAGAAATAATAAGTGTTTGGATTGGGGTGCGTGTAGCGGGGATCTTTTTAGACCTGTCGAGGGAAGCGAGGAAATTCACGGTGTAAGTAATGACCCGAGGCGCTGGGACTGAGAACATCATGAGATGTGGTATCATCTAAGATGTCTTCATCAAGTGCGTACCTTTTGCCTTTTTCTTCTGCTTTAACTCTATAACATCATCGTCGCCTTCGTCGTTTGACAGCGGGGTGGCTACGGAGAGATCAATGGTCAGTGGAGCAAAGGAAGATTGGCGGAGGCAACACACGAGAGCGTTTACGTCGCTTGCTCTCGGAAATCACCTCAACGTCATCCTCATCCTCGGAACCGCGAGCCTCATTTTCATCATCTTCCCCACTTTCACTGTCCTCCTCCTCATCCGCGTCCTCCTCATCCTCGTCATAGCCTGTATCTTCTGTGTGAAAGGTAAAGCTAGCCTGAATGAGTACGATGATAACTAACCAGCACGTTTCCGCTTCTTCCCGATGACCACATCAGCGTCCTCCTCCTCCTCCTCCTCCTCCTCGTCATTTTCTTCATTCGAGGAATTACCACCTTCGGGGGATCTCATTCGGATATCAGAGTCAACTGCGAGAGGGAAGTCTTCATCGGAATCAGCGAGATCGGCGGCAGCAATAGCCGCGATATCGATCTTGTGGGAGGCCAAGCGTCGCGAGGCGCGTCGTGACATTTGCAATACACAGGGGGACCAGAGAAAGCAGTAGAGGAAGCAGTAGGGAAAACAGAGAGATAGCAGATGACGGGATAATTTGAGGGGCTTGAGATTGAATACGAGGCACAGGATCCTGAAAATCACGTTGAGCGGTGAGCACCATGAGAAAGCCCTCTCAAAACGCTTTCAAACGCACCTAGAACGAGCAAAATCCGTGCAGAATTGAGTCGGAAAGAGACGCGCCAAAGTCTCTGCGCGCGTGGTTCTCGTAGCCGAAAATCGGCTAAAAAGAAACGTTGTTTGGGGGTCTGAGAGCGGCTGTATAAGATGCGGCCATCAATTTGTGCTCAAATGGACTTACTCCGAGGTAGAACTAGCAAAAACTGAGCAAGATAGAGGGAGAGGAAGACGAGAGATCAGAAATGTGGTCTTATTTGGCAAAACCGTGTTTACTGCCAAGGTTTTTGCAAACAGCTGTAAGAGTCGCACGATGTTAACATATGTTTGGTTCCCATCAATTATCTTCGTTGGGTCTCCATGCAAAGCACATTGGTCTGGTCCAATTTGTTTCGCATGCAAGGCAGACACATGGATAAGCTGATGGTTTCTATGCTGTATTTCTACCTTACCCGCCCATCCCCGGTCTGTTTTTTCACCGGTGTTTGATGTTTGATGTCACACTGTGACTGGTTGAAAATATCGACGCAGGAACAATACTGTACCAAGTTGTAGGGAGGCAACGGTCACGGGTAACGGGAGCTCCGTTGCGTTGCCCATTTTTCGGCGTGTCACGGTAACGGTACGGTCGGTTGCCTTAAAATCGTGACATTGAAGGAAAAATAGTTGAAATTTTTTTGCAGAGATTAAGAATGAGTTCTAATGGCCAGGAGTCCATCCAAAACCTCTCCTCAAACCAAGGAAGACCCATAGTGCCGGAATACCACGGATAAATTGTGTTTAAAAATAATCTGGTTGCCTCCTCAAGCAACGGTCACGCTCACGGTCCCCTCCGTTGCCTAAAAAATAGGCAACGGACTTGTCACGGTGCTCAGGGCGTTGTCTCCCTACAACTTGGTACAGTATTCGACATTAATATTGAAGATAAATAGTAAAAATTAAAGGAAGAGGGCCAGATATGTAATGGATATACTGAGGGCGAGCTCTTTTGGGTTTAATAGGTGGGGCAAAGTACTAAGGAAACCAGATATTTAATCAAAGTAGTCAGGATCCAGGAGTTCGAAGGAATGATCAGGAAGGGCAACATAGCGATCCTGAGTCTTGAGATAAACCACCTTGTCCCTGCCATAGATGGAGATGGTCTCCTCCCAGGTAATGGGAACCCAGGAGCGAAGGAGAGGGGAAGAGGTGTCAACGAAGCGTTCAAGATGGGCACCAGCAGGTACTCCTAGCCTCCGCAGAGCACTCTTGCAGTCCATGAGGTGGAGTTTCCCCAGGCGAATATGCTGAGCATCGGGGTCAACCCGAGGAAACCCCTTGCCACGCAATGGTGCACCGCTCTGGAGATACATTCAGCTTCAGGTAGTTTACGAAAGTAATGAAGATGCTTACATCAAGCCAGACAATGATTGCGACTGGAGTACTGGCATCAAATCGGAAGGCTCGGCCGGCTCCCAGCCACGAAGAATGCTGCCGGTTGGGGAATAATGAGCTCCCCCATAGCGCCCATTGTCGAAGCGGAGGGTCTCGTTGAGGTGAGAGGGCCCTGGCACGGGAGACTGTGACTGCCGCATAATGACGTCCCCAAAAAGCGATGAATCATCCTCCATCGGGGAGGAGGAGAGTGGAGGAGGTGAAGAGGAGGGTGGGGGGGGAGAGGGAGAGGGCTCAAACACAGGTGGGAGCGGCGGGAAGAAGGGCCTCTTCACTGTTTTGCGGGGGGACCGCCTTGCCGGATAGAGCTCCTTACGAGCACGGAAAATGCCCATATGGAAGTGCCGCCGATGGAGGGGGGCGGGGGCTGTGAAGTTCGAGGAGGATGCGAATGAGACGCTGAACCTCACGGCGTTTGATATGCTTCGGTCCAGTGATACCGAGTTTTATAGTCAAAGGATAGAGTATGGCGTGTTTTTGTTCCAATGCCTGACGATGACCGCTTTTACGGGAGGGAGTAGATGGCGGAGAGGAAGTGGAGGAGGACCGAGTGACGCGACGAGGAGAAGCAGTAGAAGACCGAGTTGCAACCATTTTTTGCTGAGTGAATGGAAACCTGTTGAAGGCGCAATTTATATGCCAAAACTGTCCGATTTCCTCGGTCTTGGCGGCTTGAATTCCATGTGGTTGAAAATCGTACGTTGAATGAAACACTCGCAGTACCGTATAACCGAGTTCCGGGCGGCGGGATCGACATTCCCATCGGGCGCGATTCCCGAACATCCTGTGAAAGTGTGAAAGTGGACAAGGGAGAAACGTAACTGAAACCAATGTGGTAATAGGATCGACAGGGTGAAGCGAGGGATTTGCATGGTGATTTCCGATGTACGTGATTCTTTGTGCCCAGGCGGTAAGTGGGGCGCCGGAATAATACAGAAAAAACCCTGGATGGAGCCACATGGAATGCGGTAGCTAGGTTTCATCTTCATCATGGCCACTCTTCTTGTCGATCTTCCCAAGAGACCAGTCAAGTTGAAAAACCACGGTGGAAAAGAAGTGCAAAGAACGTAATATCACGGTCACGTGACACGACAGCGCACGGGGATTTCAATGAAGTTTGCGTATTGCGAGAGGGATTAGTTTCCAGTAGCTGTTGAGGGTCCTAACAGAAGGCTGGCAGTGTGCATTGCCTTTCACTATGGGTTTATCTGATGCAGCAGTGCACCAAGTGTTGACATGTGGATGTTATTACCCGTATTTCGGTGTTTCGACACCTCTATTTAATTCCCTATGACACCATGTGGAACGGAAGTGGTACATGTGTGATTGCACCGTTCCTGGTTGTCAGAGGCAAGATTGACTTTGCCCAGAGTCTCATTTCCTGAACTACTCTTGCTCTTTTCCTCCACCACTCCTGCCCTTTCCTCTTTGTCCCCTCACGCAACCTCTAGAATGGCAAAAGGCCAGTTTTCAAAGGCCCAAAATGCATGGTTGGCTGAGCAGCTGCCCGAGTACATCAAGCAGCTAGATGCGGGTGTGCGCGGGGGTGGACTCACAAAGTGGAAGCAATCCATTGCAACAAAAGCCCTTGACTCACCAGAGTTTGCGGATTTGGATTTTACCGCGCATCCTCGAACCAAGTGGTTTGGTGTACGGCCACCTTTGCTCTCTCTATCTCTGAATTGTGCTGAAAATGAATCCAGATGATCGTCAGAAAGTATACCAACTATCTGCATCAGATATACCTCAAAGAGCACCCTGAAACTCCATCTGCCTCCGCCAACATAAAGGCCAATCCGTTGTTGAAGTTTAGTTCAGCCCCCAGCGGCCGGCAGTTGTTCGCACGGGAACTTCACTCTGAGATCATTGAGGCCTCCAAGGCGCGGATTGCCAACCAGGGCACCAACGAGGCAGCTGCATACCAGATTGAACTGAAGTCAATGTGGGATGCACTAGACACCGATGAAAAGGTGGACTGGGAGGCAAAAGCGGAGGACGAGTGTAGTGATGTAGCAGCGTAAGAGACCTTCAGTGCTCTCGATTTCATTCCTTGCTTACACAGCCCTAGCAACCAACGAGAGTTTAACGGCAACCTTTTGCTGGCACTTCGAAGCCTTTGCCAGGGAGGGCTTTTTGGCGACGCAGAAATGGTTCTCTTTTACGCTTTCCGGATCCCCGAGAACGGTGACTTGCAAGCTGGAACGTAAGTCATTCTTGAGCTTGTCTGGATATATATATATATGAGCTGAGTCTCATACTGACAGGGTGCATGGCCATTCAATCCACAATAAAACCAACTTTGGCGGCGATGAATTAGGTACAACATATGGCGGCCCTTGGTCAGAATTTGCGGAGGCTGCCATTCCTCGTGAGGCCCGTTCGACAGTACTTTGCATTGTATCTCACAGAATGCAGGGCCTCAGACCCACCACCAAGCAACCGCCCTTACCGTCAAGGATGGTTTTGTGATTTTTCCTGGGATCAACTTGGATACGATTCCACTAGGCGACCTTCGTTTTCTCTTCACTGATTATTTTCAAATGTGTTGGAGTGAGTACTCTATGCGCTGTTGCACACATAATCAACTGATGCGGAACTTCCCCAGACCACAAAGACATCCCAGTCGATGATTCAATTATCCCATGGGTAGACATTGTGTCTGATCCATCCAAGTTTTATGATACCGCCGCATTCATCTTCCCTTTCCCGCTAAAAAATCCGGCAGAATTTAGCAGTGCTGAAACACTGACATTGGGCCAGTTTTTCAATTCAACGGAGCCCATCTTGTTTCGCTTCAGAGCGGGCATAGCGGCTGGTATTCCTCCATCTCCGCCAACGCTCTCGCCTGAGCCTGCCACTCCATTGTTCTCGCCGTCTCCCTTTAATCCTGCAACCCAGTCGCCAGTCTCGCCTCACCTGACTCCTGTGCCTCCGTCTCCGTCACATACAGGACGCACCAGTCTTTCACCGCCTTTGACTCCTGTGCCTGCCGGGCCTGTCGCTAGTTTGAAGGGCAACATACTCAAGAGGAAACAGCCCAGGTTAGAATTGTTATTTCTCGGGAGCCCGAGGTTGACTTTCCTTACGCAGCACTGTTGATCAAGAGGGAGATAGCGACAAAGACCCTAGCAAGAAGAAGAAGAAGTCAGTGTACGCGTTCGGGATGTCCTATGAATCTCACCTTAATTTTCCAGCAAAAAAATCGAAGCTATTGCAGCACCTGTTCGCCGCTCCTCTCGCCGTCCTGGCAAGTCAGCCAGTGCCCCTAAGAAGAGGGTCACCAAGGATGGTCCTAAACAAAAGAAGTAAGAGTTCCGCAAATAATATTACTCTCAGCTGAGCACTTCTCACAGGGGATATGCGCTGATTACCGACGATGAAGAGTCCAGCGATGAATGATAGGATACCACGTCTGAGAAAATATGCTGAACATCTTGTACGGTTTAATTTCAACTGTGGTGTTCTTGGGATAATATATTGAACGTTGCTTGACCCGAGATTCGGGGTGAAGTTCAGCACGCACAGGGTATAAACTTCGATGTGAACAGTTCAAACACGGTTCAAACAAGGGTCAAACACGGTTCAAACACGGTTCAACACGGTTCAAACACGGTTCAAACGATGGTGATGCCGACTATGTTCAAGAAAATTGTTCCTTGCCTCGACCAAGGAAGTGTATATCAGTGCTGTTCAACATGGTTCAATCAATGCTCTCCCCACATTTCAATCTAGAATTAAACCTACAGTTCTTGAACACAGTTTAAACTGAACGGGGTTCAAACTGAGCAGCGTTTGAACCAAGCCTACGTTGTGTTCAAACGAGCTGATAAACTACACCTACATACACTGTATTCGGATAGGTAAGAATCGTGGCCTGGTGCACAAACAATGTTCAAACTCTGTTTGCGATTACAACGCCCATTGCTTAAACAAACCTGCTATGGTTACTGGAAGGGCTTGAAAGAATCCTGAATAAGACCGTTAAAATATGCGACGCGATGCGAAAATGATAACGACGTACGAAGTGTACGACCTTGGTATCAAGGAAGTCGCGCTGGTCGTCGGTGTCGGCGAATTTAGTAGCGCGGACAGCTTTGCCCAGTTGAACAATTTTGGCATGGGTAGCGGCAGGGATAGGAGCGAGAGGGGAAGCAGGAAGAGGCATTGGAAGCAGATGAGGGTACTCGAGGAAGAGACTGAGGAATGGCGTTAATCTCGTCGGCCTTTTATACATGGGCGGCAGATTATGAGAAATATTTAACGCGTCAATAATATCCGTACCTTTATACCATGGAACGTTTAACTGGGACAGTTAATGTTTAAAAATGGGGGAGGGAGCGAATCAGAGCTCAAGAAAATTATTGAGTCACTGGAATCTTCGAATTTCGACGTCACAGTGATTAAAAGCCTTAAGTTTCTACCATAAAGTCTCTACAAGGGGAATAAACTGTTGGGATCATTATGAGTCGAGTCAGAAAAAAAACTGGGCAATGAGTCAACATACCGTTTACAGACCAGCGGAGATCCTTCTAATAATACATTGGAGTGATTAGAAGCTTTTACTGTGTGGAAACGACGGTCATATCACTCTTCTATGTTTCATAGGCCAGAAATGGCATGCGATTATTCGCACACCGTCGGAAAAGCAGTTTCCGATGGCTAAGAGTTCACCAAATCCAGGAACAAGCACGTTTGTACCATATGTGACTTAAAGCTTTAAGTCATGTGGGTATTTTCAGGCACCAGGACGGTGTAATTTTGAGCTGTATCTACTGTATAACGAAGTACTTGGTAATAGGTACTAGTTGGAAGCAGTAACAGCGTTAAGACGAGCACGGACAATATCAATCAGAGCAGCGTCGCCACCAGAAGTAGTAAGGAACTCGAGGAGGTCGCGAAGCATGATGGGAGAATTGTGACCAGCAAGAACAGTCTTAAAAGTATCCACGAGAGGGGTACGACGGTTAACGCGGCGAGCTGTTATCGAACCAATAATCGACAAAGGGGCGGGCCAAGCCACGGATAGTTAAATGGAACTCCTTGTCGTCGACTGTTGAAGGGCTCGTAATCAGCGAAATGTTGAAGAGTCAAAGGGGAATATAGCAGACGTACTATCGGTGAACGGAAGAACGGCTGTCAACGATGTCAAAACTTTCGTGCATATGGGTCTTGCTGATATAAGTGCATGCGACGCGTCCAAAAATGAGGCATTCGCCGCAGTACGCTCCCCAACCATCGAAGGCACACTCGAATCCATGTTCGACACAGGCGGTGCATCGTTCAAAGCCCTGTCGACTTAAAGCTTTAAGTGTGACCAACGAAAATTGAATGAAAACGCACGGTAAAGTCATGGAGCATGGCTTTCCCAGCAACGATAACCTCCCAGAAGAGGGGCGGAGTGTCAGACATAGTGGTAAAGACGACCAGAGAAGTGGGGAAAAGTAAAGGCCTAAAGTCCGGGAAATCGGGCTTTAAGCTTTAAATAGTGCCTGCCTTTCCACGCGTTTTCCATCACCAAGCGTTTGATACATCGGATGCAATAAGAAACAGATGGCCTGGATGGATGAAAATTTCAAACGGGCAACTGTTCTATTCTGGACAACCGGACAATTCCTATCTTGGAAGATCAATATTGATTGGGGTCGGGTGCAATTGACGTGGGTAGACGGCCTCGGGTTATGAAACTCCGATCAGTGGCTGTGTTCACTGATCGGGCCGAGCTCCTCGCTCGGTCTCGCCGACAAGTCTTAAAAATCACAAGTCCCACAAAATTCACAAGTCAAGAAAATTGCATTGGAGTAAAAAGACTACAGGTCACAGCATATTGAGATAACAAGGACAGGTGTGTATGTATTTAAAGACGAAGCGACGATTAGATTTGGGAGCCGGAACCCGACGCAACAGGCGGAGGAGTGGGAGTGCGGGGCTCACGAACGAGCGAAGAACGCCCATTCGCAACCTCGGACAGACTCAAGTGGTCGCCAGACGCCCACTCTGCGCTGAATGGACCAACGAACAGAGGGTCGGTCGGATGGGGCTCAGCCGCGGCATAATCCTTGAGCTCCTCAAGGAATGCCTCCTCGAACTCCTCGCTCCACGGCTCCTCGACATAGCCAAATCGATTCTTGACGGCGGCCTTTTCGTCGGCCGAGAACTCGTGGTCTTCCTTGAGAAGGGCGGTGTTGTGAAGGACGAAGTTCATGAAAAATTCCCGGTAGCGGTCGGGAACCTTCCAGAGGAACGCGAAATTGTCGCGGCCGTAAAACTGAATCATCGCGCGGATGAGCATCGCGAAATAATTCGACGCGGCGCGAAGACGCGCGGCCTGTCGCGAAACCTGAGCTTGGAGAAGGAGGAGGTCCTCCGACTCGCGCTTGACGGTTTGCATCGCCGACATGAGATCTAAAGAAATAAATCAGTAAAGGAAATGAATCGGATGGAAGGGAGACGACTTACTGTTGTTCGAGAACACCGTATATTCCGACAGCGCCTGAACGCGCTTGTGAATGTCCTCGGCGGTCAGAGTGTGTGAGCACATCGAGTACTTGCACGACTCGCATCGTTGACCGGTGGTCCGCGCCTTGCACTCCTTGTTGAAGCAAATACAAGAAAGGCAAGGGAGCTCGAGCTAAAAACATAAGGTCAGGGGTGAAATAACAGAAGAAAGGATACAGTGACACACCAAAGAAGACATGCCACGGCGAATAGCGTCCACCAGATTTGTATAAGAATTCGGCGGGGGCTCGCGGGCGGTCTTGGTGGTCTGCTTGCCCTTCTGCTCCCCACGGTGCGGACGGACTGGCGGTGGAAAATTGGCGTCGAAGCCAGGTGAAGCAGTGCGGCGCTTGCTGGACTTCTTCTTCTTCAGCTTGGACCCCTTGAGGGTCTTGTTGGACGCAATTTTGGTGCGCGCGCGTGTACGAGGGCCAGGCGATGGCGAAAGCGATGGTGACGGCGACGAGTTGGGCTCGGAGTCTGCCGTCACAGTGCTGAGGCGAACGGCGTGGGCGTGAAGGATGGGGTCTCGCTGGATGACCACCTCGAGCGTTTGGCGCGGCCGTTTCGATGGTCGCTCAGGCGACGAAACAGGGGTCACCTGAGACGATTCAGTAAAAGCTTTAAGTTAGGGGATGTGGACTTACCGTTGGAACGATGGATTGGCCACCCGCGGACGCTTTTGAACGAGGAGGATCGGCATTTTGATCGCCGTCCTCGACTCGTTTACGCTTCGGCGGCCCGATTTTAATGGCTTCTTTACCCTTCCCTTTTGGTGTTGGAGTAGGCGGCGAAGGGATATTCAGTTCCTCGTCGGCCGCCGGGATCTCGATGTCGTTGTCGAGGGGACTTCCAGGGACTATGTCCTCTAGACCCTCCATCTCTTCGACGGTGGCCTTGAAGGGAAACACCTAAAGCGAAAATTAGCTTTGGACAAATTAATAGAGTAGAGAGAAAAAAAAAACTCACCTCATCATCGTCCCTTGGAGAAAACAATTCCTCCGGGGGCGAGTTGAAAAGAGGCGGCCTGGCCGCAGAAATAGGCGTCGCGGGAGCAGACGCGGGAGTAGGCGTTGCAGGTGCGGACGCAGGAACCGAAAGGTTGAGCGGGATCTCCGAGAAAGACCGAGATTTGCGCGCATAACGCGTTGGGGTCTGTTTTTCAGTCGCGTGCTTCTCTTTCGAGGGACCAGCAGAAGGGCTGCTGTCCGGGAGAGTCGCGATCTGAAAGATGTGAGCGTTAAATTATAAGAAAGCAGTAAAAGAAACGCACCGGTGGGACATATGGATCGGTGAAATGGGCAAGATGCGCTGACAGTGAATTGAGGCTAGCTAAGCTAAAGTATGGGCTAGCTTGAACGCTAACACACCACACCTAAAACCTAACACACCACACCAATCCCCTTATGATTATAACACTAAGACTAGCGCGTCTTCCTAGTGAGTTCGGGTCCCGAGTCGTAATATGCGACTGCTGGTTTGATTCCCTAGTGCACTAGCGATGATTTATGGCCTCAACTATCCCAACAAACACTTCAATCTCTGAGCTAGCTCAACCGTTTGACCGAAACAAGTCTTTCCAAGGGATTGGAATGAACGGGTTGGGGTAAAAAGGGTTTTTACTAAGCGGACGTAGATTGCTACGTCGTCCTAGGCGAGGTGATAAAGCGTCTTCTGAAAACTTCCAGTTACGGACTATGCTGCGCCAGCTATTCTCTCCTCTATGACGATCCCAGATCAACAGATATTTGGGTGCCGACTTAGAACCTTGAATCTAAGCTCTTTTCCTTAACACTTGGGCTTATACTGGACCTAGAGGGTTCACTCAAGCTTCGTTGATCGGCCAATGAATCGACCAAGGAGTTCTACCAAAGTGCTGTGCTGGTCGTAGTCCGTTTTACGGGAGGCGTTTCCTAGTCACCCAATGCGTAGCCCTTGCGAAGTCCACCACGAAGTCAACAACAACTCTCAAACTTTCTCTTTGTGCGCTCGGTCCCGATTTATACGTGGAGGTCGTTGCCGCTCACAAGCTCCCAACGCGAGTCTTTGCTTATTAGTTCACACAGTTACTCGTGGATCCAACAACACTGATTCGATTTCTATAGACTTTACAAACGAAGAAGATACTTTATCTCCGCTAGCTAGGCCTGAGCACACCCTTATCGTCGTAACGATGAGCGGGGCATGAACTGGTCTTCAGCGGTATTTACATGTCCTTTTTATACTAGTTGAGAGAAAGAGATGAGGTAAAGTGAAATGAGTAAAAACTGGTCCGTGCAGCTCCGCTACGGCGAGCTAGCCGGTGCTATCGTGTGCTAGGCTTGCCAGACAGTCAGCTAGCTGACCATCTTGGGGGCCTAGGCTGGGTATATTGCCAATTCCGTACAGCTTTTACAGCTCCCGGAACCTCTGTATTTGCAAAACGACTCGGAAAAACCATTCCCGCCATCGTCTGCTCACCAATCCTCTCCCAACCTCCGTCTCTGCACGGACTGAACATCTAGCCGTTCAGCCATCGTGCCATCTCTTCTGCAATACATCTCTTTTGAGTTTGTTTGGTGCAGCTAGCTGCCTTCAAACGCGTCGCGTCGATCACCTGATCTATCACTCGGCATATGCTCGTGCCGACAGTTTCTCCTAGCCGTCGCTATCACCAGCTAGCCCGATAAACCCGAAGCTAGCGCCAAGTTATTTATGGAACATGGCCCCTAGCTCAGTGCTATCCCGCTAGCTGCACACTAGCTATTCGTATGTCTCTCCTCTTTACGCTAGCTGGTAACTCTCGTTATCCTGCGCTCTCTGGAAGTCATCTATTGGCGCGCTAGCCCACACTATGAGGTACTAGACCATAGTAATCCTCCTTAATGCGTATACTCCCCTAGTGTAACACTTGTTCACGCGCCTAGCACTAAGTTTGTACTACGGTCAGCAGCCGGAGCTCACTCTGACCCTCCTTTGTATCACCAAACAGAGTCCCAATAGGAATATTGCACCTATTAGAAAGCTAGCTTGTCACAACTCGAAGCCTAGTATGCCTTGCATTTAACTAGCGCTAAAAATCGCAAAATGCAGCTAGATGTCGGTACATTGTTGTTGCGCCGTTTCATCGGTCTCCAGCAAATCCTCCGCATTGAGGCAGCAGCCATCAGGTTCTCCTTCAAACATTGGGTGGACGTTGCTGGGCCCTTCATAACCAGCGGGACGAGGTGGGTAGACCGTCCTCGACAAACTATAGCCATTAGTGGGGAACGGCACCTATAAAGGAGTAGATAAGTCGCAGTTCAACTTAAAGCTTTAAGTTGAAAATCGCTTACCTTGCCTCCTTCCGGGATAACTTTGAGCCAACGCTTGGTTTGACGATCCTGGGTAAGGTTTTCGATGCATTTGCGCAACGAGAAACATAGGCGCTGCTGGATCGGCGCGAGTGGCACGTCTTTTGGACACCCGTTGGCCCAGAGAGTCTAAAATAAAGAATTGAGTAAGCGTTTTGTGAAAACAGTCACGGACGCACGAAAGATTCCATTGCACACGCGATATGGGGAAGGAAACGCGCCTCCGTGTCTTCATTGACAGCTTGAGGGAAGCGGAGGAGCGTAAAAATTCGAACAAAAGGTTCAACACAGAAGGGCGCGATGGCGGCGCGTTCGTCGGCCGTGTACGGGTATGTTTCGATAAACAAATCGATGGGTGGTTTGAGACCATGCAGAGGGAGGTCGAAGTTCAGTGGGACGATTCCAATCTGAAGAAGATTCAGTGAGAAATCGCCCTAAGGAACGTATAAGCACGCACCTTTTTGAAACGTTCCGGGAGTAACAAAGCGCGGATGCGCGACGGCAAAGAACCACCCAAAGGAGCGGCAAGGTTGCACAGGTGGTGTACAACACCACCTAGTAGCTGTGACCTGTCGAACCTTTGCTGGTGTTGAAAGAAAAGTTCCTAAGAAAGAGATTAGTGAACATCCTTTCAAACAAAAATTATAAACACGCACAAAAACAGGAAGGGCCTTCGTCAGCAGTTCCCTCAAAACTGCTGGGGTTTGCGCTTCGACGTGTGCCGGACGCCGAATAAGAGGCACGAGGTGGCCTATGGCGGGGTGCATCAACACATAGAAGGACTTGGCGGTGGTCTTGTCCATTTTGAAGGACCTGTACTCGTGGTATGTGAGCGAGTTCAGGACCAAATTGGCTGGCCAGGCAAAGCTCTCAGGGGAGGGCTTATGGAAGGGCTTCTTGTAGTCCATTTCGGAGAATTTGGGCAGAGAAGAGAGTCGAGGAAGAGCGGGAGTCGACTGCCGCTGCGCGACAGGACTTGGCGCCGGGGTAGAAGGCCGACGGGTCGAACCAGGGGCCGGCACCTTAATTTTGATAGTCGAAGGGGTCGAAGGGGACGCTTTCGCGTCCTGAGAACGGGTCTTGCGAGTAGAAGGCTTGCGGGACGACATGGAGTCAGTGGCGAGAGACGAAGATGAAAATTTTTCATCTGAGTCATCAGGCACATGACTTTCCGTGATGAGCCGACGCCCGACTGATCCGAAAGGACCGTACCTACACAATACGGGGCCCAAGGAACCAGAATTAACAGAAAAATGAGCGAAAAACTTCAAAAATGACTTAAAGCTTTAAGTCGGAGAAATCCGATTTTATCGCGCCTAGTGATTAGATAACGCCGAACATAGGGGCTTATCTATCGCCGATATGGCCGGGCAAAGGTCGTGAAGGTCCCGTAGTGCATTCCGAGCGCGGATTGAGCACGGAGAACGAATTCGAACCGTGGGACAGTGTTCAATGATGTCAGGAGGGGTCTGACACAAAATGTGGAAGATCTTGATCCGACGTACCTAATGGGGTACTAAGATCGGCGAAGCTTGGCACCGGTGGAGCAACCGTTCTGAAAAAGAGACTCAAGTGTCAGGAAAAGAGACGAATTGACCGGGGACGGTCAAGATTTAAAAATGGGGGAGATGATAAGCCAGCAATTGGGCCACGCGCGGAATTTGCGATTTTGCTCATTCAGTGCCACTAGCTGTATTGTAATCGGCTATATAAATCACTCAGCAGGGGGCTAGTGTCAGTCCGGGCAGCTAGCTAGGAGACAGCAGCGTATATACTATAAGCTTTAAGGTGTGAACTCACTGGAAGGTCAATACTGGCCGGAAAGTCAAAATCATACTTAAAGCTTTAAGTCAAACCTTCTCTTTTAACAAACCCTCAGGGTTCGTAGGAGTTGGGCGTTCACTCTAATCAAGGACAGGAGGAAATACTATCCATCCGTGACCAGGGTTGAGGAATGGGAGCTTTGCAGGGGCAACCTATGTTGACTAGAACATTTGTCTACGGTAGAGTTGGCATTTCCTGTCAATCAAGCCGAAGATCCGAGGACCGGAAAGGTCCGACGGCATAGCCAGGAACAGCACCTCAAAGGGAGCAGTAGCGGCAGCAAGGTCTTGCCGCCGGCTAAACCAAAATCGTGATGCCAAGAAGCTATTAATAGTCTTGACTCGAACAGACTCACATGGCTATTCACGAATGACTCGAATTGACTCGAATGACTCGAGGCTGATTCACCAGGAGTCACACACACCGAATTGGGAAGACATGACTGAGGCTGGAATATTATTTGGACACGCCAGAAGCGGACATATATTATTTATTTTAATTGTACCAACATCCATGCAGATTATTCTCCTTTTCAAGTCAAGATTCGTATGTAAATTAGTAGATTGTATTCAGTAGGAGTCCGTACCTTCACGGACTCAACGTTTGGACCATTATGTACATTACTGTTTCGAGTTTCCATGTTTTGTAGTATTTGGTATGTAGGATTTAGTATATAAGTAGAGGTAGAGCTTAGGTGGAAGCCAGTGGACCGTACCCTTCTTGTTAGGAGCACAGCATAATGCGTGCCTCCGTCCGGGAAGTCTCACGGAATCCATTCGGTGTACATTTGAGTGTCTTTAGATACTTTGGTGTCTACCAATATATTGGGATTGGATTATATTTGTTGTGCAGCGTCAGCGTCAGCGTTTAGGGTCAGCGTCAGCGTCAGCGTCAGCGTTTTAGTGTCTCAGCGTCAGCGTCAGCGAATATTACAGCGGAACTTGTCAACTTTCAGTTACAGTTCAAACCCAGCGTCGAACTAAGTTCAGTTCACCACACAACCACCCGGTGTATATCACCACAAACCTTTTTGAAAACCACAACTCTTCTAAGAACTATAAAGGTCGCATCAGCGCCCAATAGGTCCGAGAAACCAAACGGTCGACTTAAAGCTTTAAGTCGAAACCTAGTTTTCAGCTATTGCAACAGCCGTAATACTTCGGTTGGAACCCCACGAACGCATATACAAGCGGAGAGGTGATTAGGTGTTTGATTTGGAGTGTGTTTAGTGTGTGGTTTAGCCATACATCGAGACCCAGTATCCAGCTCATTTCCCCCTGGTCGGTCCCGATCCGCGGCGTATCATCGGGCTTCGAAGGAGGAGTGGGCGCGGCAGCGGTAGCGGTCAGAGGGGGAGATATTGGGCTCGTGCGAATGAAGCACCTGGGGAGCGAGGACGAGCACACGGTCTGCCAGCCGGCGATATCGCCCTCACCGCGCCAAAACCCCAGCCCGGGCAGTACCTCATTGCCGCCTTCCACACCGCTCACCGCCATCTCCTCTCCCAGCGCCGTACACTCAAGATCCACTTCCACTGGGTCCCGGCGCACGTGGCAATAGCAATAGCAGGGAACGAAGCTGTCGACACCCGAGCGAAGGAAGCCGCGCAAGGGATGTCGACGGAGCTGCGGACAAAGATCAAGGTATTCGAGTCGAACTTCCCCGTGAGCAAGGCCGCCGAAGTCGAGATTGAAACACTCGGCGGGAGCGTTGGGATGGTCTAATATTTTCAAACCAAGTGATGGGGCCAAAATTATCTCAGATCATTGTACTTATTGTAAACGCACTTTTCTACATTGAATGCAACACTTTTTGAACGACATCGCCCTCAGAATGCCACCTCCTCACCGCCAGAGCGAAGGCACTTCTTACAATTTTATAAAGAGAGAGACTATTCCCTGATTTTGGGAGAAGGCTGTGCGAATATATTTGGAACGAAGTGATGGGTGGAAATTGAGTGGGACGGCCAACTGATATGAGAGGAGAGACCAACGTTGACGAAAGAGGTAAGGTGATGTAAGATAATCAATTAGATTAGCGAAGTTCAAATGGCTTCGGACGGACGGACGGCTTAATTGTATAAAGAGGGAGATTTAGAAGCAACATATCTGAGGACACTCGACTGGCATCAGTGGAGCCACCGGATCGGCCACCAAATGGGGGAGCCATTCCACATAGCTTGCCTAATGAGCCACCGGGTGGCTCCCGGTGGCTCACTGCAAGGTCTCTATTTTCCCAGTTTATAAAAGCTTTTTTTTTGTCAAAAATTAACCACTATTGAGCAAGCAACATTCAACTTTGAACACTGCACTATTTTAAGGTGAACAGCTTGCTCTTCTTGGCAAAGCACTCCAGTCACATGCCAATTTTTTCTAAGATAAGTCATATCAGGAGATGTGCAGATCAATACAACTGCAGATGATCTGCAGATAACTTCCCTCATAATCTTATCACAAACTGGAGCCAGCTATGATTTTGTACTGGTTATCCTGTGGGCAGATTTCTACAGCGTTTTACACATATGAAAGCCATTGGACAGGATGGCTTCAATCCTAATCCAAACCCTCCCTAAAATCGGGCTTGGTGACGAAAAAACTTGTCCGATCAGGATCACTTTCTATCCCGTTCGGGGTTGATATACTCGATGCCATCACATGAGTAAAGTTCAATAATAAGCTGAGCCCAAGCTACCATGAGCGCTCATTGGGCAGTACGTGAAGTAACTGTCAAATCTTTGACCTCCTGTGGCCTCATAAATGTACATTTTACCACTCAATGTTCAGTATAAATGCTCCCGTTCACTGTGCATGGTTCATTAGGGTAAGTAAGTAATTTGTGACAATAAATACCGTCATATCAGTTTGCCGAGTTGAACCCAGTGTGAGGGTAACTTTGCGTGGCTACGGCAGCAGGTCTGGGGAGGCTTTGATCGGAGTAGTGAAATCATACTCCTTTTGGGAAATTCAGAACAGAGGTTTGTGCCGGGGATAATATAGGGGTTGGAACCTAGGCAAATGGGGCTTAAGGAGTAGGGGAGCACCTAAAAAGAAGGATAATGTAACATTAATGTTTGAATAATGTTTTGGTATACGATGCATAGGCATGTGATGATGGTTGGTTTGGAGGATGAAATAAACTAGCATTTTTACCCCAGACTAGTGCACTCCTATTTTAGTCATTAACTGTGCATAATGTACATTTCCTACTGTTAGAGACTATGTATTTGCCTGATTTCACCTCAGCTTCGGTGACCGGCTGTCTATGGAAGAGGATGACACTGTTAAGTTTTGATTTGCCGGACACATTTAAACTTGGGCTGAAGTGGGGACAATTTGACTACAATTTGGGTGTACATTCAAAGGCATTGATACTCGATGGGATGCCCTCAAGGCAAAATTACACCTCCAAAATCTTGTGTTGTGACACTGAATGAGATGACACCACTGGGAGGGTGGATTGATTGGAGTCCCATGTCTGAAGAAGGCCATCATTCCAAATGCTTCGATAGGGCTGTAAAGAGAAAAGGTTGGTGCTGATGAGAGAAATGGGAGGCCTTACAATCTGGACAAGGATGGAAGACAAAAACAAGGGTGAGGGAAAGTAAGTGATGGGAAGCATGGGTGGCAGAGAAAAAGCACGCACTCTCTAGAGGCGAGAAGGCGAGGGAAAGTGAGTGAGGCAAGGACGGGCCACAGAGGAAAGGCACGCACATCCTAGAGAAGAGAAGGCAAGGGAAAGGGAGTAAGCCAAGGATAGGTGACAGAGCAAAAGCACACACCGTGCGAAAGCACGCACTCTCTGGAGACGAGAACATGAGAGAAGTGAGTGACAGGAACAGGCGACGGGGGAAAAGCACACACTCTCTAGAGACAGGAAGGCAAGGGAAAGCAAGGGAAAGTGAGTGAGGCAAGGATGGGCGACACAGTGAAAACACACACTTCCTAGAGACGAGAAGGCGAGGGTAAGTGAGTAAGGCAAGGACG
Source organism: Mycena metata (assembly GCA_029378385.1). NCBI lineage: Eukaryota > Fungi > Basidiomycota > Agaricomycetes > Agaricales > Mycenaceae > Mycena > Mycena metata. Next base: position 52,811 of record JARKIB010000094.1, read on the forward strand.
GGCGACAGAGGGAAAGCACACACTTCCTGGAGACAAAAAGGCAAGAGATAGTAAGTGAGGCAGGGACAGGTGACGGAGGGAAAGCACACACCGACTGGACACGAGAAGGTGAGGGAAAGTGAGCAGGACAGGTGACAGAGCCAAAGCACACACTTCCGAGAGATGAGAAGGCAAGGGACAGTGAGCAAGGCAAGGACAGGTAAGAGAGGAAAAGCACGCACTCTCTAGAGATGAAAAGGCAAGGGAAAGTGAGTGAGGCAGGAACAGGTGAGGAAGGGGACAGAAAGGCACACACTCTCTAGGGACGAAAGGGTGAGAGAAGTGAGTGAGGCAGGAACAGGCAACAGAGGAAAACCACGCACTGCCTAGAGACGAGGAGGCGAGGGAAAATGAGCAAGGCAAGTATGGGTGACAGAGAAAAAGCACACACTCTCTAAAGACGAGAAGGCAAGGGAAAGTGAGCAAGGCAAGGATGGGCGACAGAGTGAAAGCACGCACTTCCTAGAGACGTGAAGGTGAGGGAAAGTGAGCGAGGCAAGGACGGGTGACAGAGGAAAATCACGCACCCACTAGAGATGCGAAGGCGAGGGAAAGTGAATGAGGCAAGGACGGGTGACAGAGGAAAACCACACACCCACTAGAGACGAGAGGGCGAAGGAAAGTGAGCATGGCAAAGACGGGCAACAGAGTAAAAGCACGCACTCTCTAGAGAGGAGAATGTGAGGGAAAGTGAGCGAGGGAAGGACAGGCGATGGGGGAAAAGCCCGCACTCTCTAGAGATAGGAACGCGAGAGAAAGTGAGCAAGGCAAGGACGGGCGACAGAGGAAAAGCACACACTTCCTAGAGACAAGAAGGCAAGGGAAAGTGAGCTGGGCAGGGACGGGCGACGGAGGAAAAGCACGTACATCCTGGAGACGAGAAGTCGAGGGAAAGTGAGCGAGGCCAGGACGGGTGACAGAGCAAAATCACGCACTCTCTAGAGAGGAGAACGCGAGGGAAAGTAAGCGAGGGAAGGACGGGCGACAGAGGAAAAGCACGCACTTCCTGGAGACAAAAAGGCAAGGGAAAGTGAGTGAGGCAGGGACAGGCGACAGAGCAAAGGCACGCACATCCTAGAAACGAGAAGGTGAGGGACAGTGAGCAAGACAGTGACAGGCAATGGAGGAAAAGCACGCACCAACTAGAGACGAGAAGGTGAGGGAAAGTGAGCGAGGCAAGGACAGGCGACAGAGCAAAAGTACACACTTCCTAGAGACGAGAAGGCGAGGGAAAGTGAGTAAGGCAAGGATGGGCAGCAGACAAAAAGCACACACTTCCTAGAGACGAAAAGGCGAGAGAAAGTGAGCAAGGCAGTCACGGGCGACAGAGGAAAAGCACACCAACTAGAGGCGAGAAGGTGAGGGAAAATGAGCAAAGCAAGGATGGGCAACAGAGGAAAAGCACACACTCTCTAGAGACGAGAAGGCAAGGATGGGTGACAGAGTGAAAGCACGCACTTCCTAGAGATGAGAAGGTGAGGGAAAATAAGCAAGGCAAGGACAGGCGACAGAGGAAAAGCACACACATCCTAGAGACGAGAAGGCGAGGGAAAGTGAGTAAGGCAAGGATGAGCAACGGAAGAAAAGTATGCACTTCCTAGAGACAGCAAGGTAAGCGAAAGTGAGCAAGGCAAGCATGGGTGACAGAGGAAAAGCACGCACTTTCTAGAGACGAGAAGGCAAGGGAAAGTGAGCGAGGCAAGGATGGGTGACAGAGTGAAAGCACATACTTCCTAGAAACGAGAAGGTGAGGGAGAGTGAGCAAGGCAAGGACGGGCGACAGGAAAAGCACGCACTCTCTAGAGAGGAGAATGCGAGGGAAAGTGAGTGATGGAAGGACAGACGACAGAGGAAAAGCACACACTCTCTAGAGACAAAAAGGCGAGGGAAAGTGAGTGAGGCCGGAACAGGCGACGGAGGCAAGGCGCGCACTCTCTAGGGACAAAAGTGTGAGGGAAAGTGAGTGAGGCAGGAACAGGAAAAGCACGCACTGTCTAGAGGCGAGGAGGTGAGGGAAAATGAGCAAGGCAGGGATGAGTGACAGAGAAAAAGCACGCACATCCTAGAGACGAGAAGGCGAGGGAAAGTGAACAAGGACAGGTGACGGAGGAAAGCACACACCAACTAGAGACGAGAGGGCGAGGGAAAGTAAGCAAAGCAAGGATGGGCGATAGAGCAAAAGCATGGACTTCCTAGAGATGAGAAAGCGAGGGAATATGAGCAAGGCAAGGACGAGCAAGAGACAAAAAGCATGTACTCTCTACAGACAAAAGGCGAGGGAAAATGAGTGAGGCAGGAACAGGTGACAGAGGAAAGGCACACACTCTCTAGAGACAAGAATGCAAGAGAAAGTGAGCAAGGCAGGGACGGGTGATGGAGGCAAAGCACGGACCAACTAGAGATGAGAAGGCAAGGGAAAGTGAGCGAGGCAAGGATGGGTGACAGAGGAAAAGCACGCACTCTCTAGAGACAAAAGGCGAGGGGAAGTGAGTGAGGCAGAAACAGGCAACAGAGGAAAAGCACGCACCAAGTAGAGACGAGAAGGTGAGGGAAAATAAGCAAGCCAAGGATGGGCAACAGAGGAAAAGTACGCACTACCTAGAGACAAGGAGGCGAGGGAAAATGAGCAAGGCAAGGATGGGTGACAGAGGAAAAGCACACACTCTCTAGAGACGAAAAGGCAAGGGAAAGTGAGTGAGGCAAGGATGGGCGACAGAGTGAAAGCACGCACTTCCTAGAGACGTGAAGGTGAGGGAAAGTGAGCGAGGCAAGGACGGGTGACAGAGGAAAATCACGCACCCACTAGAGATGCAAAGGCGAGGGAAAGTGAATGAGGCAAGGACGGGTGACAGAGGAAAACCACACACCCACTAGAGACGAGAGGGCGAAGGAAAGTGAGCATGGCACGGATGGGCAACAGAGCAAAAGCACGCACTTCCTAGAGATGAGAAGGTGAGGGAAAGTGAGCAAGGCAAGGACGGGCGACAGAGGAAAAGCACGCACCAACTAGAGATGAGAAGGTGAGGGAAAGCGAGCAAGGCAAGGACGCGCGACAGAGCAAAAGCACGCACTTCCTAGAGACAAGAAGGCAAGGAAAAGTGAGCAAGGCAAAGAAAGACAGGTGACAGAGGAACAGCACACACCAACTAGAACATGAAAGCGAGGGAAAGTGAGTGAGGCAAGGACGGGCGACAGAGGAAAAGCACACACTTCCTATGGACCAGTGAAATTGCCTCCAATTGGTGTACTCCTACCATACAATGGCCTGCCACGCACTTTTGTTTGCACTAATATCCTGGAAATTCCCTTCATCTTGTTTTTATCAGCACCTTGCTGGAAGATTGTTATTCATTTGGCTCTCTTTCCCACATTTTGATCTCACCTTCAACAACCCCCACCCTGCGGCGGCCACATCACGGAATGCCGAGAATGCCTCTACTTTCCAAACATCAACAACTGTTTCCTTCACCATCTGTTCAACAAGCTTCCACATTCTCCCATCCTCCCAGGTCATGCCTCCTTCCACCGCCTTTCGCAAGTGTGAATACCAGTGTCCAACAGAATACTTCACAACGGCATCAGACACGCTCCCACCCTTCACGATGACCTCCAAACAACTTCTTGCTGTTACAAAGTGTGCATGGCCCATGACGATACGGAATTCTGCTGGTGCATGCCCATCCATGATATAATCACGGAAAGATTTGTGCATCTGTGGTGTTGCTTCCTCAAATGATGTAGTTCTGCCTGGAATCAAGACACTACGAAACCGCTGTAGAAAATTGCCGACGTCGAAGTTGTCCTCTGGGATATCACCCAATAAAGTAATGATTTGGTGAATGGTCAATGGCTTGCAAAGCACAAGAATGGTCCCAATCACATGCTGAAAACCCTGTAGTTGACTGGCACACCCGTCTGCGTCTTGTGCTGGACCATCTATGTTCTCGAATGACATCAAAATGAGCCTGTATAGATCCTCCAGCTGACCAATACCCAATTGGGTAAATTTTTCAAAGACCTGTTTTCGGGAGGCCGTCCCGTACTGGAAAATCTGCCCCTCCATCCACTGAAGCACAGTTGCAGCATAGTGAAAAAGGCCGTTGGCTTTGTCCGACAAGTCCTGCACTTGATCGTCACTTGGCCAATCATTCCAGCTTGTAATTTGCTTCATCCTCGCAAAGATGAAGTTGTGAACTTCCTTGCGCGATGATTCTGTGCTCAGGGCATGGTGTTTAAACACCACGAGCTCGAGAGTTTCAGACCTGGAGATGTCGGCCCAATGCTCTGGGCGAAAAGTAATGAGGAATCGGACATTATCCGGAAGATCACAGTCCCTTGGTGCGATTGTTGACAGAATCTCTAGCACGCTCTTGGCGGGATCCTGGAGCTCGTCCAGTGCATCAATGACAATGACCACCACATTGCGGAATCTGGAGAGCTCCCGGATCGGAGCTAATAGAAGTGCCTGTACTTGCTCTTTCCGGGAAGGGGGGAAGCCATTCTTCAAGTTCATCTCGATGATGCGAGCAGCATTGAGAGAGAATTCGCCGAGCTGCTGTGCAATAGTAGGGATAATTTTGTCTGGATTGATTGTTTCCAGCATGTTACGAGAGATAAAGAACTGAGCCGCAACAGGTGTGCCCTTCTTGCGAAGATTGTCAACCAGAGTTGCAGAGAGGGTGGATTTGCCACTGCCTGCTATGCCTGTGATCCAGAAGATACGCTTATTGGTGCCAGGCTGTGGTGATAGCCACTGCAAGATGTCCGCTTGGATTTGCACACGAGTCCCAGGTGCACAAAGGCTCTTGCTCTGATCTGTAAATTTATACTGGGCTGCAACATGGTTGGTGAGCTGCTCCTTGATGGATTTTAATACTTTGAATTTGTTCTTTAGCTTCAAATCTTTTTGCAAGCTATAGAAGAGCATACCAGTTGCATGGGGATCCTCCATGAGAGCAACATTGCTGTTTCGGATTTCGAACTTGGCTCCTTCACCTGTTCCACCATGACCACCATGTACCCCACCTGTGCCTCCGTGGCCCCCAATCCCACCATGAACTAATGGCCAATGAATGAGCCGTAACTTAAACCTAGATTCATATAATATAATAAATACCAGAGAAGTTATATGTTGCTCCAACTGGCATAGCTAATCATTCTCAGTGAGCAAGTAAATACAAGTTAGATATCTCGAGATGATTCACCAGGCATAGACTGCACAGTATCCGACTTATCTGGGTTTGTTCGTGAACGGCTGCAGGTATGTGATATAAAAGGACTCACCAGCCTTAGCAGTGTCGTCTCCTTTCAACGAATCTGCCCCCTTATCGACGCCCCAGGGTGCACTTTTAGGGTTAGACGGCAAGACTAGGTTGAAGCAATCAGCAGTGGCTAGAACACGAACGAAAAGACTCACTCCCAGTTGCACCGGGTGACAATCCTCGCCTGTTCGGTGGCGCTGGCGTTGTGCTTCGAGACGGATGCGGAGATGGCGCCGGAGTGCGTTTCGGAGTGTTTCTTTGCCGTTCGTAGTGGCCAAGTCGGTTGGGCTCTGGCTGTGTTGGTTGCTCAGACATGGACGGTGGAAAGCAAGGTGGAAAGGACGGTGCAACGTGTGGTCGATGCTCAGTTTCAAGTCCCACGTCACTCTGTGGCGCCGACGGCCATCTCAATACGTTCCATATACTACCTGCCCGGCATCCGCGCGGACAGGGTTCTTAAATTCGCGCCCCAAAAGCCACGCTTTGACCATGCGGGAGTCGTATGCGCAACTACGACGCTAAGGACTCGGAATGGATTCCCAGAGATTTTAAAAAAAGTCACAGTGTTGTCTTGAACCACTGGCAGATCTAAGCTGGGGATCTCGGCCGATCAAGCTGTCAATCAATTGCATCAATCAACTTCATCTCCGACGCCACCGTCCATGGCCACGACGCGCGCGCTGGCGCTGGCTGCTCTCTTTCCTGGGCTTTGAGCTCGAGCGTCGTGAATTCCTGGGCACGGAGACGGGCGAGGAGGTCATTTTCGGGCGGGTGCGCGTCGTTTTCCATGGGCGGGATGGTGGTCGTTTGTGGAGAAAGAAGGGTTCCGATTTTGCTCTCTACTCACCTGTTAGCCGTTGAAGTCTTGCGCTACGTCGATCATGCGCACCAACCAGTGCCTCGCTCGGACCGATTGTGTAGATTTTGCAAAAGCGAAGTGGAGACGCCAGAACATGCCCTAATAACCTGTGAGTCCTCGGACGCGCTGGTTGAATTACGGGTCAAGTTCTTCCGCGAACTATTCACCGCTCTTCCAACCCTACGCACTCAAATGGTGGCTCTCTCAAACACTGAGTTCCTGAAAGCCATTATTTATCCGAGGCCGACAATTGCTCTGGTTGCAAAATTTGCATATGATGTTCTGGAGGTTTTCTATGCTGTTCCCGTGTTCCGTTTAGTAACTTGACTGGTAGGCTGATCTGTTGACGTGCTAATCTTCTTCTGCTTTTCTGTGTTCCTGTAGTTCTACCGCGGCGAGCCTGGGACTGCGACCGTGAGCTCGGCTATGGGGATATGGAGAGGTCCAGGGACGATGATGTAGCTACTTAGTGCGTGTACATCGGGATACTTCCTGGAAACCGGCGTTCCTAAGCGGGACCGTGCCGTGTAATACTACCTACCTACCTACCTACCTACCGTGTCTCCGGGGTATGGGTCAACACCAATCTGTACAAGAAGTTTACCGGGTCATTGAGGCACTCCTTGTCCTCCACAATATGTCGATTGACTTCAAGGATAAACCCGAGGACACCTGGGTATTGACCAAGGACCCAGAGGATGTGAACGATGAGAATGATGGGGACAGAGAAGGAATGGATGTGGTTGGAGCGGCTCAAGTCCCAGCGCACGAGACAGATGATTGGCTCAAGGAGCAGGGAAGAAGAAAGAGACTTCGGGTGTTCAATGAGTTGTTCTGACTGTTGTTTGGGAATTATGATGAATTACGATGCTAGTACGATAGAGGTAATTGTAAACGAGTGTCGTCGGCGTTGTCCTCGATGTCCGATATAGCAGATGCCGAGTTACGAACAACGGTCCGAGTGACCTTGGCGTTGTTGCCGTACCTAAAATTATCGATTAGTACCCCCCAAAAAGTAAAGAGAGGACGGTGGAAAGAGTACCGGCCATTGGATAACTCCAACCAGCCCTGCTGTTCCCAAAGGACAATAGTCTCCGCCTTCAGTTTACCGACGGATAAAGACGCTTTGCGAGCCGCCACAAGACGGTGAGCAAGAATGGCCGTTGGATCCTCAGAGTCTGGATCCCCGCCGCCATTGCCGGTGAAGCCTTCGAAGGCACGGATCCATGTGTATGTGTCCATGGAGCGTGTCCACAGATTCTGAATCGACTTGACGGAGCGATTTCCGGCCGGGAACAGAATCTCCGACGCCTGGGAGTTACATAAAAACACGCCCATGAATCTAGGACAACCACGCACCCGTTTAAAAACACGAGCAGGATTTTTCTTGAGCTGTTCGAAACGGTGGTTTCCCGTGTCATCGAAGGCGAGGATGAAGGAGAACACATCGGTTTTCTCGGAATCTGCCCAGTGTGTGTACTTGTTGCCGCCCTCGGCCTCGCTATCGGAATCGTCAATGTCAATAGGGACTTGATTCTCCTTTTCCTCATCGGTCTTCTTCGATTTCTTCGCCTGCTTAACGCTGGGGGCTTTCGATTTAACCACGGCAACCTTGGCCGCCGTTTTGGCAGCTACTTTCTTTTTTTTACCGGATCCCGGAGGACGGCCGCGTCCACGCTTTACAGGCGCCTTCGCAGGGGAGGGGGCTAAGTCCGGGGACCGGGACCGGGCATGCTCGGTCGGCGCAGAAGGGGCTGGATGCGGACGGTCAAATCCCATGTCACCGGGGGCGGGCCCATAATAAGGCGCCGGAGGTGCCCCGTAAAATTGGTATGGCGGGACCGGGGGACCGGATGGGAAGTAGTAAGTCTGGTAATGATTAACGGCACAGAATTTGAATAGAATATGGGCACGTACTGGGTTTTGTGGGTCCATTTTACGTCGCGTCACGTCGCGTGCCAAAATTGACAATCAACGGTGGAAAACTGCCGAAAAGGTGTCGGCCAAGGGGATTCTGTATCAGTACGACTGTTGCCACTTAGTTAGAGGATGCCGAGAAGCGAAGGAAAGGGAACGGCCGCAGCAAGCGCGCAGGAAGGGAAGACGAAGAAAATTACGACACTCTGTCAAGTGCGGGTAACATACGGCAGTCGGGCGCCGCGATCAATCGGAACACCGGCTCTCTATTTATTTCGAACAAATAAAAAGACGGGCATAATTCAAGTGGGCAAAAAAGTTAAGAATTGAGCACCCCTACTGCCAAGGGGTTGCCGGGCCGTGAATGCCGGACCCGGACCAGGGAGGGTGGTTCGGCCGCGAGGCTGAAAAAACAAAACTGGGAGTCATTTATTTTTGGCCGAGAAACGGTCCAACGGGGAAGTTTTCAGTGTTTTACATTCATTTCAAGTGCCACACACATTCCTTTCACCCTAGGGAGCTCAAAAGTGTTGAACAAGTCGCAGATTTGATGGCCGCGAGTGTCGGGATCAAAGTTTGATGTCAAAGATGGCCGCTGCAAGTCTAAGGAGAAATCATGACGCATGAGGGGTGCCCTTACCAGTTCTATGCCTTCCTGTGCTATCCAACCCAATGGTACTTACCACATTGTGGTGATGCTTGAACAATACACTGTCCTCAAAGGTTTTTGAGTTCCTGGTGACTGGATCTGCAGCTCACATGTCTCACAAGCAGGACAACAGCAGACTTGTCTGGTAAACCCCTCTCATTCTATGCTCTCTATGCCCCAGCAACATGTATTTACGCAATGTTTGTGCGGCGGAAAATGCCGAGCACGTGATAGGTTGCCTTATAGGGACCGGCTGCTGACGTGGTTATGCTTACAAGGTAGGGTGGTTCAGCAACCTCAGCCTAATTTGAAAAACCGAGTCCGGTTCACTTTTTCACAGAACTTTACACTAGGGGCAAGGACCCACGCACATGAAATCCATGTGCGATAAACGCAGGTCCATCGCAGATGGACCGGAGATATCGCGACAGCTTGCCAATGGTTCTTTACTACACAAAGGCAAGACAAAGGTAGACAAAGGGCAGGACCAGCCCAGGGCATGATTCCCTGCACTGGGGAAATCTCCCCTGCCCTTTGTCTGGCCTTTGTCCATCCTTTGTGTATTAAAGAACCATTGTTAAGTCTTTATATTACCTTTCGATATTTCCGGTCCATCTGCGTCGGACCTTCGTTTATCGCACATGGATTCCAAGTGCCTGGGTTCTTGCCCCTAGTGTTACCCCCTTGCCTACTGCTCAGCTGATCGGTCCAATAATATTTTTCACCTAGGAGAGTAAGGGTCAGCCCATCCATATTCTGGAAGCTATAATTCAAAAACAGAACGTAGTTCTAATTTTTGCTCTAGACCTCCAAGAATGTCCGCTAAAAACGTGACCAGTTGCCCTACGTCATCTTTGATACCATCATTCAGCCCCTATGTTAAGCACAAAAATCCAAAGAAATCTACCAAGTCTTGGTTTGCATTTTGCAATTCCCCGGCTGTATTGTCTCAAAGAGATCTACGAGGAACTCAAGTCTTTATGTCAAAAGACCATCATTTGAATCATTCAGCATGTCGTCCTGCACCCGTCCAGTCACGTAGGGCATCAAACCGTCCCGTAAAAATACGCAACGACGGGCCGTAGAAACGGTTACGCCCCCGTACCGTGCGGCCAATTTTGAAATTCAAAACAGCCGTTTTATCACGACAATTTTACGGGTAAATCTCTTGGCTTCATAACATCTTCTAGCTGTTGTCGGTGGGTCTGTATTCCTTAAAGAGTCAGTTTCACACTCACAAAGGGTGCAAAATCCACGTCCCGTTTGCCTGAGAAAAAAATGCGGTTACGGGCGTATTTCTTACGCCCGTGGGCGTAAAACGGACGGTTTGATGCCCTAGTCCAGTGGAGAGCTTTGGATCTGTTGGGATCATTTGTCTCTAGAGACAGAGACTCCGCATAGAGTTGATGCGAGAGCTTTGGGTAGAAGTTCGTGTAAAGAGATGGGAGAATTTCGGGTAGAAAATATTTCATAGTAGGAGTGACCTGGTTCGTCTTGACGCGTCGCGCGCATTACGCGTTGACGCGTCGAAAGCTTAATGCACACGACGCGTCGGGATGCCCTCTCCCATGGACTTGCAGCAGATCCTCGAAGAGGTAACTGAGTGTGAAGGAGAAGGAGTGCGGCGGAGAATGTAAGTAATGCTTTTTTCTTGAGTCCGAATCTTGCAATAATTTGAACACCTTGGGCTCGGGAGCGGGCGGCTTTCACAAAGACAATTAGAGCATCTGTCAAGAGTGAGGCAATATCAAAGATGTTTTAGACTCAATAGCCTGGCAATGTTGAATATTTCTGACGACGTGAATAGTCATTTGCAAAGGGAATATTGCCTGGGTTCAACCATTGGATTTAACGAAACGGTTTGGATTAGGGCTTTGAGGCAGGAGGCCAGCACAATTGAACCGAGCGCAAGACATCGAAGTGCAAACATAAGCTTAAAGCCTTGAAGCCACACGGCACGGGCTGTGGCACTAGTCACGTCGGAGGGCAGAAAAAAACCAAAAGAGAGATCTTGAGCTTGGAATACTATTCTAGGCAATTGAACATAGTGCACACCAAATGTAGAACTGAGCCACGGACAAGCTTGATGCATCAAACTTTGATTCAGAGCACCTCCAACTTTGGCGGCTCTACGCGAGTTCGGGTAACGGTGTCTACCCGAAATTCTCTGGAGAATTCTCTGCCCCAGCGGATTCAAACTTTTGCTGTCCAGCACCGCCGGCAAGATGAAACAAGTCGACTCATTACAAGACGAAATGGGTACCGAATACCCACGGCTCATCAGGAAAAAAAACCTCAAGCTACGGCAGCTACCGCCGGCTACAGATAATTACTGCAGCACCACATATCTGGCGGTAGCTGCTGTAGCTTGAGGCTTTTTTCCGGATGCTCCACCTAAAGCACTTTGCGTTGATATGCCGAATGCGCCGAAAGTTGAAACTTAGTGATTTCTTTTGAAAACAAAAACGGTGCAGCACCGTGATGGAACAGATTTTTGAAACTACGTACTCCGAGTCAATACCGAGTTCTGTTTTTGCCCCGCCGCTTGCCGGCCACTACCAATCATATTATTACCTAGCGGCACTGGGGTCAGCTGACCACTGGCAATAATATTATCCCACCAGGGTACCACCGTTCGACTGATCAGTGTAATAATATTTTGGGCACAAGATGGTGAGTGGGGGCCGATTGATGTTTTAGCAGAAGATAATATTATTACACTTAAGACTCTTGAGATCAGCCAACCACCATATGAATATTATTCTACCTGGGCACCGGTGTTCAGCTGATGGGTAGATAATATTTGCTGTCCAACACTGCAGGGGTGGGATTCTCTTTAGTCCGGGAGCTAGAATATCAATATTTGCTCTGATATGCCTCTGAAATGAAATATTATTTCATCTGGGCAGCTGGGTTGAGCCGCTCTGCACAGCCACTGATTGGATCAGTTATATTCAACTCCTGATTCCAGAAAAGGAAATTTTCAACATTACTATCTTCTCAGCCTCAATTTGAAGTGCAATCATGTTGCCCTGCATTCTACATTCTAACCACACCCCAAAGAGTCAATTTATGAGAGAAATACACCAGAAAAGATTGCTTAATCAAAGCCCGCAGCAAGAATTATCACTCACACAAATAGCGGTGTCAAATCACATACCATGGGTTGTCTGTTGTTCATGTATACCACCATTGTCCATAAGGCTCCTTAATACCTCAAAATTTGATATCTGTAACACTTAAGATGTGGTAGGACTGGTGAAATAGTATGTTCTGCTGCATATTGAGGTAACATGCTATCTTGTAGTGGGTACTTGGGCCCAGACCCAAGCTACATTACTATGTGGCATAATTAATCTCCTCCCAGTCTCAAAAGCTCCTTCAGTGAAAACAAAAAAGCAGAACGAAAAGACATTTTATGCGACGGAGAATGCCGGCCCGGTCGGCCCGCGGTCCCGGGAATTGTATAAAAGACCTCACTGAACATGTTGTGCTGGTGTTCAAGTGCCCAGGTATTTTTTTCCAGATACCTAGCAGATCCTTCAACCTCTCTGACCTACAATCTCTGTCAATAGCCTTCTTTACCTTGTGCAATACCTGTTTTTTTGCCGGAAGAACAGGTTCACAACCAAGGCCAGTGTTAAACAGTGAAATGAGGGGAATATGAGCTCAGGAACACAAACTAAATAGAGTGGCAAGGTTGCTGGGATGTATGCAGAGACTTAACCAAAAGTTTGAGGAGCATCTATGCTGAGAGACTGAAGGTGGTGCTCAGTCTTCCTTGGAAAAGTTTAGAATTTGGCGGAATTGAGTCAAATGACAAAATCTCCTAGATCTCCGAGTATTTCACATATGATATACCAACAGGCATACTTGAATTTTGGAGCATGAAAGAAACAGTCACTATCCACCCTTTCACATGCCACAAGCTAATTGATCCAGGAATGAATATACTTGAGAATTTTACAGAGAGTTACCAAAGCATAACAGCACACTGATACCTCTGCTATAGTAGAATGTATACATGGTGATGTGTAATCCATGAGAAGGAAAGGAATCCTCCATTACATCCCAAGATATTGTGCTGTCACTTACTTCAGTTCTCAGCTAATAAACAGACCTGATTATGACCCAGACCGCTGCATCTACACCTCAATGAGGTACAAATGGTGTCCCCCTTCCATACCCAGAGCATCCGAGATGCAGTAGGTAATTCAGTGCTAAGATATGGTGCAAACACCTGTTGCCTTTTTAGGAAGGTGTCACACTGATCAGCTGGTCACACCACCAAAATCCGAGTATGTACCAACTGAAATGAGTCATAATCCCTTACCTTTTGAATGACAAAGGTTTCAGGCTTTATACACATTGTATTGTAAAGATGGGGATGATATTCACAAAGCTTTGATGAGTGTGGGCCAAAAATCAGGTGTAGAAACTTCGGTTGTTCACCTGGTAGCCTCCTAGAAGGGCCAGGAGATCAGAACACATGCTCTTCAAACTGGTACAGAAGCCTTAAAGAAGTTTTGGCTGCACAATGTCTGAAACCTGCCATAAACCAGCATCCCTAATTTAATTTCCTTTTTGGGACAAAGGAGGTGGATATTGTTGATCCAATCAGTGGCTATGGTCATAAGCTGCAAGCTGTAAACTAGGCAAAATAATATTCTGCTGATGGTCGGCTGATTCTTCGTCACTAGGTGTGATAATGTTATGTTCTGCGGAAGGATTGAGCAGCCGAACATCAACATTCTGGGCTGAAAATATTATCTACCACATCAGCTGAACACTGATGCTCAGGCAAAACAATATTCATATAGTGGTTGGCCGGTCCTACGACTCCTGGGTGCAATAATATTATCTTCTGTGAAAACACCGATGAGCTGACCCTCACTATTTTAGGCCCAAAATAGTATTAGACTGATCAGCTGAACAGTGGTACCCTGATGGGATAATATTATTGCCACCAGTCGGCTGAACCCAGGGTTACTAGGTATGATAATATTTTAGCTTCCAGAATATGGATGGGCTGACCCTTACTCTCCTAGGTGAAAAATATTATTGGACCGATCAGCTGAGCAGTGGTACCCTGGTGTGTAAATATTATTGCCAGTGGTCAGCTGAACTCAGTGCTGCTGGGTATAATAATATTATAGCTTCCAGAATATGGATTGGCCGACCCTCACTCTCCTAGGCATAAAATATCATCAGGAACATCGGCCGAGTACTGGTGCTCAGATGGAATAATATTATTGGAGTGATCGGCTGATGCTAAGGTCAGTAGGTATAATAATATTATTGTCCTTCAAAGATAGATCAGCTGAGTCCTGGTGTCCTGGGCCCAAAATATTATTCAGATTATCTGCCCAACAGTAATGCGTAGGCCAAATAATATTATTGTTGGTGGTCGGCCGACCCCAAAACTGTGAAGGTGAATAATATTTTGAGCCCCCAGGGGGCTGATGGGCCAAGTGCCATTATGCTGGGCTCAGAATATTATTGAACCCATCAGCTGAACACAGTGCCCAAGATGCAACAATATTATTGCTGGTGGTCGGCCCATTCTTGGCTTCATGGCTAGGTAAATATTGTGGTACCGGTCGGCTGAGTCCTAGTATGTAGGGGTTAAAATATTAACATACCCGCACCTACCCCATGGTAGCCCGGGTAGTAGCCCTAGGGCAAAATGGGCCCAATGCTAAAGTCTTGGCCCACAGAATATTATTGAGATATTATTATTGCTCACATGTCTAGGATTCGGCCGAAAATCCGGCGGAATTCGGAGCCCCCTACACTCTAGGGATTAATCATACGTAGAGGGCCTAAGCTCTAGGCATTATGGACTGCAGGCACTGGCAGTCCACATCGCAACATCAGTTCCAACATCAACAATACGACTGCGAGGGTTCGCAGTGATAGAGTAGGAGACTGCGAGGGTGCACAGACACGGACATTATACCCTGTTCCTGTACAATATTATGCAAGCATTTCCTTTCTGGTCTCATTTCTGTAACAATAGTGTACTTTGCTATGGAAAAGGCAGTCCATACCCAGCCGAGCTTGTCAGATTTCGGAGTTTATCAATTTTATTCAGCTAGTTGTCACACATGTATTCTGTTATGTTAAAAAAGTATATAAGTAGGTAAACAGCCTATGGGAAGGCCAGTGGATCGTACCCTTCTTGCTAAGAGCACAGCATAACATGTGCCTCTGTCCAGGAAGCTTCTGAATCCATTTGGTGTACTCAATAGTGTCGAGAGATACTTTGGGTTATACCACCAATCAAAATATTAGTTTTGTTGGACTATATTTTGCGTGAAGGGTACAGCGGTAGCAGCAGTGGACAGCGTTACAGTGACAGCGGCAGCGGCAACATTTCAGCTTTCAGTGTTCAGTGATATTGTTGTCCTGAGTTAAAGGAAGTATCTCCAGCGGATTAAAGTTCCAAGTCGGACAACTACAAAGTCGTGTCTTGAAGTTGATTGAGAATTGAGCAGCATCCCACTTGTGTTTTACCCAAACCCGGTGGATATCACCACAAACACTTGTCTATAAAAACCCAAATTCTTCCTATGACTCAATTGGTGTCGCTCTAAGTGCTCAATAGGTCCTAAGAAGCCAGTTGTCTAGTATTAGCTAGAACTCATCCCACTATCATCTATTATTGCAACAGCCATAATACTTTGGTTGGAACGCAACAAATGATCTTGCAAAAGGTGTGTTGTTGTGTGTGATTTGGAGTAGATTTGGGTGTTGCTTTGTGTTGTAGTGACCATCAGAGCTGTTGGTTCGCCCAAGAGATCTAACCACCTATCATCTGCCCCTTCACCCTTACACTACACCCAGTAAAGAGCACTCGTGCAGTGTCCAGCCCGACTGATTAGTAGGCCATCTTATTGTGTACTAATAGCAGGGTAACTTTGACCTAGGGTTAACTCTACCACCCTATGACCCCCTATTAACCTCAAAAAAGTTACTGACAAGACCTTAAATTTTAACTACTAAAAGTACATCTACTAATGAAGTATGTCACAGTTGCCCAGAAATACTCAACATCTCATAGAGGGAGATATTCAAAATCTACAGTTAGACTCACTACTGTTCCAATTTGGCTGGTACCTACTCCCTTGGTGTTTGACATCAGCACCCTTGTCAATGAGGATCCGGACAATCTCTGTGTGGCCCCCTTGGGTAGCAGCCTGCAAGGAGCTCCCATAGAATCCCCCAGCTGCATTGACATCAGCACCCTTGTCAAGGAGGATCCGGACAATCTCTGTGTGGCCCCCTTGGGCAGCAGCCTGCAAGGAGCTCCCATATTTCCCCCCTGCTGCATTGAGATCGGCACCCTTGTCAAGGAGGATGTGGACAATATCTGTGTGGCCTCCTTGGACAGCAGCCTGCAAGGTGCTCCCATAGAATCCCCCTGCTGCATTGACATCAGCACCCTTGTCAATGAGGATCTGGACAATCTCTGCGTGGCCCCCTTCGGCAGCAGCCTGCAAGGAGCTCTCATACTCTCCCCCTGCTGCATTGACATCAGCACCCTTGTCAATGAGGATCTGGACAATCTCTGTGTAGCCCTCTATGACAGCAGCCTGCAAGGAGCTCTCATACTCTCCCCCTGCCACATTGACATCAGCACCATTGTCAAGGAGGATCTGGACAATCTCTGTGTGGCCCCCTTGGGCAGCAGCCTGCAAGGAGCTCCCATACTCTCCCCCTGCTGCATTGACATCAGCACCCTTGTCAAGGAGGATCTGGACAATCTCTGTGTGGCCCCCTTGGGCAGCAGCCTGCAAGGAGCTCCCATATTCCCCCCCTGCTGCATTGACATCAGCACCCTTGTCAAGGAGGATCCGGACAATCTCTGTGTGGTCCCGTTGGGCAGCAGCCTGCAAGGAGCTCCCATATTTCCCCCGTGCTGCATTGACATCAGCACCCTTGTCAAGGAGGATCCGGACAATCTCTATGTGGTCCCGTTGGGCAGCAGCCTGCAAGGAGCTCCCATAGAATCCCCCTGCTGCATTGACATCAGCACCCTTGTCAACAAGGATGTGGACAATCTCTGCGTGGCCCTCTCTGGCAGCAGCCTGCAAGGAGCTCCCATATTCTCCCCCTGCTGCATTGACATCAGCACCATTGTCAACAAGGATTTGGATTATATCTGTGTGGCCCCCTTGGGCAGCCGCCTGCAAGGAGCTCCCATATTTCCCCCCTGCTGCATTGACATCAGCACCGTTGTCAACAAGGATCTGGACAATCTCTGTGTGGCCCTCTTCGGCAGCAGCCTGCAAGGAGCTCCCCTGTCCTCTCCCTGCTGCATTGACATCAGCACCCGTGTCAACGAGGATTTGGACAATCTTTGTGTGGCCATAGTATGATGCCACAATAATCTCCTGATTGTACAAATGCTGTGGCAAAGCTGCTCCCTCCAGTAAGGCCTTTGCACAGTCCACAAGGTTTGCTGCTGCTGCAATCCATAATGCAGAGGCCTGTGGTGGCCAATCTGCATAATTCCATGGCACGGAGTTCCATTTCCAGAAGTGTCCAGTTGGATTCATGGTTCTTTTCCACCGAAAACCCTGACTAAGAAACTCTAGAAGACTTTCCCTGAGTTGAACTTCAGGCTGTCCAGCAGCATGTGCAAGGCAATATCGGGAATAGTTGACCAGAGGGGGTAGACTCCCTGACTTCCAGGATGAATCTGGATATCCATCGAAGGCAAGGTATGTGAGCAGAGTGCGGGTTATTTCTGTCTGTGCATTTGGAAATAGCACAGTCTGAATGCTGTCCAGATATTCCTGTGTGGTGTAGTGAACAAGTCGCACCACAGAAGATTCTCTGTCCACAATGACAAGCCCAGCACAAACAGAGAGAATAATATCAATGTCCATACACTTCTCCTCATTCAGCCATCGCATGCCTGGTTCAACTGCAAGAGCAACTTGCAATTCTTCAATTGACAATGGCCGCTTTGCATTTGCAACCCAAGTAATGGTTGAGCGAGCGGTCTTTCTGTCCTCCTCAGTTTGGGCCTCAATTCGCTCTATTGCAATTTCATAGCTGCCATAAAGATTCTTTGGGAGGGTCTTCAGAGCTTCTCGAATATCCCAGATTGTGTTCTTTGTGCTGAGGGATTCAATGTGAAGCTTGGCAAGAAGAAACCTGGTTAAAATTGTTTCAGTTTCTTTCCAACAATGATTCATCACGGCTTACATTCCGTCAACAGATTCACCGCTGATTTTTGAATGAATGTCTGCTCGTAACTTGGGTTGCCTCCGGACATGATTGGACAGGCGTGATGATGAGTCAATCTGTGCATCAACAAATTTTTGAATATCCTCTGGCATTGCACCAATCTCTAGAGTTTCCACATCTGGAAGAGTAGAGCCTGCAGGAATATGGGGTCGAGAAGTGACCATCACCTTCGCACTGAGACTGAGACCCTTCTGTTCTGCAAGATGTGTGAGATGTGTGAGATGTTTGAGTAGGATGAAACGTTGATCCTCAGGACATTCATCAATGGCATCAATGACAATAAAGACCTGTGAAAACTCCTGGAGGGTAGAGCCGAGGATACTGGCAACTTCCTCCAATGATGGTATAGTGCCCTTCTGCCTGTGCTGCTCGTATGAATTTTCTATGATGGAGCCGATGTCCCTGCCCAGTACAAGCTGTCTCCAGAGAGCTGCCAGGAGTTTGGATGGTGTTTGGTTGTCGGCTTCCTTGTGGTTCAAGTAAATACAAGCTACACCAATATCCTCGTTGTTTGTGAATGCAGCATTGAGATGCTCTACCACTATTGATCTAGGATTGTCATGATTAATGGTGGCCATTGAATGTTGAGAATACACACGCAAGCACTGTTTTCCCAGCGCCGGCTAGAAATTTCAGCTTGGTTAGTCTGGAAGCTATGAGGGTGATGAATCACACACGAATTCCATGGCACCAAAGGGTGCCTCCAGAACCAGATTCCCATTTTTTTAAAAGAGGATGTGCAAGCAGCCAGTTGCCAGTTCCTTCCGCCCGCATCGCTGAAATCTCTGCCTGTCGTAAAAAGAAATTGATCGGCGAAAGCCAGCTAATGATGATGTCTCGCTGTCGAATATTGATTTCTGCCCCCTCCAGAATGTGCATGTTGTTGACATTTCTAATATTCAGTGTGGGACCTTCTCCGACACCTCCAGCACCACCCAGGTTACTGCTCGGCCCACCAGAACCTCCTGTGCCTCCTGGGTAAGATAAACATTACATTAATGTTGACATAATAATCAATTTATCTCGCACCATGGATTATAAGGTCGCGTTGGTGAGGCATTACCATTGTATGTAAGTGTGGATCTTATGGGTGAAGAACAGCAGTGTATCAGCCAGCATCAAAGCTCATCTAGGAGACAGGACTGACCGCAGAGGATATATTGCTGCAGTACACTTAGGGGTGGTAGCGCGAAGAATGTATTCGAGCGAAGACAAGTGTAAGAGGAAGGGTGGGAGAAACACGCACAGGCCACACTGCGCTTTAAATTAGACAGAAGACTGTGACGGCGGATCCAGGGAAGTGGTTGACCTCATTGTTCCCGTCCAGTACTTAGGTGAACGTCGAACTTAGATTGATGTGGCGCATGGGCGATGACAGCCAGCTGACAGCGGATGATTCCATATCGGGCTCCCAAATGAGCTGTAGTACCGCTCGAAATGCAAATCAGTTGATTTTCTCAACTCAATGTCGATGAGCTGGAGAATAGTAGCCATGGTGCTCAGAGCGCAGACTTAAGGGTGTTGCGCGGGCGCCATATTGTCGGGTGCAGTGTCCGTGCTAAACTTGAAATGACAGTGGCACTTCGGCATGGCAACGCTCTTTCATCTCGCACTGACAGCTAGGGCGCTGTTTATTATTCCCGAGCAATAAAAAACCGGTTTATAAACAGGGTGTTTATAAACATATTTATAAACCCACTGCCAAAAAGTGCTCTTTCGCCCGCAGGAGGCGATTTTTCGGCTGCACTCAGCCTAATCTGACCCCAAACCATCTGTTACCCGCTTGTGTCATTGTGTGGGGTTGCTAACACCGTTGAGGAGATGGTTTGCCTTAGAATTTCGACCAGATGTTCTTGAATCTGGCAAGAGTTGCCCAGAAAAGTGACTGCCCTGGCTTGAAAGGACTCCAGGGAAGAATTCTCATGTTTTTTGGGCTCAACAACTCCCAAAAATCATTTTAAAGCTTCTCCAAATCGGGCTGGGGGCGGAATTGATGGGACTGATGGGAATCAAAAACCGGCCATCCTGCGCGAGGAACATAAAAGCGGGTTTATAAACAGGTGTTTATAAACCTGTTTACAATCCAGACTAATAAACAGCGCCCTACTGACAGCGAAGATTCAATATTGAGCGCCGATCCAAAGATAGAAAAAAAATATCGGGGGATGTAGGCAATGAACTGGGGTACTCTTGTTGGAAATAGAGTCCAACCTGTGAGACGAGAAGGTGCCAACAACAACTTCCTTTTCAACCAGATCGGCGGCGTTAATAACACCGTCTTGAATACCGACATTGATGGTCCCCCTCAATCATCCTCGACGCCCGTCAGTACAGCGCCCGCAGCGCAGCAATGCACAACCCACGATCTATCCTGGGACGCGTGCTTGCTGCACGGCAACCCTCCGATGGCTATGCGCTCCACACCCCGCGTCCACGCGACGCGTTTGTTTGCATGTGCGTGGCGCCGCCCTCTCGCTTCCCGACGCCACGTCACAGGACGACACAACGCTTTCTAACCTACTCTAGTACTCACCACAACTTGCAACGCCACCCGCCGCCCTTCCACTCGCCATCGTTCACTTGCTGCCACTTCCCATCGCCTCGCCCACACTGCGCTATTACGCCACACTTAACCGGTAACCGCCTACTTCTACCTCAAGACTAAGTCCCACCCGTGCCTATCTGCCGAAGGGGACTCAAAGACTAAGCGCCTGCCCGCCCAGTCACGGCGGTCTCGCCACGCCTTCCCTTCTCCTCTTCCTTCCATCCCACCTTGCCCTGCGTCTTCCAAGGTCTGTCCCTCCCATTCTCTGCGCCCTGACCCAGTGAGCACGAGCTAACGATCTCCATTTTCCAGATTTAATGCCCTCGCCTTCACCACGCCCTTTACTACGTATGCGCCGACGCCGTCCCGCCGCGACCCTTTCGCATAACAGCTGCTACAGCCTGGGCAGAGTGGCCGCCCCTCAACGCGCGCTTTGTACAATCTAAGTGCGTTTTCGTACCAGTCCTTTTTATGTATACTAACCCTTTGTGCAGTCGTTATACCCCAGCGTCCGCGTGAAGACGTCGTCCCGCATCCGCGAAGATGGTCTGCAGCGCCGCCGATCGTGTAGCCGCCCTCTCGTCTCCCACCGCCTGCCCGGTCCTCTGCGGCGATTTCCAAGTCGCTGCCCCCACCCGCCATAGCATTCCTGACCCTGGGCTATGCCCACGCGCTCCATGCCCCGCTGCGCGCACACAAAGCACGACGCGTACCGTTGACCGCACGCGCGGCGTCGACGTCGGCGTCTCTCGTCGCCCACATCGTCTCTGTCGCCTCCTTGCACCGGCCGTCTTCGGGCCTGCAGCGCAAGACGCCCATCCATGCCCCGCTCACCGCTACCGTCCGCACGACCTCCCGCATGCGCCGCACCTGCCGCGAGCCTCCGCTTGCCGCGCACCACCAACACGACGCGCGCCCCCAGCGACCTGCACCGCGGCGGCGGGGGCGATTTCCGTGCCCTAATCTCACTCAACAACTACCTCCGGCTTGCTACTGCTCGCCCGAATGCCAACGCTTTGCCTGGACGCACGGCGGCCATCGTGACTTTTGCAAGGCTTATCAGCTCTGTTGTACGCTCTTCTTAATTCCCGGCGCGCATTGGATGTTCTAACACTGAGCTCAGCCCCGGCACGTCTGTGCCATTTCCGCAGCAAGCGTGACGAGGCATTTCTCCGGCTTTTGGTGCTCCAGGACTACAAGGCGCACAACGTGGCGGTTCTGCGCGCCCAAGTTCTCTTTGTTCGTGCCAAGTCTAAAGTGCCTTTCTGCACCATCTTCGATTATACACAAGGAAGCTGCAGAATCCTCGTCACTGCATTGAAAGACTTGCCCGCCGAATCTCTGCCCGCTGCAATGGAGGTTAGCACGAGAACGGACTCGATTACGAGTCTCCACCACGTCATGATCAACGGTGGACCGGAAAATGCTTCAACCGTGTGGCTTATGGCGCTCAACTACCCATTGCGGTCGAGCAACTCGATATTGGAGGATGAGGTGTTGCGGATTGCCTCGACGGGAGGCTTAGATGGGCCGGCTCTTACGCAAGAGATTGAGAAGCTGAGCGGAGTGGAAGTGGTGGAAACGTATCAATAGTTTATGCAGCTATACTTACAATTAGCGATCATGCGAAGCGATTTATGCGTGTATATTCCAAGCGACTAGACGAAATATTGAGGCATTGAAACCCTCACCGTTTCATCGCAACTAGTTGTTTTCTCACGAGAAGTACCAACGATCCGAGTGTCAATTCGGCACGTTTTATGGTCCATCCAACAGCAGGTCTCACAACACGAGTGTCCTAACCTTCAAGAATTCGGGGCACTGAACGTTAACCCAACGGTATGTTGTCTTATTCGGTGATCTTGCGGATCACCGGTCCCTTCGATATATAGCAGTAAAAGGGTACATGTCATCCAGACGCGGTCAGCGGTTGTCTGTACCTTCACCTCGAACTGACTTGAAATTCTGAACCAAGTTCATTTCGTGTGAAAATTCCAAATTTGAACCGTGGAAGCCATCTGTCCTTTCTGACAACGGCACGGAAGATCGCTCATCTCTTCCGCCCGAAACAACACGTTGAGTACTGGCACATATATTGGAGAGTGAGTTGCAACCTTTGGAACTGTATTCCTACATAGCATGTGACCATGGGTTGATTGCGTAGAAACTACCATTTGAACCGTGGGAAGAAGCCATCAAACATTATAACGATCTTCCTTTTCCTGACGTTGCTGCGCGCCTGCGGCCCAGTCGCGCAGTCCCTTATTCAAGTTGCCGTGCAGTGTCCATTCTTGTTCGTCAGAACCACATGCTTTTTTCCCTTCGAGCCACACTTCTTGGGAGTATCGCAGCCGTCGTTTACGGGGCCGAGCTACAACAGCCATCCAAGCTCTCTGAGAACGGAGACGGCGCAAAACTCTTGAACGCCAAAATTGACGCGGCGATCAGCTCGATTCTGCAGAATTTTAAGTCGCCTGGAGGAGTCGGGGTTGCTGTTGTGCAAAAGAGCCGCGAGAATGGGTGGGTGGTTGAGACCAAGGGCCATGGGATCGCGAAGGTAGACGGGACCAAGGTGACGAGCGACACCTTGTTTAATATTGGGTCCAATTCTAAGGCAGCCACTTCTTTCTACCTGAAATACTACTCTACTCACCCGTGCAATGAACAGCTGTTCGATGTACTGGCAACAGGTCTGCTGATTTCCAACGAGAGTTTGTCGCCTCGTATCTCGTGAGACACGAAGATAGCCTCTTTTGTGCCGGAATGGGAGCTCATGGATCCCGTCGTCCGAGAGTACCATCGTGGACGTTATGAGTCATCGCACGGGTCTACCTCGACAGGGCTCCCAACGAAGGAGAACCTGGACATGGTAGATATACACTGGTTCTTTTCTTTCGATCGTTTCGAGTAACAAGTGATGTCTGGTGCTGGCGGGGTAATATCTAACGCAAAAAATATGGTGCGTCACTCTTTTAATATTGGAATTCACGATCTGAGAGATTACATCAGGCCACTTAGCTTCAGACTCTGTTGGAAGAAGGTCGAAACCCAAAGAAACTGTTATCCTAGCGGAAGTCATCCGTCGGGTTTCTTCTGGCATCACTGTTGCCTCACCCGTCGCGTAAATCTCTCCTCGTTCTATCCTTCGTAAAGTGACTGACGACCGCACTCATTAGCCAGTTCCCAGAAGGTTCGCCCATGGTTTATGGTGGGGGGCAGTCTCGTGGGACCTACCGCGGTTTTGGAGTGTTCAACGTTTCATGATGGGCCTACTTAGCCTTTGTTATTTTCAACTGCATTTTAGAATTCATCGAGGCGAGTCCTTTCCACTAGTCCTTGATTTCTGGGAATTCATGCCAGTCGGGTAGCATGGCGGCTCTGCCCAGGGTATGGCTTTCATATTCTCCATCGCCGGCGAGGCCAATCTTCTCGTTGTTCAGGGTTCAAATCTCAAATTGCCCGGATCCCCAGCCAGAACTTCGGTGTCGCGGTTCTCTCGAACGACGAGGCCTTTGAGGATCAAATAATGGAGGCTATCATATTTCGCATTCTCGATGAAGTTTTGAATCTTGAGGTGATCAACTGGACCGAAAGGTGCAGAAGCAGCAAACCAGAGTTCGAAAATTCTAACGCTCTATACAATACATTTCGACAGATTCAAATCTCTCATCGTCGCAGGTTTTAAAGGTCGTATTGTACCCACGCCGCGGCCAACAAACCCAACGTTGCCGTCTTTCTCATTCAACGACCTGGCTGGAACATACCACGATCCTGGATACGGCAGCCTTCATCTATGCCTCGTTGGTCCCGGCGACCCAACGAAAATGTCATCGAAGGCACGGTGCCGCCAGCTTATTGAAGATTTCCGCCACCTCCCGCTCGATTCTCATCTACCCACGTTCTTAGCGAACTGGAATGGATTCACCGGGGTGTCGCACGTAGCGCTGACCCATTTCGAACACGATATTTCAATGTCACAGGACTGGTTCTCATCGTTCGTTCAGGGTCATCGTTCCCTTCATAGGATACTTATATTTCTTTCTAGCCGACTGGAAATACTTCTGACTCCAAACCTTGGGTGCAGGTCGAGGCGCACCCGGGTTTGTCGGCGAATTCGCTGTCGAGGGAAAACTGGGAGTTGGGTTTCGCGGGATATGGGGCCCGGGTGCGGGTGTTCAAAGTCCCAAGGGCGAGTCAGTGAAGGAGAGAGCTGAAGTCTGGTTCGAGAAGTTGGGTTGATTTTTCTTTTTCTTTTTGTCACATAAAATCTAGGTACCAGATGTTTCCGATGGACGAATTCATGGGACGATTTGGACTTGGATTCGATCAAACATCCACGTGGAGTTTGGCCGCCTTGTCCAGAGTACTAGTCGTTGGCAACGAGAAAAATCCTGACTGTACGCCAGAGCCTCGGAGTAGAGGGAGGTCTTAATGCAAATAATTTCCAACGGATGGGTAGGAACAATAATGTGAAAATAAGCGCAGGATGCTGACATTTCTCGTTCGGTGAGTAGAGTCTAGAGGGAAGAGGCAAGATAAATGAACCCTCGTCGCCTGATTATTCC
Source organism: Mycena metata (assembly GCA_029378385.1). Lineage (NCBI taxonomy): Eukaryota > Fungi > Basidiomycota > Agaricomycetes > Agaricales > Mycenaceae > Mycena > Mycena metata. Next base: position 77,904 of record JARKIB010000094.1, read on the forward strand.
AAATCACTGTCAGTGCCTCCCTCTCGCGCATCCAACTCGCGGCCAGAGTCCGAAGTAGACTCTTCGCTCTCGATCAACGGTGTCTCGTCCCAATCGCCTTCTTCGTCAATATTCGCGGCCTCTAGGCCGACGAGGGTGGTTGGCTGCCACTCTAGAAAGCGGATTGCGAGAGGGCGGTGCCTGGTATAACTGAACATGATCGCGGGTAATGCTGCGGGGTACATGGCGAAGGGCTGTGAAGGGAATCCGATACGAATATCCCGAGGGCTGGAACCCCAGTGAGATAGCAAGGATTGGAGGGCCGCGATAGGGTCCGGGAGAAGAGACGCCTCGTCAATATGGAGTCTTTGAAATGCTGGAAGCGCCAAGACGCCGAGTGGATTCAAAATTGGGGTATGGTCCCAAAGTTGGTCCGGGCCCCGCAATTTTAAATCTTTCAGGCGGGCGAGTGTTACCTGTCTTGAAGGTAATCATAAGCGTAAGAGCACTGGTCAGAGCAGCTGACCCACCTCGCTGTCTCACCCTCCCCAAGTCGAAAGAAGGTGAAGTCACAGTAAACGAGGTTGGGCGCAAGGGCCAATACGTGAACGCATGGGTTGATGTCGATGCTTTTGATGACGAGGACCGTTAATTGTGACCAAGGGAGCATGCTGAGGAAAATGTTCTTGTAGTTATCTATTGCTACCCGGCGCAAGAGCGGGGCTGAGTGAAAAGTAGCGGGCCGATATGTCTCGTCATGCAGACCGCCGACCCACACTGTCGTCGTAAGAGTGCGGAGGAGGGGAAACGGTCCGATAATAACAGGAAGGTTCCGCACGGACACGAAGAGCTTCAGGTGTTCCCAGCGGGTTCGGTGCGCTAACACCAGATGGAGGACAGACGGCGTGTTGTACTGTGCATGCTCCACCTCGACGGAGAGTGGACAAGAGCCGGAGCGTTGGAGAGAAGTTTCGGTGTGGGTGTGGTCAGCTTCATAGCGTTGCACCGAGCCACCGGGGCGTAGGAAAAGTTTGAATGTGCGCCAAAGGCTGGGAGTCGAGAATGCGATTTGCCGCCACAGACGACAAATTTGACCGAGGGTAATTGGAGACAGTAAGCCCTTTTGCGGCGCGCGTTCCGGGTACACTGGCAAGAAGTGCACAAAGATTTCGGACATGACTTCGGGTGGCAAAGTCAGGACCGGATATGTGTAGGCATCAAGGCGGTCTTGGAGAGTTTCCTGTTCCGCCTCGAGCAGTTTCTTCTCCGCCCGGAGCGCTTGAAGGGAGCACTGCAGATCGGTAATCTGAGCCGCAATGTCTACAAGGCGCGCGCGATCGGCCGCCCTCTCTCGAGCGGTCCGTTGGCTGCGTGGATCGGCCATTGTGCTGTAACAACTTGGAGTTTGCATGGAATTAGAAGGTTTGACGAAGGTGATGATGGTTCGAGAGAGAGGATGATCGTGGCTATGCACCGGGTTAGAACTCCGACCCGATCACACGGGCATCGGCGGCACATCGGCATGTTGAAAAGTCCTTGAAAGAAGTCTTTCATCGTCACCGATCTTTCCGTCGTCGCAGGCGCACGGTGCCCGACTCTCTGACTGTAGAACCTGATGTCACCTTTTTCCTCCGCTTTGCGCTGTCCGCTAACCATCAACGTGGTAGTTTCCCTAGTCAGCCCAAATGATCAGAGTAGTTTTTCTGAAAAAAAAAAAAGACAAAAAATACCTGATATATATCAACCTGGTTCGTTACAGGTATAGGCCGGCGACACGTTGGTCTCGGCGGCCTGGTGCACGTCGACACCAGGCCGCCGAGACGAACGAGACATAAGCGAAGACGACCGCGTTAACGTTCTGTCCAGTATGTAGTACCAGTATGGCCCGTTTCGAACGCTGTCAATATTTCAACATTCTCATCGGAACGGTTTCAAAGTACAACAACAAGGTTCGGTTTAGGAAATCTGTCGGCCAGTTCAAAACGTGCGGCACAAAATTCAACTCCGAGTCCCTGTACTTTGAGCAGATTTTCCGAAGAAGAACAGCGCCTCGCCCTCGGAATTAGGCTCTTCACCGTCAGTCTCCTGTTCCCAATCACCTTCTTCGTCAATATTCGGAGAATGCATAACGCGAATCGGGATGGGTCGGCCCCAAGTAGAACTGAACGCGATGGAGGGCAATGCCATGAGATACAGGTGAAGGGCAGTGCGGGACGTCCGATACGAATTTCGTGAGGGGTCAAACCCCAGTGCGATAGCAAGGATCGGAGGGCTGTGATAGGGTTTGGGCGAAGACATCCTTCATCGATCTGCAGCCTTTGAAGCGCCGGAAGCCACAAGATGCTGAGCGGGTTCAAAAGTGGGTTTGTCCCCGAAGTTTGAAATGTTTCATATGAGCGAGTCCTATATGGCTTTTATCCGAAGACCATAAGCTTCAGATTGCTAGCTAGAGTGTATGGCCTACCGGGATGTTTTGTCTCTGTATTACCCGCCTCGAGGTACAAGTCGCAGTAGACTAGGAGGGGCGCAAGAGCCAGGATCGGCATGCATTGTTTTATCTCAATCCTCTGGATTACCAGCACCGTCAACTGGGACCAGGGGAGCATGTCGTGGAAAACTTCTTCGTATCGCTCAATTGCCACTCAGTGCAGCAACGGAGATGCACGAAAGGCAGTGGACCGATATATTCCATCATCAATACTGAGTCGCCATGCGCTCGTCGTAAGAGTACGGAGGAGAGGAAATGGTCCAACGATAACCTCAAGCTTGTACATAGGCGCAAAAAAGTTGAGATGCCGCCAGCGGCCCCGGTGCACCATGATTGTTTCGAAGAGCGGGGTCCTTTCGAGATATAATTCCACAGAGAGTGGGCAGGAGCCGGAACGGCGCAGTGCAGCTTCAACGCGGACCTCGTCAGGCTGGTCGCATTGTCCCTCCCGCGTTGTTGACGCCGCGCAGGAAAATCTCGAATGTGCGCCAAAGACTGGGAGTCGAGAAAGCGATTTGCCGCCAGATTCTACAGATCTGACCTAGAGTAATTGGGGCCAGCAGACCTCTCTGTGGTGCGCGTTTCGGGTCCACTGGCAAGAAGATTCCGGCCACAACTTCGGGGGGCAGAGCGAGAGAGTCAGGACTGGATATATGTAGGCATTAAGGCGGTCTTGAATCATATCCTGCTCGGCCTCCAGGAGGTTTTTCTCCACTCGGAGCGCTTGAAGGTCGATAATCCGAGCCACAATGTCTACAATACGCGCGCGATCGGCTACCCTCTTCTCTCGGGCGGTTTGTGGGGTGTGCGCGTCGTCGGCCATGGGTTTGGGCTTTAACAGTTTGCGTTTGAGAAAGAGCCTTCCATGCAGTGAGCGACTCACGATGTAGTGACGGGCCGACCTCGGCAACGCGGCGTGATTGATCCACGTGACACACTGCCTGTTTTGGCGGTTCTTTCCCCGTGTATCTCTTCTCCACGAACAAGGCAAGGGCCTCAAGGCCACGCGTGCCGAAGAACTTAAGATGCCTCGTTATCGCAAGGAACCACGCGTTCAAATCTCATGAAAATAGCGCAAAACTCAACGGGCCCGAGTGCGGCTCTATTGAGACCACCATGCTCTTCTCTGCTCTTCTTCAAGTCCTTGTCTTGGGGGCCTCTATCCTAGTCCGCAGCAATCCCCTGCCGCAAAAGCACACCTTCTCGTCCCAAACCCTGGAAGATGTATCTCTGCGCTTCGTCAACAATTCTGGGATCTGCGAAACGACCCCTGGGGTGCACCAAATGTCGGGATACGTTGATATCGGGACAAACATGTCAATCGTATGTTATCCGCGCTCTCCCTCATATTCTCCTCAATGGCGTGCCCCAGTGGTTCTGGTTTTTCGCTTCGCGAACGTCGCCGGAAACTGCGCCGTTTACGCTTTGGTATGTGGCCTTGTTTTTGCTTTGAGGTGCTCGAAATGATACAAGGAAGGATTAACGGTGGTCCCGGATGTGCCTCCGAGATTGTAGGTCTACCTCTTGCTTTATCGATGAACGCTGAAAAATGTGGCCTGCCAGGGTTTGTTCCAAGGCAAGCAAAAGCCTTATAACTGCGCGGGATTTTCATTCGAATCCCTCAAAAGAACATGGGCCGTGTACTGTCAATGCCGATGGAAATTCGACGACCCTTAATCCAAACAGGTCTTCAGAAACACTTTTGACTTTGCTGCGTTACTCACTGGATTGCAGCTGGAACAGTGTCAGCAACAGTAAGCTCCATCCTATTATCATTCTCCACCGAGCCCTCAAACTGCCGCACAGTGATTTATATCGACCAGCCTATCGGCACCGGCTTTTCCTTTGGCACAGATACAGTGAATAGCACCGAGGTTTGGCTATGTTCCACCCGAGATGCGCCTCGTTGACGAACGATCAGAGTGCGGCCGTGCAATTCTGGCAGGTCTTCCAGATACTGTTTGAGAGCGGCGAGTTTTCCCAGTATCAAAGCCGGGAGTAAGTGGTATTCCACCCATTGCTGGTCGACGCATCTAACACACACCACAGGTTCATCTTTACCACAGGTGCGTGTGTGGATAAAAATTCCTGAGCTCTCTGATATCCACGCACCGGTAGAATCGTACGGGGGCCACTACGGGCCCTCTTTCGTGACCTACTTTGACCAGCAAAATGCGGCAATTGCAGCAGGCACACTCACCGGCGTCCCCATCGTCGTCAGCGCCATGATGATCAACAAGTATGTGCTCTATCCCGTCCACCTTCAAGCCCTTATGCCAACGCGTTCTACTTAGCGGGTGGTACGACCCCCTAATCCAAAACCTCGCCTACCTCACTTTCGCGACGGACGCGCCGGGCTACGGGCAGCTCCAAAGCGACGCCGTCCTCCAGAAGATGAACACGACGTTCTTCGAAGCCGGCGGCTGCATGGAGCAGGAGCAGGCGTGCTACGACGCGGGGAGCTCGGACGCCTCCAACGCCATATGCATGAAGGCGGATAACTTTTGCGTGCGTCCGCCCCTCAACCGTACTCGCTTGCTTGCTTACAGCTTACATGCACCCGTGCGCAGATCGACAACCTCTTCATCCCGGCGGTGGGGAACCGCGACTCGGACGACCTGCGCCAAAACTCGTCCGCGCCGTTCCCGCCCGAGTTCTACCTCAAGTACCTCGCGAACCCCAGTGTCAAGGCCGCCATCGGCGCTGAGAGCACGTATTCAGAGTGCGCTGGCGCGCCGGACCGGCTTTTCGAAACCACGGGAGATGTAGGGCTCTCTCTCTGTCTCTTTCGATTTCTTGAGAACGACTCGCTCATTTTGTGGATATGCAGGACGCAAGGACGTGGCTCCCCCAGCTCGGTGCGCTCGCAAATTCTACCCTCAAGATCCTCATCTGGGTGCGCTGCCTCTCTCTACCCTCCCCTTGACTGGCTGAATCAAGTATCCTCCCTCCAAGGCCGGTGACGCAGATATCAAGTACGCATCGTTATCGTTATCACTATTCCTATTCCTCCTCCTCCCTCATCCTGTTCTCAACGTCATGCGTACACAGCTGCAACTGGCTCGGCGGGCACGCCTCCGTCCTCGCGATGGACTGGTACGGCAAACAGCGCCTCGCCGACGCCGTCTTCACCAACATGACCATCAACGGCGCCGCGGTCGCCGCCATCAAGAACGTCGATAACTTTACCTTTGCGTGCGTCTCCAAGTTCGCAGAGGACCGCTGAATTTTAATTTCGCGCATATGCAGACGCGTGTACGAGGCTGGGCATGAAGTGGTATAGCATCTTATTACTGACGCCCTTCTGCCGACGCTGACTTCATTTTTTTTTCAAAGCCCGCGTTCCAGCCGGTCGCGGCCCTCGAGATCTTCAAGCAGGTAATCGCGATGGAGCAGTTGCATTCCGTTTGAGCTATGTACGTGTGTCAGAAACGACGTGGATACCAAATACAAAAATACAGTTTCCGTGTTCTACGAGTCAGTCGTGTACATGCATGCATATCCAAGTCAATCAATCAAGTCCGCTCCCCCGTCCGCCCCTTCGTCCCCCGCCACTTCCCCAGAAAGTGATCCATCAATCGCTTCAGCTCCTCCGTGCTCTGCTTCACCGCGCCGCCAACGCCTAGGAGCCCCTTCTTCCCGACGAGGACGGACCCGCGGAAGGGCAGCCCGCTGAGCTCCATCTCGCCGTTGCCGTTGCCGCCTTCGTGCAGCCCGAAGACGTCGACTGCGACGGAGGCGACGCCCAGGAGGCCTGCGAGCGCGCCGTCCGTCCCGAATATCACCTGTGCCCCATCCATGTCAGCTTGACAAGAGCGGGAGCGGAAAAGGAAAGATGAGGAAGGAACGCACCTTTGAAACGAAATTGCTAAACTCCTTCTGCCGGCCAGGAAGCACCTCGAGCGGCACGTCCACGATCTTGGCGGTCACCGCGAACGCGGCGCCCTCGCCGTCCTCGGAGGGGACGGGCCCGCTCTGCGAGACGAGCCAGTCCTCGGGGCGGATGTGCCCGAACGCGTGCGCGGGGAGCGGGTCGGGGATGGGCGGTGACGTCGGGTCGCCCTTCTGCGTCTTCGCGGGCGGTAGGAACTCCGCGCCCTCGGGCACGGGGCCGTCAAAGACGAGCACGTCGGGGAGGACGCGGCCGACGTGCAGCCCGACGTCCATGCCCGGGGGGAGCACGACGCGCGCGTAGACGGTGCCGCTGGCGGTGAAGGTCGCGCCGTGCGGGCGGATGGCCATGTCGCGGATGGTGACGTTGCGGAGGATCTGCGGGCGCGGGGAAGGCGCGGGGAAGTCGAGGTCGACGACGAGGTCGGGGATGTGCGGGGTGGAGAGGAGGATGGGGTTGGGGAGGCCAGAGAGGTAGCGCGTGAGGAAGGTGGAGAGGAGGGGGGAGGCGGCGGCGGGGATGGGGAGGACGGTGCCGGTGATGGAGAGGGTGATGTTGGGGTGCGTGAGGGTGAAGGGGGCGGTGGAGACGGAGGCGATTGGGTGGGGGGCGGCGTCGCCATCGGGGAGGGCAATTATGAAGGGGAGGGAGGGGGATGTGAGATTGAAGGAAGTTGGGGCGGGGTCGGGGAGCGTCGCACATGCGACAAGGTTGAGGGAGTTGGGCGACGAGTGGACGTTGAAGGATTGGAGGGTTATTAGCTCTGAGAGCGAGGGCACGGGGCCGGTGTGCGGGATACCAGGAATAGGTGGTACTGAACGCGCAATTAGACCCAAAGTCGCGGTACGATGGCTACGACGTACTTTGAATCCGGAGCGCTGTCCGCACGTCGGACAGTTGGCTATGGAGCATGTTCCTCCAGCTTTTCTCGCGGAGGGCGCCGCCTCGAACGTCTACGCTTCCCACGTCTGCCTTGACGGCGGCCGAACCCTCTCTCCACGCCTCGCGCACAAAGTGTATTAACGCGGAGGTGTTAGTCGTGGGTCGAATTAATAGAGGGGTAGAGATATGTGTTAACCATGTCGAATCCGACGGCGGATTGGCGGTGAGAGGGACGACTACAGGGCTCGGCTCGATGGTGGCCAGAATAACAGAGGGATCGGACTGGGAGGTCAGGTAGATGGTGCTCATATTGACTGAGACACGATCTAGTCTGCGCACTCCCCACCGCCCAATAGACTTCCAGATGTCCTGAAGGATGCCATCGCCGTCTGGAGCCGCATTGACGCCAATGACAGAACCAGCATCGAAACCCATGCGGCCCTCGACGTTGACCCAGAGATCGCCACTCCAAGTGATATTGAGGACGTCCACGCGGTCTGGTCCCTCGAATACTAGCCCGTCGTTCAGGATATCGTCTGGGGAGATGTGGGATGCTCTAGAAGCGTAGGACCAGGCGAGCAAGGCCAGACCCACACAGACGAGAACAGAAATGACTAGGGAGGCCAGAAATACGGTTTTCAGCCTGGACAGCAGCCTCCGGCGAGCAACAGTGGGCGGTGGGTCATCTAGCAAGCTGGATGAAGGGGAGGCTATGAGTGGGGTTCGCTCCGTCGGATCTTCCTGTGCTCGACGTTTGCCCTTGTCGACGCGTTGTGGTGCATCCTCGACGAGGCTCATAGAATGCAGAGAGGTGAAAGAAGACGGAAGGAAGGGAGGAAGCCTCGCGTCGATGTCAAGGAAAGGGAGTTAATCGGAACCTATAGCCGTTGGGTTCAAACAGGACCAATCTCGCTACTTGAACGCTGCCTCTACGTCATCGACGCGTTCAAGTATTTTCTATCGAGTCTTCAAGCAGGAATTAGTTAGACGGACGCGTCGTCCAGCGGTGTCGTTAGATTTGGGCTAGAATATTGGGAATTGATCGGTTGAAAAGTTGAAAAGGGGTTGAATTTAGTGATGTTCCGGCTTCGGCCTCAGGCCAAAAAGCCGGGGCTTGCTCGGCTTGCAAGCCGGGCCAAAGCCGGGCCAAATGTTGGCCCGACGGGGCCCAGAGCGTCGGATCCACAGGAGAGGCGGGTCAGACGGGTCGAGTCCGACTCGGCTCGACTTGCTTACGATGCTGTGCGGAGTCCGATCGCGACTCGCGACCCAACGGGGACAAATCAATGCCGCTTTGTCCCGCCCGCCGCCAACCCGCCGCCGCGCGCGGCACGGCGCGGCTATCAATATCATTTGTTCTTTCCCGCCTTGATCTTGCCGTTGATTCCTAACGCGTCTCCTTCAAGACCTTTCCTCATGGACTGTGACCTCCTTCGTTTTGACTTTTGATGCAGACACCGTGACGCGCGCCGCTTCTTCGGTGCTTCACTCTCAAGGCAGCATGTGGAACTTCAAGTTTAAAGACATGCCGAGTTATAATCAACAAGATAATCAAAGCCCTGGCCTGCATGCTAGCCTCTTCATTATTGACCTGAAATTAGCCTAGGAAAAGGGAGTCTATAATCCTGCCTTAAATTGACTTACTTCCAACGATAATAATGACCAAATAACGACAAAAAGGTCGGGTCCGACTCTTGGCAACACAGCCTTAGCACCGCTTCTGCAGCGCCACAGAGTCCGACCGGACTCGACTCGACCCGACTCTCCCATGCCTCGGATGCTCTCACGGGGCCCGGCCTGCCATTTCTTCAAGCCGAAGCCGGACCTGAAAGATTCCGGCTTTCATAGGTCAGTCCAAGAGCCATTTGAGCAACTTAAAATCACTCATAATGGTAATTTGTTGTGGCTGGTGTTGACAGCTAAGTTCAAAACGATAGACAGTAAATTTTTTCGCGTTCAAGTTCGGGCCGAGCACAGCTTGTAGTATAAACAACGCGGTGGTACGAGAAAGTGGAGAGCTTTGGAGTCGGCGTCATCTCAAAGGCTCAGCTGTGCTCGGCCCGAACTTAACTCAAAAAAAATTACTGTTCAACACAGTTCAAATGACGGCATCATCAAAACTTTCGCGTCGGCCACAGACGTCCAGGAGCGGTTAAAAGCATAGACTTATCACCCAGGGATTGTTGTAAGCCCATAGAGCTATACTCACATAAATATTACTCACTGAACAGCAGCTTGGAAAATTTCAGCCAAACTAGGCCAAGCCAAGCCGGGCCTGAGGGGGACGGGCTGGCCTGAAAGCCCAAGCCGCCAAGAGCGGGCCAAAGCCCCGGCTTTCAGGCTAAGCCGAGGCCGGAACATCACTAGTTGAATTTGATAGTTTTCGCCAGGTGCTTCAGCTCTCAGCTTGAACATGGGTTCGGGATGGAGATTTGAATTTCAGGACTGGGGGGGGGGGGGGTGATTAGCGTGATTTCCCGACGCTGTTGAGTTGGTGGTTGTGTTTGGATTCTGTTGCAAGCTTTATGCTGCTTTATGCCTTTAGAATCATTTCAAGACAAGATGCACGGCAGTGCCGCTGTGAAGATTTTGAAGAAGAGCCAGGGTTTTCCTTAAGCTTGAACGTCCGCACAGAAATCAGATTGGACTTGAACTACGTATACGCCGAGCGAACCTCACTATCCGAGCCATGCTGGGCGTCACGGTCTAGTAGTACTTGCCACCTATGACTTGAGAGTTTTGCAGTTGCCCGCCAGAATGTGGCAGGCACCGGTTTCTCACCATCAACCCGGAATGTTTATTCCGCCGGAGCGAACCACACTACATATCCGTCGATAGGGCGGGGTAAGATTTGATGCTGTAACTTACAAGCTAAAAAATACGTGTAAAATACTAGGCTCGTGACCAGCCGGCCCGGTGATGACTGTGCTGCGATGACACAGACTCGTGGAACTCGTAACAACCGGGACCGGCTGGGCCCCCCCGTCGCTACCTTTGGTGATGGTCCATCTCCCTGCCATTTAAGAGGCTCGGACTTGTCGAAAAATGTCGAAAAAGTGCTGGAAATCGTCCCGAAGTGTATCAGTGAAAGATGAATGTTTTTTTCATTCTCTATCGATTCCGTCCGGGGCACTTTTCGGGCAGAAAACCAGTATATTTCGAAGTCTTGGTCGGGCTGGGGGGTATTACTGTACTATTACGATCAAAGGTTCACGCCATGTCACCCGTCACCTCAAAGGTTCACTGGGATCAAGGTTCATTAATCGGCAATCACGGGAAATTTCCATAAATGGACGGTCGGCACGCTCCGGCAGGTGCCGGCCGGGATTTTTTGCCTGTTTTTGCCCCTATTTCACGCCAAAAATCAAAATGTCACTGTCACCCATGCCAAATTGGTTCAGTTCACAAGCCCCTGTCACCCGTCACCTGAACCTTTGGTCGTAATAGTACAGTATGTGTACACTGTTCATATCCTACAGTAAACGAAGTTGCTGGGAAGCGGGACGACCATAAACTACGGGAGGTTGTGCGAGCCGTCCAAATTAGGGTTGCGATGTGGCTGTGCTCGGCTAACCGAGGGCGGCGGATTTCGCGGCGTTTGCGATGAGGAAGGAGCTGGAAGGCGCGGCGTGCCCGCGGGTGTTGACAGCAAGATTGCATATGGATTATGTTGAAGATTTGGTGGGAGGGAAGATGGGATGGGCATGGGGGATAGGTTTTGTGAGTAATAGGGGTAACTCCCGTAGTACGAGGTAGACTGGGGCGGCGGAGGCGCATATGGTGGATAAAACGAAGGAGAAGGATGAGGAGGGGCATTCCTGACCGGCGTATGCATCGGTGGTGCAAAGGCAGAAGACCCAGGACCAGGAGGATAATTATATGAGGTGGGGGGCATGGATGATGGTTGCGTCGAGGAAGGCACATAGCCTCGCCAGGCTGGAGTTGGTGATGGGCGATATGAAGGCATTGGAGGTGTGGGTATGTACTGGGGTACCGCCGCCGTCCGCGTTCGTTGTGGTGTGCGCGCGGCATCATCGAGACTTGTGCCGTGAGTGGGATGTGTCCGCTTGTTGCTGCTAGAGCTGGGAGCTGGGGACAACGTACTCGGGGGGGTGGAGAGCGAATGGGGAGGAGGGAGAGGGGGTAGCGGTGGGTGTGCTGCCGCTGGCTTCTTTCGACTGGGTGGAGGGGGGAGAGGGGGGATTTTGAGCCCCTTCATGTATGCAAAAAGTCGGTCACCCAAATCCCCCCATCGGGACCAACTGGACTCGAGCAGCTGCTTTAGCGGCTCAAAGCTGTCAATAGGGCCAATTGACGCCAGGAGCTCGCAAGTGGCGTCGTCGAGGATTGCATGCGGCGCAAAGACGGCATGTGGGTAATCCATCTTCTTGATCTCGCGCCGCCACTTAAACAACGAGTCACGGACGGAGTCCACGGCTGGTCCTCGCCGGATACCTTTCTGTCGTACACCTCGAATGGGCTTGCTGGGGCGAACACGGTCGAACAATTTGGGGTTACAAATGTCGCAGCATGTCTCCGTTGGAACGGCTGCAAAGGCGGTGAGAAAAAGGTAGCGCAAAACAAAAATAAAGACCGACTTGGAGCGTCGTTTTTGAAGACCCGCGCAAGAATGACACGCCGGCAGATCGTTGCCTGTATCAATGCATACAGACCCTCGGCCGGTGCATCTGTGGGGATTTCTGCAAGCGAGTCATCTTGAGCTTTGATGCTGTCATTGACCGCTCGAGACCATCCGCGCTGTTGGCCGTGACTCTGCGCATAATCTTTTCCTTGCTTTTTACCACCCCTCTGAGCCTTCCCTTCACGTCCACCTCTACCCCGTCCACGTCCGCGCCCACGTCCCCGAGTTGGTGCTGATGGTGCGGGAATATCTGCATCGCCGTCACCGCGCGCAGAAACCTCGAACGCCGACTTTTCCACCAACATCACGGCAATACCGACGGTCCCGCCTCCACGAGCAGCACGGCCGGCACGCTGAACCCAGGATGATAGATTTTTTGGGGCCTTCCACTGGACGACAATATCTATGTCTGGAATGTCGCAACCCTGAATAATTGATTAACAGTGATTTCTTTTGAAAAATAAATTCCACCGACCATCCCTGCGGCGTCCGTGCATACCAGAATGCGAATGACTCCTGCTTTGAAGAGTGACATCACATGTGCTCGATATTCCTTCGACATCCCAGCATTGTACGGCCGCACCAGTCCTCGATCACGGTATTCGGGTTTGACGCGTGCATTCAAATGATCGCAGAGATTCCCGCCGTCTTTGACATCGTCGCTGTAAACGAAGGCCTTGCTGATGTCTGCCGGCGTCTCCATATCGTCGTCTATTAGGAAATCAATGTCGCGGTAGGAGTTCGCGGCATGCTCCATCGAGCGAATGATTTGGGTAACATTTGGTCGATCATTGCCAATACTGCAAAAGACGTAGTTCTTGGGATCGAATTGAAGTTTCACTAGGAGATCTTGATGAACGCGGGGTGTCAGGGTCGCAGTGACAGCAATAATTGGGGTCGTTCGAGGGAGAAAGGCGCGAATAATCCCAATTGAGGCATACTTCTTGCGAAAGGAAGCCCCCCAGTGAGAAACACAATGAGCCTCGTCAATAAAGACAGAAAGGCAGCGAGACCCGAAGGCAGACTTGCGCAGTACCCCGTCAATGAATCTGCGCGATAGGAGCATCTCTGGGGACAGCATTACAATTTGCCATTCACCCGCCACGACTTTCTACCCAGGCGATCAGATTGGTTACGAAGACGTTCAAGGAAAATCAATACCTCCATGATTTCTTTGGTGCAGCCGCCGTTTGAGCTGTTGATGGCTGTCGCCTTCAATCCAAATTCGTTCTGGAACGTGGAGACCTTGAAATTGAGTTGTCAGATCGAGAGGGAAAAACAATTAACCAATCGGACATGCCTGCTCATCGTGAAGAGAAAGGAGCGGAGAAACCATTAGGGTTACCTTCCCCTTGCTTGAGGGAAGAAGATGTGGACCAGCAGCAATCCCAGTCTTGCCGGCCCCCGTGGCGGCATGTAGAATCACATTTTTGCCGAGTTTCTGAGCTGCAATGCATTCACGCTGAAAAGGCTTCCCGCCGTCGGTCCACTTGGTGTAGTGGGTACGAATTAATTCTGGCAACGTGCCGAGCTCTTTTGAAATTGCTTCAAGCTGCTCTGGTGTGATTTTTGTTGGTGCTCTTGGTGCACGTCAAATTTTAGGGGTCTTCCCGTGTTTTCGATCTACTGGCGCCATCGAGACGTCAATATCTAGGAAACGAGTTGTTAGTTGCACAGGCAGTTGAGGCGAAAGTATTTACCGAGAGAGGAGAGTTGCTACTGGAGGGTTTGTGAATAGGAGAGCGAGGGATATAAGAGCAGTAGCTGAAAACGGAAATTGACAAATTGGGAAATGTCTCGCTTAGATCCCTCAAACCGCTACCGCATCCTCAGTTCTGAGGCCGACGATGCTCTTCCTCCTTCCGATGAGCCTGAACCTCTGTCTGGCAGCGAGTCTGATTCTGCAACTCCTCGCCGGCCGCTGCCTCCACTCTTTCCGAATTTGCTGGCCAATTATTTGTCCCCCACCCAATCGAGTCCCTTGGCAGTTCGTATACGACGCGTCTTTCGCAACCGCTCACCTGTGCGCGAGTCCTCCGAACCTCCTCACGAAAGCAGTGAAGATACCGTTCTGTATACGCCGACCACAGAGCGGAAAGTCTTGACAGTTCGGGCGCAGGAAAAGCGCCGCGAGACATTGGAATCTGTACGAGCTGAGACGGTGCGCGTGTTCTTTATGTTTTGAGTCCCATTATTGACTTCTCAATACACAGTCCGCAGCCGCGCAAGCTGACCAAGCGCGACTCGACGCCGAAGAGCTGGCCATGCAGCGCGCGCGGAAAGACATCTTCGACAATTTTCTTGCGGAACTGCAGGTCAACGACATATCTGTAGCTGAATTTGCAGACTATGTCTTCAATCCCGAGAACAAGTTCGATGCAGACTGGCGCTGGCGCGGCTTCTTCGCTCGGCGGCCACTGGTCGAGCAGATTTTCGGCTACTGGACCACCTCCAAGTACAATATCACAACCCGCGCCTTCCTCGATGAGTGGGCCCAGGACCACATCGCTAGAAAAGTCTATTCGGAGGGTCAGGCGATTACAAAGTCCGGGCTGCTCAGCAAGGCCAAGAAAGTCGTCAACGAAGCATTCTTCCTCGACTTTAACCTCGAAACACTCACCGATTCGATGCGACGTATGGCTCCGTTTGCATTCGCTATTCTCGATGTCTTCTCCACTACCGCTCGCCAGTTGAGTCAAATGACGCCCAGGTTCTTGCAAAAGAAGGAGATGGTGAGTTTCCTAAATTAATAGTGTTCTTGTAGCCTAACCACCGACTTGCAGATGACGGGCGCGGCCGCGCTGACTTTGCTTCGCAGCCGCAGTCAGCGCAATAATTATGCACAATCCGTGACCGGCACATACCTTGCTGCTACTGGCGGCCAACGACAGCACTTCTCTGTCCTTGGCGTTTACGGGTTCTCCATGGGCTACAACAGCATCGTTTCGCGGTCGACGGGTAAACCAAGTGCGGAAGAAGAGAGCGTGAGTCGAATTAACTTTTGACGTGACATTGATGCTCACACGTTCTCTTCCAGCTACCACCACCCGCAACCAACGAGCTCAATGTTTCCAGCGATGATGGCGAGGGCGAGGATATTTATGCCGATATGCCGGAGCTGCAACCAGTGAAAGAGGGCAGGAAGAAGAAGAAGAGCAAGGAGGCGCGGAAGGCGGAGAAGAAGAAGTACAAAAGACGCAAGTGCCTGCGGTCCCCTGGCCTCTTCAGCTTTCTGCGCGATGCCTGCATGGCTACTACACGCGAAGTCGCCGCCACCCGCAAGTTGCTCACCGTTTACGACAACGTCAATTTAATGAATCGAATTGCAGAACAGATTTTGGGGCGTAAAAGTAAGTCTTTTATTTCTTCTGCGAACTCTTCTGATGCAAAATGCAGATGCGCAGGAGAACGGTACATGTGCTACGGTCATACCCCTTCACAACACAGAACTAGAACACCTCCTTACCTCCGAACTCGACAAATCCATCCTCGCCGCGCGTAAACTCACTATCGATGACATCACTCTCAGTGCCGAGGAGTCGCAAGTCTTTGTTGAAAACATGGTCCACACCATGCTGCGTACAATCGTTCTACACGGCGGCGAGGGCTTTGAGAAATGGAAGACGGAGCTTGATGCTGCACAGCCAGTGAGCGCGGATGCCATCGCGGTGCACAAGACTCCGCTGCACCCGCTGCCGTCCATGGAGATTGACGAGAGCTCGATCACGGGGAATGTGGAGGTTATTGAGGAAATTGTGCGCGTTCTCGGCTTCAAAACGGACGACCCTGATTATGTGAAGTACATTCAGATAATTTCGGGAGATCAGTTGACGATTGCCCGGCAGCGCTCGATATTGAATGTACGTCTCGGGCATGAGAGCGGTCCTCACGCATGGCGACATATCGTGCTGATGCCCGGTCTCTTCCACGCGAAGATTGCAGACTGCCACGGAGTACTCGAAACCCACTTCGGCAAAGCCAACGTACGCAGCCCCGGTAGTCTCGCATTCCACAACACCGTCCTCGACCGCCTCCCCATCGTCCTCACCTCCCTTCCCTCATTCCGGACGTGCCGTGATTTAATCATGGTATCGTTTTATGCGCGCGTTCTTCACTGCTTGCTCCTTGTCTCCGGGAAGGACTCACTCGAGGCATGCGCAGCCTCAATTGATTCATTCAGCACTCTCGTCGGCTACGCCAAAGCAGTTTACGTGACCTACGCGGACGTGGATCGCGTTCAAGAGCTACGCGAGCGCCGGGTTCCCGAGGAGCGCAAGCGGGAAGCAACTACAAAGGCCGCCAAGAAGTCCTCTGAACCGAGCGCGTCTGAGAAACCCGCTTCGGTGCCGCACGTCCAGAAGGGGGATATGGTGTTCGAGAATGCCGTGCTGTTTTTACGCGATGCGCTCCTCACGCGCGAATTCTCTGATGCTGTCAAGGCGGGGGACTCCGGTCGTGTTCTCATCGTCCTTCGTCTTTGGGCGTTCTTGTACCGGGGCAGCGGGCGTTCCAAGTACGCCCACGAGATGTTGCACTTATTACACAACATGATATGTGTGTGGACGAGGGAGCTTCGGTGTGTCTTCTGATCTTTATCCGGCTCTTCTGTTGTACTAATAATGCACTTGTGGCGCGCAGGGCTATCATCATGCAAAATTGGCTCGCCAACCCCCAGGGCAAAGCAAACGCGTTCGTCGAGATTGATCTGGTGCAAGAACATCTGAATTTTTGGATCAAGGTCGGTGCTGACTCGTTTTTGACTTAGATCCTTTCTAACCCGCTTCAGAAAATCTACAAGGCCGATGGAGCAGGCCATTCCTGGGACTGGCTAGCTCTCATCTCGCCCTGCGTCGACATTTTACGGCAACTCGCCACCAAGATCAACGTTGACCTCGGCGCGCGCCAGGGCTCGAAGCACGCTACACCGGACCTCGCAGACGACATCGATGTTCTCATGGACAGCCTCGCCGAGCACGAGGTGTACATTGAGAAGGACGGCCGCGTGCTGGACGACGACGAGAAACCCGTTCCCGACGTGATCTCTGTCGGGATGGCGGCACTCACCCACGGCGCGACAACAACCCCGCTGGATGACTTCAATACTCAGTTCGAGACATTGCGCAGCCGGCGCCAGCTCACCCCCGTCTACGATCTCCTCGGCCTCATCAACGTCTCTGGTCGAAGCCCACCGCCTACGTCTGACAGTGATATCCCCGCCGCAACTGCTTCGGGTGCCACGGAGTCAAACGAGGACGACTACGCGGACCTGCCGGATCTGGAACAGCCGGACAGCGATAGCGACGATGAGTTGGACGGTGAAGGGGACGATGAGGATCTATTTGCGGAGTCCCCGACGTTGACGCGCTTGGACGAGGGCGATCTCGAGCTTGACATGGATGATGTGCCCGAGTGGTACCTTGATGAGAATCAGGGTGAGTCTTCCGACTCAGATTCGGATGACGACGTAGCGTAGATATATTGTAACGAGTCGTGCATACACTGTGGCGACCAGATCATGCTTACAGTAATTAAATATTCATTTTTCCCCCTAAAAAACAAGTTGGTCTCATTCGATAGAGAATTGAAAGTTATCCCACTTTGACCTAGGAACTTTGAGCACTTTTTTGGAAGAATTCAATGCTTTTTCGTAGAGTCACAGCCTCTTGAATGGCGGGGAGATCGACCATCACCAAAACAGGCGACGAGCCGGCCCAGTCCGTCCACAAGGTTACCTGTTGTTTGACGTCCCATCATTATTTGCTCTGATGTTGTGCGTATTTGTTCTCTCTCCCAATTGGGCCTTACCTCCGCAACAGTGACTGTAACCGCTGTGGACGTCGACTGGCCCGCGAGTCTAGTAAAATACATGTAAATTACAAAGTTTACAGGCGACCCTCCAATTTGGCTGTAAACAATTGTAAAAAATGGAGGCGTAGGGTAGGCAGTATGTGCATGCAGGAGGTCGCTGACCACGGGTCGATGTCACAAAAAATCACCGGAGCCTGAGTCGGACTGTTTCGCGGTGACATTCAAGCAGTAGGACAGCATCACAGTTATGTGGGCCTGCTGACGCGACATTTCATTTGTATTCTTTCCAAAGGTTACAAAATTAAAAATACCAATATTACAGCTATTTTTTACCGTAAAATACGGTAATTTTTTCCGGCCTGCGGCGCTGTAAATTACAGGCCCAGAATACCTTATGAGACCCCCCCTGTATTGATACCGTATTTTACAGCCGGAATGCCCACTATCTTTAGTAGGGGGTGTTGTGTGGCCCTATCAGTGATTCTCTTGTTGTGTCGTCCTAATTGAGCCGTGAGATGATCTTAATGATCTTAATCCTCCAAAACCGTTGTCTCGGTCCTGAATTCTACCTCTTTCAGCCTTTTTGATCTTAAAGTCTTCAAAACCGTTCTTTCGGTCAACTGTTTGGTTCTTCCGGATTGTTCCCTGCTGTTCCTACTGTTCCTCGAAGGTTCTACTTTCACCCTGGTTCCGCAAGTTCCGAGATCTGCGTTCGTCCTCGCTACCATCTTTTCCGTCCTCCCTCCCTCCCTCTCTCTCTCTCCTTCTTTCTTTCTGCTCGCCATTGTTTTTCGTGTTAACGGTGTCGGTGACCCTGATGTTGTACTTGGTGTCGACTGGAGTGTGTATATGCACATTGCACGAACTGCATATTCCTCTGCCCGTAAATTCTTGCTGGAATGACGTAGAACTCCGAGTACTCCTACCAGCATCCTAGTGCCAAGTTGTTTGATGATATTGAGTACATGAAATCGCCTCTGTGGCCGCGCCGTGTGTTCCCCTTTGTCCCGAGCTGTCCCTAATGTTCCGCGTCGGTTCTAGATGAGCGCGCGCACCACCGGCTCGGCCGAGCCGACCGAAGGTCGGGCGAGCGCCGAGCCGTCCGCATTTTAAATTTCAATGAAACCTCGCCGCTTAACAATATACTGCCCATGATGTTGATATCCAGTCGACTCGGCTGGGACAGGGAAAGATTCCCAAATTTTTCCAAATTTGTGCATGAATTGCTTGATACCACACCGTGACCTTCGTGGTGGACAACACACCCTACGTAGGGAATACCGGAGGCCATAATGTAGTTCGATCCTAGTGATGTTCTGGCTTTGGCCTCAGGCCAAAAAGCCATGGCTTTTTGGCTCGGCTTTGGCTTTTGCTGGCTTTGGCCCGAGTTGGCTTTGGCTTGGCCTGGGATTCATCGAGGCCAAAGCCAAAGCCAAACTGATTTCCCTGCCAAAAGCCATGGCCCAAGCCAGGCCAAAGCCGACAATTTGGCCCTGGCCTGGCTTGAGATTTTCCGAGGCCAAGGCCAAACCAAAAAGCCAAAGCCAAAGCCAGAACATCACTATTCGAGCCCCACAACACCAGATAGCCAATTTTTTTGGCTGGTCAATGCATGGCCAAGAACATTGACACTGATCCGGCCTTTTGCAACTGATAATCTCCCCACGGAAGGCGGCCTGGACTTGTATTGCCAGGCGGAGCAGCGGCCCAAGGACTAGTAAAATAAGACACCCATCGTCAGCTCAAAGTCCCAGTTTACGGGAGATCGCAGATAGTGGGCTCTGCCGCGGCAGCGGGCCCTACTATTGCTTATTCTAATAATACCCCGCCCTAATATCCGAGCCATGCTGGCCGTCACGGTCTAGGAGGAGGTGGTCTAGTAGTACTTGCCAGGCACCGGTTTCTCACCATCAACCCGGAATGTTTATTCCGCCGCAACAGTAATAAGCGAACCTCGCTAAAAAGTACTTTGAAACGCCTGTTGAAGAACATGTCGCCAGTACCACAGACTGCGCCCCTTGAAGGACTCGGAAACTTGACTCCGACGCCCCGTTAAAAGGTCGCCCGTTCTGCCTTTTTCAATCGTCCTGCTTTTCACCCCGAAAAATGCAGTTCTCCTCCTCCTTCGTTGCCTTTGTCCTCCTCTCCGCCGTCGCTGCGTTGCCGCAGGACACCGCCATCCAGACCATTGCCCCGGGCGCCACGCCGCCCAAGGACACCATCTATTACATCCCCACTCCCGCCTACGTCGTCGCCGATCGCAATGCGCGCATTCGTGCCAGCGCCAACTCCACTTCGTTGGGCAAGCGCTCCACTCACTGTGTCGCCAACAACGTAGCATTCAGGTAACTCCACTTCATCGTGCAAGCGCTGCATAGCAAATAACGTCGTATTCAGTGACGCGATAAATGTCGGGACGTACATCCAGAACCAAGGCTCCTTAACCTGTGCCCAGACAAACGGCGGCGGTTCGTTCTGCACCCAAATGGCGTGCTATAATACCGCGTGTGGTACGTTTTATCCATTCACTGAGAGCCGGGATGTATCTGACTGGCAACTGAATAGTCGATATCTGCGGCCCCTACATTGCGGCGGATAGCTGCCTGGATGCGGGCAATGGATTGCTGAACGTCGCCAACAGCTGCCAGTACGGGAGCGGCGTTACGGGTGGCTGGTGCGACGGCCCCGACAGCCTCAGCTTTGGCTACTACCACTCCTGATCCAGCCACTCTTCGCCAAATTCAGTACAGAGCGGACTAAATAATAGTATATGTTAATTGGTTATATACATAAGCGTCGAACAAGCGAGAAGAAAAAAGCTTGCTTGCCGTATTAGATGGTGAAGGTGCAGCGTAGCCCGCAGTGTACTTTGAAACCGCTCCGATTGAGAACGTTTTATCCGGTGCTTGCAGAGGAAGCCTGAGGGCGGGCATAGAGCGTTTGCTAGCAAACAGGCCCAAACTGAAAACATCTGATGCCGACATAGGAAATTTCAACCTGACTTCTCTTGAACCAAACTTCAGCTCTCTCCTCCACTGACTCGCCCTTGGGGCTTTGAAGACCCATACTCGGGCGCCAGAACCCGCAGTTTAGACTGCCGTATCCTCAGTGGACTAGAAATAATGAGCATGGTTCCTACTTTGGTTGCGCTGAATGTGAAGTAGGACGATAGAACCAACCATGTCGCCCGAACAATCAAGTTGAAGTGACCGGGACGTTAATCGGAGTGCCGTCTAAAAAAAATGTCAATTTCAAAACGCAGTCCACAGAGTTATACAAAATACAAAAATGCGCACTATCAACTGACGATGCTGGGCTCATTACCACACCACAGGTTCGAACCACTTCCATACCAAAATTTCACCATATCGTGCATCGTTCTCCCATAACGCCTGCTGCACACACGCCCGAACCGCAATGACCGACCCCTCTGTAGCATTATCCCACATTTCGTCGTCAATCCCTACCTGCTCTCCGTTGTGCTGCTGGTACAAGAAATTCGCGACCGGATTCCCGTGTGATCTGCGCCAAATGTGTTGACCGCCGGCCTTTCGTGTCGCCCATGCCTTTTCATCTCCAGTAACCGCCCCACCCCTCCTGCCAAATTCCGCCTCTTCCTCAGCGGGAACGCCCCCGCAGAAAACACCCCACTCAAACCAACTATGGCACACGTCCGTCCGTGGTGAAACCCATCCCTGGTCACGAGATACCGTCACCAGCTGCGCTGCCGCAACATTCGCTAGGTGCAACGGCTTCGTCCAAAACCAAACCTGCGACACGACGGGCCGCTCGTCGTATGTCGTTACGCGCACGAATACGTGCTCTTTCGCGCGGTGGGTTTGTTGGTTATCGGGAACCATGAGCGCAGAAGCGCGGACGACCATGCGGACAAGCTCGACGGGGAGTGCGGGTCTCGAAGACGGTTCCGAACCGCGTAAAAGCGCGCGCCACAGTTGATGGTACGATAAGAGCTCCCCGTCAGGCAGCAGAGGGCGCCTGATCTGTGGTTGATCCTTGGGACTGACGGAGACGAAAGAGACGCGGGAGATGCCAAGCACCCGTGTTGGGTTTTGGGGGTCATGGATGCGGTTCTCGACGAGAGGACCATCGAGGGCGGGTGGTGTGGCCATGATGAAGGTGGGAGTCAGATGTTCCTGATCGGGTCGGACTCGGAGTTCTAACTGGTGCATAGCCACGATCGCCTTTCTCGTTGCTTTCTCGTCAACCGAACGTCAAACCTTTGTGAGTGGATTGGAGCGCCCTTTGATTTCATTCAACTCCGAGTTGTTATAGTACGATGGGCGAACCACCTACCCAACGGACCGCCCGAGAGATGGCGGCCGATCGTGAGCGCCTGGCGGGTCGGATTATCGATTTGGATTGCTCCATTCCGAGTCGAGCGCTCAGAGCGGAGAAGAAACTGCTAGAGGCCGAACAGGGAACTCTTCAAGACCGTCTTGATGCATACACCTATCCAGTCCTGACATTGCCACCCGAAATCGTTTCCGAAATCTTCCTGCATTTCTTGCCAGTGTACCCGAAACGCGCGCCGCACACGGGTCTGCTGTCCCCGATTACTCTAGGTCAGATCTGTCGGCTGTGGCGCGAGATCGCTCTCTCTACCCCGAGGCTTTGGCGCACCTTTGGGATTTTTGAGCGGCAGACAGGCCGCTCGGTGCTACGGGACCGAGCTGATCAAGTCCGCGTAGAAGCTGCACCCCGCCGTTCCGGCTTTTGCCCGCTCTCTGTGGAACTAGATTATGTCCGTGCCAACGCGCCTCAGGTCTTCGAAACGCTCATAGCGCACCGGGCTCGCTGGCAACATCTCAAGCTTTTTCCGCATACGCGTGATCATCTTGTGGCTATCGGTGGACCGTTCCCTCTCCTTCGTACTCTTACGACGAGCGCATTAATGCTCTGTGACGATGCTGGAATCCATCGGTCCACTGCCTTTCATGGATCTCCGTTGCTGCACCGGGTGGCAATTGAGCGATACTACGAAATTTTCCACGACATGCTCCCTTGGTCCCAGTTGACGGTCCTGGTGATCCAGGGCATTGGGACAGACCAATGCATAAAGATCCTGATTCTTGCACCCCTCCTCGTCTACTGTGACTTGTACCTCGATGCGGGTAATACAGAGGACAAAACATCCCGGTAAGCCATATACTCTAGCTAGTAGTCTGAAGCTGATAGTGTTCCCTAAAAGTCATATAGGACTCGCTCATATGAAACATTTCAAACTTCGGGGACAAACCCCACTTTTGAACCCGCTCAGCATCTTGTGGCTTCCGGCGCTTCAAAGGCTGCAGATCGATGAAGCATGTCTTCGCCCAAACCCTGTCACAGCCCTCCGATCCTTGCTATCTCACTGGGGTTCCGGACCTCATGAGATTCGCATCGGATTCCCTTCGCGGCCTATTGGCAGGTACACCGCAGCGTTACCCTCGGTCGTGTTTACTTCTACCTCACAACCAGCCGTCGGCCTCGGCTTTCTGGATTTGCGGTCAACAAACCTCGGCATAGAGGCGGCCAGTATTGACGAAGAAGGTGATTGGGAAGAGGCGTCCTCGAGCGAGGACGAAGAGTTCGATGCGCAAGCAGACGACACTGGCGATGGTTCAGAATAATCAGGCGAGGACATGTTGATTTTCTTACATCTCTTCTCTGACTTTCTTCCCAGACCAAAGGATGTGCGGCGGATATCCTAATTCGAGGTAAACAGTGGCCTACCCGTCTCAGGTTGGTTAGTGATTAACGGTCAACAGTATCTCAAAAACATTTTGCCCAGTTAGTGTATATTGAGAACGAGTGTATATGGACAGTAAGTGGTATTGGAATTACTTGGTTACGATATCTACTCCGAAACGCATACCGCCCTTCGGGTTATGGCCCCATCCAATCTGGAACTGGTACGCATCCAAAACTCGGCCAAGTTCCGCCTCGTCCTTGACATTCTGCAGTTGCTTCAACTCCACAAACGCACTATCGGCAAGCAACCCCATCGTTGCGCCAATCGAGTACGGAGGTTTCGTGAGAACGTTGTTGGTCTTGCGCACTGCAAACGCTGTCACGAGGCCGAACACGAGAACACAGCTCAACAACGCCTGAAGAATGCGGGTCTGTGTTTCCGCCTGCACGATCCGTGTTTGTTGGTAGTTCACCACGACTTCCATGGACTGCTGCGAGGCTTCAGGGATTTCGAGTCGCTGTTGCAATGACGCGTAGATTGCGCCATACGCTGCGAATGTGGCCTGGACTGCGGTGGTCAGTTTCGCGGAATCGAGGAAAGTGGCCAGCGGCGTCGAGGTGTCGTTTAGAGTTACGATCTGGAACACGGTGTCAAAGGCGACGCTGGAATTCCCTCCATACACGATGGGCGTCCTGCCACCAAGAACCACCTCGAAAGGGGACGGGTCCACCGGGAACGTCATATTTTGCTTTGCAGTCCCGTTCCACGCTCCTGCGTCAACCGACAGTATGTTCACCGTGTCATGGTCATATGTTAATGTCACATTGTGAGTCGCACTGGGTCAGACACGTTAGGCCTTGAAGATAATAATAGGTAATGCGTACGTGGAAACGGTATAAGAACACTGTATGGCGGTTATATCTTGAATTAGACTCGCGTTTTGTGACTGTGTTCTGCCGTAGACAAAGATGTATGGGCGACAAGAAGAACTGGAAGTGGAAACGTAGGTGCGGCCAAACCACCCAGGCAATGTCGGGAGGAGTAATGAAAGAGGGGAGTCGTCTCCGCACTGCGGTAGTGCCAGAAATCCTACAACTCCCACCCCGGAGAATTCCGCAGTTTCGTTGGTTTGAACGAGATGTAGCACGTCGTCGAACGCGGTGCACTCCTCCAACTCCGCGCTCATCACCTCGAGCGGTAATTTGATGGTGGTGTTGGATAACTGGATGAGCTGCCCCTCCTTGAAGCTGAAGGTGGTGGAAGACTGGATGAGCTGCCTCAAGCTAGCGGTGTCTAACTGCGCGATAGCGCCCACAGCTGTCGTCCACGACGGCAGAGGCAACTGGTAGGTCTCGATCTTTGAAAGTGCCAAGATCTCTGTGGCGAGCTCCGAGTTGTTGGTTCCGTCACCGACAGTAGCGTTGAACGTCGTCACTGCGGCCAAAAGCGCAGATCTCTGCGCAGGCTCACCATCAGTGGTGATGAGCCCGGAAACCACGATTTTGAGGAACGGAATCGTGAGTACGATCGCAGCGCAGCAGAGCCCAACGATACTCCGATATCTAAAGGCATATACAAGGAGCCTGGCATCCGTCTGCGTGAGAGGGGAGTATACGACGGACTTTCGTGCCGGCTGTGGGCTTTGGTGCATCGCGAAGAACGGCTCAAGTGTGCTGACACTGAACGTGTAGGAGGAAAGGATGGTCCCAAGGAGGAAGAGATACGCGGGAGCGGCGTATGTCCACCCGTTTTGATTGGACGGGACGAAATCTGCGAATCCTCGGTTACTCTGGCTATGGCGAAGGCCGTACTGGAGGCCGACTATGGTGCCAACGACAATGAGACACAATGCTATCTTAAACACCGGGTGCAAGATCATTGGGCGCCATACTGGTGCTTGCACGAAATTCGGCACGACCTGCAATAAAATTCAGCAGGTGTACCGATTTAGTACTAAAACGAATCGCACCGGCGGGTTGTTCTCATTGCGGTGAGCGCTGATACGTAGTTCTTTCCCATTGTCGACAGAGAACGACCAGTCGTTTAGCAGAATTTTTGTTTCCGCACTGGTGACGGTTATCGAGTCCTTGATAATCACCGAGAGTGCGTCATGATTCGACTTCATGAGGAACGCCTGTGCGGCCATCGAAGAGGGGTCCATCGGGAGATCAACTCGTGGGCGAAGTGAATACACTGCAAGTAGTGCGAACAGAAGGACACCCAGCGTCGCCTGTGCAATTCGTATGCTCGTTGGTGTTGCGACGAGCTGCCGGGTGGTATTCTGTACGGTGCCTAAGAGTGGCGCAGAAGTCGTTGGAGCGGCGGGCAGGAACAACGCCTGCGCCACCGACGAAAAGACTCTGGGGAAAGCCCCCGCACTTGCATTTAGAAGGGTCGCGGTGTCCATGAGATCTGGAAAGGTGCTGTTGTGACCGTGCGCAATGAGAAACAACCACGGATCGCAGTCACAGGACACTGTACGAGTACCGGCCACGTCGCCCCAGGCGCTGAAAGGGTCGCCTTCACGTGAAGTGCTGACGGAGTTGCCCCGCTGACCGCCATTCGTTGAATTAAGCCATTGGACCATTCCACGCCACCCATCGTTCATCGAAGAGTCGACGGAACGAGATATGATGGAGGCATCTACAGGCCCTGTGGATGCAGGGGAAACCGAGACGTCGACCAAATACTGAAAATACGACGGTTCGCATTCAACCGCGGATGTAGACGTGATTGTAAAGTTTTGGGTATGGACGAGCACGATCACAGTCGTGTACACGGAGGATCCGGGACAAGTGTGATTGTAGACTCGGCCAAGGTAGGGGGTTGTGTCGTCGTACAAAAGTAAATGGTTGGTGTCGGTGAGGGGGTATTTAACGTGACATCCAGCGGCGTCAACATCCAGGAATAGCGCGTACCCTTTCGGGAATTGTTGTGTTGGCGGATTAGCAGGAATTGTTATGTTCCCTCCGTATGAGGCGGTAGCCTGCGTGCACGCGAGGCTCGCAGAATATCCCTGTGTTTGCGCGATAAGAGTCTGTGCCGGCGCGGAGCCCGAGGAATCCTCGAAAGCCTCCAGGACAATGTCTTCTGATGTCGTCCAAACCGGCCGCGAAAGATTAAGCAATTGCCGGCCCAAATATGAGGACAGATATTGTTTGTTGACCAGGACTGTCGGGTCGAAGTCGGTGACCAGGGAGCGATTGAGGCTGGTCGCGAGATTGAAGTCCGCGGAAGATGTGCGCACATTGTCCTCGATTTGAAACAGGGATGTGGCGACAATTCCCGCGAGCCCCGTGGTCCAGAGACCGAGAGTCGTGATTAGGACTACGATGTGCCGATACCGAACGGCAGTCTGTAGAGCCACAATGGGGTTCATGCCCACGTAATCCAAGAGCCAGCCGCGCGCTGCGGGGGTTGGACCGCGCGACATTTCGGCCCATGGAACCAATATCTTGACCTGCAAGTCGTATGCGGTCCAGATCCAATGTACGACCATCAGCAGGAAAACAGGAGAGTAAGTCCACATGAACTGCATGGCGTTAGAAGGGGCGTTGTAAGGGGACTGATAGACGGTGAGTAGATCAAACGGATGCCCTCAAAGACACATACATAGCGATTGAATAATTCCAATCCAATGATCATGAGGAGAATGAAGGCAGCGAAGACCCCGATGGGGAGCACACGCAGAAGTTTCGGTTGCCACCGCGGAGACGTCGCGTTCTGGGGTGAGTCAATGGAAGTGGAAGAGTCGGTGAGTTTTTCGGAATCCTCGTGCCCACTGGACTTGTCGGGCGCAATGTCATCATACAGAGTCTGCGGGTCGAAGACTAGCCGTCCTTGGGATTAAGAGTGCACGAGGAGGGGACAACGAAAAACTACTCACCCTGATTAGTCCTCATGCTGAAATTTTCCTACTGACTGACAACTTGAAGGCAGAGAGCGAGAGCAGGCGATACGTAACCTTTTGCATGGGCGCTGCTTGGGCGCTGCGACCGCGGGAGTGGCATTCAATTGAGCATTACGTTACTAGATCCATCTTTATCTTTGATGGTTGTTTCGCCTTCCATCCACTGTCAAGACATGGAAAACGCAAATAATATATACTGTGCTGGGCGTCTAATTGCCACGTGAGATGGCTTGCTCGCCTCGGGTTAATTCGTCGCGTTAATCCAGCCACAAATTCGAAAGCAGGTCGAGGGTTCTGCTCTCCGCCGAGTTGCCACCGAGTCCTCTGGCTTCCTGAATCCTCAGGCAGGGTAAAGAGTTTTCAAAACTTCAAACCATCCGGGGCAGGAGATCTGGGCTCGTGAGGAATCGTGGAGGAAACGACGCGTCCAAGACGCGTGCTTGTCGCGGTAAGAGGCAAGGCGGACGTGGCTGTGTACCTTTGCTTGTCTTTGATGCGTAGTCCCGAAAAGGCAATCAACGCTTGATCAACGCACTTTTCCGCTCACTACCATACACGCTCTCCAGAAACTTAAGTACCCTCTGCTCATCTGCGCGACAGTAAAAGGCTGGTCTTGGTCTGCCCTTGTAGTACTTGGAGCGTTTACCGCATCACGTTTCGCAATCACATTTACCTCGGTTTTCCTGCCGACTTGCATTCTCCCGGGGGCTAGCGTGTGTCTGTCCGTCACGGGGACGTGCCAGCAAAACTGTTCCGCAGCTCAAGAAATCTGCGCGTAAAAAGACGCGTGGGTCGTGGTGACTGGCGCGTCGGACGGAAGTGGGAAAGAGTTCAAAAAATGCTTGCGATTCGCTGAAATTGGCACCTAGAGACGCGCTGGATATTGGAGTTCTCGGTACGCTAATTGCTCCATACTCCAAGAAACTGTATAACCAAGGTCTGCAGTAAACAACAGACACTCCCGTACCCCGCATACCCATAGACATTCCCGCCACGTACGCCGTCCTGCCCGGGATGATTCGGCGGTGAGTACCGCCGCGGCTGTTAAAGAGGCTCACACTGATCGATTGCATCCAGAAAACGCGGGCTGGTACGTAAAATCGGGTCCTTCGCAAGCGCTATTTCCTCTCCCATGGTGGCGACGTACTCTGGCACCACGGCCATCCTCCCAACATTTACCAGCGCCATCGCAGAGGAGGTCCGCGCTCATAACATTGTCGTCGAGCACCTCAACACGTAAATTCACCGAGATTCGTGAGTCGTTGTTTCGGTTCATCTCACTCCCTTTATCTCTCCTCTTCACGCATCTGACTCGGTTGTTATGAAGGTTCTATACAACATCACGCGCTTCATCCGCACCGATATAACGTTCCCGTCCTCGGTGGTCGTCTATCCCAACTTCAAGGCTTTCTTCTGGCTTCTGCTAACGTCAACCCCCACTCATATTGATCCAATGCTGCCCGTTTGTTAGGGATGTTACGTTTGAAATACCGTTGTTGATTTGTCCTCAAGACCGTGCGCATTGAGTTTAAGCTTGATATCAGGGTCACTAATTCAAGTTTGACGTCCAATCCTTTATCAGTGTTCAACATTGAAGTCTTCGTACTTGAGGGATCTTCATACTTGGGGGGGAAAGGCTCCAAGACGTGACAACTCAGCTTTGACTTGCAAGTTCCCTGACCTTATTGCCCAAGTCCATCGCAGAGCTAGCACAAAGCGTCGTCGCTAATCAACGTAGAAAGTTGGAAATCTGAGGCGCATCGTCTCGTCATACCGTGCTTTATATGACTAGTAGTAGTCGCGTACAGTATCTGCTTATAACCTGATTCGGGAGATACAACAATTGCAAGAGCTATATCTGCGAAGAGTCTTAACAGCTTACGCGGATTATTGGTCAAATTTATAAAAAGCTTGCTTACTGTATTAGATGGTGAAGGTGCAGCGCAGCCCGCAGTGGTCGCTCCAGGGCGTACAGGCGCCGATGAGACCAGGCTGGAGGATTTCGATCTCGTCAGGCTGCAAGCCCAACATGACAACCTTGTCCAATCTGCCTGGCTCGAGTTCGTCCTCCTCGAGTTCGACGCTGACACCCCAATGACCCCATGTGGCTCCTCCATCGGGCCCGTGCAGCGCGACCCAGGCGTCGACCAGCTCGTGTTTGTCGACGAGTGCATGATCAGCGGGGAGGACTGCGTTGAAGTCACCTGCGATGATGCCGCCGCTGCATCCGGGCTCGCGCAAGAGGTCAGCCAGTACCGTCATCTGAAGCGCACGCCTGAACGACGAGTCGAAGGAGTCGAGGTGGACGTTGAAGAGACGTAAGACCTGGCCAGGCGCAGCTGGGGTGGCAATATTCACGCAGAGCGCATCCCTCTCGTACCTGCTCGGCAGCTCCGTGCGGAAGACGCTGTCGAGCACCATCTTGGAACCTCCGTCGCCCTCGCCCTCGCCCTTCTCCTTCTCAGCGAGCAACGGAGAGCGGAAACGCTTGCTGGAGAGCAACGTCATGGTCCTGAATGGTACACCCTTGAAAGACGTGTCGTCCTCAGCGTCAGTCGTTAGGAAGCTCGAGCGTACTCTGGGGTCGCTGAGGAGAGATTGCCGGGCGCTAGACGAGACTTCTTGGAGAAGAATAATGTCGGGAAACTTGGGTCCTTTGAAAATGTGGTTGATGATGAGCTCGGAGCGTGCGACATCCCTTGAATAGGAGGATTGGATATTCCAAGATGTGAGGGAAAGGGTCTGTTTGCCGACGGCGTGAGCGTCTGCTGGGTAAGAAGAAGAAGGCCTCGGAGGGATTGAGTCATGGGGGTCGCGCAAAGGGATGGCTGC
The DNA here is from genome assembly GCA_029378385.1 of Mycena metata. Taxonomy (NCBI): domain Eukaryota; kingdom Fungi; phylum Basidiomycota; class Agaricomycetes; order Agaricales; family Mycenaceae; genus Mycena; species Mycena metata. Next base: position 108,029 of record JARKIB010000094.1, read on the forward strand.
CCAGCGATGGCTGGCGTGGTCAAAGGCAGAAAGAGCACGGGCGACTCTGGGCCTGCTGAGGAACATCGATGATTGGATGCGCTGGGATGTGTGAAAGCAAGAGGCTTGTGACAAGGTTTATATCCGTCGGCCTGTACCGGGCGGGTCGTCGGGTCAAGTCGGATTGAATGCATCAGACACGTAGTCCTGAAAAGGCAATCGCCACATCTTAATTTTTCGTTAACCACCATGGACGCCCTCCAGAACTTGGCCCAGGAACGCCAAGACGACCCCAAATCCTATAAGTAAGCGCTGTCGCGTCCTCAATTGCTGAGTCAAAGCACAAGTTTCCGTTTCTCTTCGATCTCGCGCTCTCAGCTCTCGTAGACTCTTCGTCAAACGCGGCATTGACGCGGCCACCCACCGCGTCCAACACGCCGGCCCTTTGCCTTCGACGCCGACCTCGACCTTCGCCGGCAACACCACCCCTGGCCCGGCTTCGATTCCTACGTCCGTTGGTTGATATCAACCATCGACTTTTGCGCAAATGGGCATTCTAGGGCAGGTATGTGTTTTCTTCACCCCAGAGATTCATTAATTTACCTCTTTGACTCCCTACCGTTCCTTTTCTGGCCCCACAACTCGACCAATTTTCGCCGCACATTTCTGACTTAAACTGCAGGTTTCTGCGGCACTGATTTGACTGGACTTCGGAACATTCCCCGGCATACTCTCGGCGGCTTCAACTTTATTTTGCTCGGCATCCTCCTCAACCAAGATTTTCTTCTCAGTGTTGACGATTAACTTGCAATTCTTGAATCGGGCGCCAACTCAAGGCCCCGTTTACTTGTAAACTTGGCCTCCTTCAAGATGGATTGACCAATTTTTTTCCTCCGGTACTTCACACTCGGCCCAAACGCAATAATCTGCACTGAATCCTGACTCACGGCGACCCTCAACTTAAAATCCTCGGCCCGACGAGCTCGCCAATTTATTACTGACGTTTGGTTCACAGAATCCTTCAAAATCTCTCTCGTGATGCTCAATTCCACCCTCAAGCTTCCGCGGCATGACTTTGACTCACGGCGACCCTCAACTTAAAATCCTCGGCCCGACGAGCTCGCCAATTTATTACTGACGTTTGGTTCACAGAATCCTTCAAAATCTCTCTCGTGATGCTCAATTCCACCCTCAAGCTTCCGCGGCATGACTTTAACCGAGCTATAGGGTGCTCTCGCCAGTCTTCGGCCTTTAACACCCTCGGATAGAGGCCCCAGGCTCACAAGTGGCCTCAAATTATTACCTACTATGCTTGAATTAACGTCAAATACCGTGGTATGTGCTGGTACTTCTAGATGCTACATCACAGTTGGCGCTGATCTTTGTGCTCACTCAGATTACCGTCCATGTACTTATCTGCTTCTCGGTACGTCCTTCAATTTGCCATCCTTACTAACCATTCACAGAACCTTAATGCGATTCATTTGAACCCTATTCTATGCCTGCGCAGCATCGAAGTTGACACGCCGCCGTCACATTCGGCTAGGTCGCAACTCATCTTATACTTCATAGATTGATCAGAATCTCGAACCGTGGTCTACGACTTGCGTTCAATTTCTCAACATTATATGTACTTCAATGCGCAACGGCGGCTTGGTGGGATTGAAAGGGGAAATTTCTCGTTCATCTCCGGGTCAAAGTGCGTCTCGATACCTCTTCCCACAGTGCTTGAACGCTCAAAATGACAGTGTTCCACCCGGTTGACTTGAACCCCCGTTTCAAATTCCATGGTTCAACTTGACCGTGACTTTCCGGTGCGTCCACTCATTTACTGATAATATTGCGCAGACTCGCCCCCATTATCTGCGTACCTCCCTCGGAGACCGAAGCTATGGCCGTTTGAATCCCCCCGCTGTTTTGGAAATTCATTCCTGAACTCAACCTCAATATTAATGGTTCAACGCGACTTTCTGACACGTGAACGGTGCGTCCACTTGTTCCTCGGCGCATTTACTGATATACAATATTAATGGTTCAACTTGACATTCTGACCCGTGAATGGTGCTCCTCAACTCATTTACTGATACTGTCTCGCAGATTCATCCTGTTGTTACCCGCGCGCCAGTCCGAAGCTATCGCCGTTTGAATTCAGGCTAGTCCGACCCGCTCTTTCATACATAATTTATTATCATTGAACCGACTTTGATTTACAGGGATGACTCCTTCATTCACTGTCGCGCTATTCTTTCAAGAGGGCGTTCAGACGCAGGTAACTATACCAGTGCACTTTCGAATTTATCTTGCTGATCGTGGTTCAATGTCAGTCAACAACATTCGGCCATTTACCTTTGCGTCGGTTCACAGGTATGCATGCCATATTGGTTCTAATATCTTGGGCTCTACTGGACAGTTCATGATCAAGATTACTTCAATTAAACTTCCCATACCCAATGTAAGTTCTTTCATCCTTACTCACCACTCGCTGAAGCAGGAGCTTACCCAGGGTTCTAACTTTCTTGGATGGAATCAGGAGCATCCTGCGATAACCAACAATCCAGAGGAAATCCGTACATTAATTTCACATCTCTCGCAGTGACCTTGGCCGTCCCGGTGGCATGTTCAAATTATCTCGACTTCTGAAGCCTTAAGTGAAGGCAAACTAGAACTCAACACTACGTGCTTTTCGGCTTGCTTTCGGCTCTTTCGGCTGACTTGACGGATCAACAAATAAATACCTTTAGCTCCTGCACTCATGTCGCAACCAAAACCATAACGGGAATTTTCCTCGAATCGACATTTTCCTTTCGAAGAAGATACCTCTTTGATCCACTGTGTCCGTCCTACGCTGGCCTCAAAACTCACGACTACGGCGTCGACTCCGAGGGAAGAAAATTAACAGAAGCGAAATATGTGCTGGCGAAGTAAGTTATATGCAAGTACTGGACCGACGCCGGTGAAGGCGATTAGAATCCAATAACCGGGACAGCATTCTAGCATAACTTCGGCACGGTCATTGCTGGTCGACTGTGATGCCCGCTTGCCAACTTGTAACTTTCTCGGATCGCTGCCCTCGGCGAAGCCGACACCAACCAAGTACCGAGGCGCCAACCTCCGAGTCCACGGCTCTCCAAAATATCCCACTGACCTTCAAGTTCCTGTAACTTTTCGCACCGGCCGACCGAAGAGCCAATCTCACAGCTGAATGGCGTCATCGTAATTCCCATCGTACCCCCGTGGCTCCCTCCTCACCATGCCTAGTCTTACAGCTCCGTATGCCCCTCCGCACTTGAGCCCTTCACCAACCCAAGAGAAGTGTAGGCCAACCTCCAGTCAGTCGATGTTGACACGCTCACATGCACAACTTCATTCCAGTGGACTACGCCGAGTTGGCGGTTATTGATCTCTCCAAGGCGCAGGATGCTCAGGGACGCGCGGAACTGGCTGTTCAGGTCTCCCAGGCCATGCAAACCCACGGATTCTTCTACGTTGTCAACCATGGCTACACATCGGCGCAGGTATCGATCTGATGTCTGTTGCGACACCCAGTCTCTGATTTTTTGGTCGCAGACGGACCGGATGTTTGATATCGCTGACGTGCCATTCAGCGCGGTAGAATCGGACGAAAAACTCTTGTATACCGCCAAGATGAAGGAAAACGGCTCCTATCAGGGCTACAAGCCCAAATCATATTGGCACATCGACAATGGAGTGCACGACCAACTGGAACATTACAACAGTCCGTCAGTTGAAATCGATCCGTTCACGTCTAATTAACGACCTCTAGTTAACCGCGATGTTACGAAGCGACAGCATCCCGAAGCAGTCCGTCCGTTCTTAGGCGAAATCGAAGCTTTCGCGCGACACGTTCACTTTAATGTGCTTCACCCGGTCTTGAGGTTGGGTCGTTAATTTACGTCACATTGTTGTCGTTGAACTTCGCGGTTCAGACTTTTAGCGCTTGGTCTGGAGCTGCCAGAGGATGCACTCGTCGACCTGCACGGATTTTCCTCGGTAGGCGAGACGTACGGTAACTCACTCAACTACTAGCCGTTTTGCAGCCTGTTGTTCATAACCCGTTCTTTCAAGTCAGATTCATGAAATAGTGTGTTCTCCTCCGGTGTGAATGACGCTGTACTGAATATCCCGATAGCTATCCCCGCTCCGAGGAGGACGAGCTCAAAACAAAAAATGTATGGCTGAAGGGCCACAGTGGTAATTATCGATACGTGGCGCGTTGTTTTAGCTCCTTACTGAATAACGCCAGACTTTGGAACCATCACCGTTCTTTATAGCCAGCCTGTGGCGGGGCTTCAGATTCTGGGGCAGGATGGACAATGGAAATGGATCAAACACATTGAAAATGCGCTAGTTCGTACGCTCCGGTACAGCACTGGCGATAATCTCTAATGTTCCGCAAGGTTATCAACGCTGGAGACGCTTTGGAATTTTTGTCCGGTGGCTATTATCGAGCCACAATTCACCGGTACACCCTTCCTCCCTTCACGATTCTCTTCCCTGATTCAAGTTAACAATGAAATCTAGAGTGGTTCAGCCGCCTGTGGATCAACAGAACTACACCCGCCTCGGACTCTTTTACTTCGCCATGACCGATGACCAGGTTAAGCTTGTACCATTTTCCGAAAGCCCAGTCTTGCAGCGTGTCAGTATTACGCCCCGGTTCAACGATGCAGATGCACCAACCATGGAGGCGTGGAGGAAGGGAAGAACGAGTGCATACGGGCAGAGTCAGCTGAAAGCAACTGGGGAAGGCAAGGTGGAGGAAGAAGTGATCAATGGGGTGGTTGTTAAGCATTACAATTAGGCAGCTCACTTTCTATTCTATCTTCGTAAGTGCCAAGGCTTTTCAAACTCCGCTGCTCCGGGTCGTTGGCATCACCTTGTATTTGATCCGGATTCGTCACCTTTTGTTCTCCACGACACCAAGACACGACATCGATTTCCTGAAGCACCTGGAACACTGGCAGTCATTTTCAACTCCGGGTCTAGCCTCCTAGAAAATAGGCAGGGCCTCTCCCTAACTGAGGGGTCCATATCCGACTCGGCTCAGTTGATGATCTCGCTCCGTCCAAACTTCAAAGCCTGGCGGGACAAAACGGGCTTCGTTTTTTTTCTGCAACTTTCACTCGTTCGCTGGGAACAACACCGCTTTCTCGGTAGGTAGGTAGGTAGGTAGAATTACACGGCCGGTCCCGCTTAGGAACGCCGGGGCCCAGGAATTATCTAAGTGTACAGGGCACTAATTGTACACTATGGTCCCTGGACTCCTCTCCAACCCCGCAGCCGAGCTCACGGCCGCAGTTTTTCAACCCGCCGCTGTAGAACTGAAGAGAAGAGAGAGAAGCAGTCAGTAGAAGTGAGAACCTCGGAACAAGCTCGAGACCGGAACAGCTTGAATGTTTACAGAATAAAGTCCATATTAACCTACAACATGAAAATTTGGCCAGACAAGTTGCGGAGAGTAGAGTGAGAAAAGAAGGAAATTTCCTCTCGGTATTCACTTGTTCACATCCTTTGAATTGCTGGCTGCAGTGATCTGTGCAAGCACATTGGTAGATTATTCCACAAAAACTCATGTCGTCCTGGATGTAGGAAGAGCCTGTCTTTCAAGCCAATTAAATTCTCCCAGCATTCACACGCTTCCCAATGTAGTTTATTCTAGAGGTCCAAAACAGTGGTACCCAGAACAAGATGTGGTGGTGGTAAATAGATGCCTCGAATGGAGTTCCAACAAGTCCCTGAGGTCAGAATATTCATGATATTGTGCCGAAGGGAATATCGCGGAAAAAACAATACTTAGTCTAGGGTTCACATCAAAGTCTTGACAGCCTAGCCGACTCGGTCGTCTCTTTAACGCGCTCGCATTGATGACCATCCATGGCCCACAGAATCTCAGACACCAATGACCTCTCGCAACCAGGCAACTTCTGGTTATCCGGAGCCGGAAACGACGCCTATTACAAAACAATTGGTGCCCTCGCGGTTGTTCCTCCGTCGGCAATAAATGAGAGCATCTCGCCCGCCGACGCAGTGGCTACGATAGCTTTCAATGGTAAGGTTATCTCCCCAAGAGAGGTTCGCGTTAAATGTTTATGTTTAGGCACTGCCGTTTCCCTCGTGGGCTATGTCGCAAATCTAAACGAAAGCCAGCAGCCTGGGTTGTGGTTGTCGATCGATAATGGCACCGAGACCTCTCAGGGCGCTTTGAGGTCCGGTTATTACTCGTGGTATCAGTCGCCCCTCTTGGCAGATGGGCTCCATACCGTCTCATTCCGTGTGGACTTTGGAAACACCAGATTCACAGTTCTCGTTTTCGACCATGCTCTTGTGAATGTCACTGAGACGGACCTAATTCCTGCCTCCAAACGAGACACGACCATTTTCGACGACGGAGACTCGCGGATAACCTACTCGGGCTCGGGCTGGCAATCGGGTGTTTCTGCCGGGGTGTATCGTTACGAAGATACGGTCCGATGGACGAACACGACTAACTCTACTTTCACTGTTCCCTTCAATGGTGAAGTCGAATCATTTGCAGCCCTTTTCTCTCTCTGATTATGTTGTAGGGGTTGGCATTGCGGTCATTGCGGCCGTCGACGGGGGTCAGAAAGGCAATTACTCTGTTGAATATTCCATCGACGGCAGCGCTGTTCACGTCGTCGATGTCTCATGGCCCCCGGAGGACTTCGACATTACCGACCTATCTGAAACCGCGGGAGGAATCCTCACGGTCGTGTGTGATGCAACCCTTCCCGGGGACCACACTCTTCAAATGACGGTCGTCAGCATCTCGGGAACCCTTCCATTTGCCCTCGACTATGTGGTCGCCACAGGGCCTCTGCCGTCAGATAGTTCGTGGTACCACCCCGATTCCAAATTCTTCCTCGTACCCGTTATTTGGACCGTGGTCAATCTTGTTTCCCTCTTTGTCGCTCGCGCCGACATCGCCAAATATTTTCGACTGCGGAAATAAAAGCGTCGGTCAAATAAAAACTCGCCTGCCTCTTCTCCTGGGAATGTGGATGGGGCAAGCATACAGCTGCTCCCTCTCGCCCAAGCTATAATTCCGGACGGCCTGCAAGACTCCGAAGAGGATCCCGTGATTCGACCCCAATCTCCGGGGAAGAAACTACTTCCCTCTGGGTTAACAGATGTCTACTACGACAAGGGCACGCTCCATGCTCTCTACACTCCCTATACCCTGTGGTTTTCTTTCGGCTTTGGCCTCCTGTTGATTTTTTCCGGTATCGCCGTGCGCATTATCAGCAGCCGCGGTATCGTAGGTGGGGCCACCGATATTCTAAAACTGGCCAATCGACCACCCTACGACCAGGCGCGACGCGACGGCTGGGTGGCCGCTAACATGACGTCCACCCAACGCACAATATTCAGCATCTGCATCACAACAATCTTGACTGTTGTAAACAGCTTCATCTCTGGACCACGCGCAACGCTCTTAAAATGGGCACTCGCCCGAGAGGGACGGCTGGAATTCAACTCCAGCTCGAATTTCTTCATCACCGCCGGAGGCCCGTTTTCTTCCACGGGTATCCTTGCGACGAGTGTATACGCTGCGGCCACAGTGTTTACATTCGCCTCCGCCGCGTTCATTACCGTCACCTTTGATTTGGGAGACAACATTGACTTTGAAGGCGCCGACAATCGGCACCTCCTCTTTTCCGACCGATACTATGTGATCTTTCACTACGTCCCTCTCATTGTCACCGGTCTCTGCGTCTCTCTCCAGGCGCTGATCACTTTGGCCTCCTACCGCGCGTACACTGTTCCCACCTGGAGCGGTCAGCCGTTCGACGTCGCCGCAGCAGCCTTCGCCAATGGGATAGTATCTCGCACCGAGGGGCGTTGCCTTGCTGATTTCAATGTTGCAAGCCCGGGCGCTGCCCTCCCAATGCTCCCTTCGCGCAAGCACCCCGGGCTCTCCGATGTCCGTCCCGCGCTGAGGCTGATCGCCCCCGCCGGCATCCTGCTTGGGACCTTCATCTTCGCACTCACCTTCAGCAGTACCCTCGATCCGAACCACGCCTGGACCGGCCCCACTAATATCGCAGCTGCGTCGATCTCGTTCACCAACAGCGGGCTGGCGCTGGCGCTGCTGGCCGCGTTCCAGGCGCCGCTCACGATACTGTTCCACGCGCTTGACATTGCGGAGGCCGTGATCGAGGACGAGCAGGTGTGGCGTCGGGCTGCGAGGGCGAAGGGATACCACCCAAAGGCCGGGCTCGCGGGTCTCCGTCCTAGCGGACGCGCAATACTTGTGTTTGGCTCGAAGGTGGGTACTCAGTGGTTGTATTCGAACGGCATCGCCTTCGTCGTTGGGGCGTTCCCTGTGCGAGGGCCTCTCTCTGGAAGCGATGGAATCCATACGGTCTGGCGCATTGGGCAGGCGGTGACCTTCGTGGCCTGGTATCTTGTGAGTTATTTTCCTTGTCGTAATATTCACTGCGGTTGAATGAACCATCTTAGTACGCCGCAGGCGGATACCTCACTGTCATGTCCGTGATGTATCGGTTTATGGGCTACTTGGGTAATTCGCGGACGTTCCAACCCGCGACGTTCGGTCACATTCAGACATCGGTGAACGCCATTGATGATTGGTCCGAGGTGATGTATTGGGGACACAAGGTTGGCGGGGATGTGTGCCATGCTGGTACGTCTCTGTTGTATATCCCTGCCCTGAACTGACGTTTTGCTTTGCGGCAGGTACAAGTCCACATCCGTTGCGTCCGTTACAACCGAAATCCATCTATATGTAGAGCCTGGGGATGTAAGTAATTTATTGAACCTTACCTTCCACGGTCGTTACATTGCAGCACACGATTTCCAACGCTCTAGTGCCGTTCATAACACGGCAATGGGTAGTAATTAATTCCACACCTTCTATCGTAATTGTCAAAAAATTAAACTCGTCGCACAATCGATCTTCCCACTTGGAACGGTAATCTCCACTTGGGGCCCACAGCCCAGTTTGCCAACGGACCGAGGTTCTCTCGAGATTCTTGCTAGGTTCAGCGGGAAAATAGAACCCCAATTAGACGCTGTGGGTCCCTGAAAAGTCGGACTCGCCACGTAGCATGGGAGGATGGTTGCCTGGACAGCCAACTCGAACAGTTTGACGAAGCCACTGACGCCGGCGCAGCGAATGTTAATGAAGGGTTCAACAGAAGTTAATCTCGGCGGAATGCGGATGTGACGTCTACAAGGCGACAGTCAGCAGTTTCCGAATTGGGAAATCCTCCTGACAGTTTTGCTTCCATGATCCCCCGTCCCCGGCATAAAATTTACTTCCCCTCTGAGTTGTCAGCCTTCCTCATCCTTATGCCTCCATGTCCAGCCCAAACCCCGAAGCCCCACCGTCTCCTACCGGCCTGAGGGCGCAGTTTCATCACCTCCTCCCTCGTCATGCTCTGTTCCAAGTGCGGATTCACATTCACCAGCTTGCCAGTGTACCACTGGTCCAGGGTCAATTCGCCGTCAAGTGGAAGTTCAAGAACACCCACAAAGTGAAGGGCAAGAGCAAGAGCAAGGGTCCTGGGCCAGAGCCCGACGGCGATGGAGACAGCTTTGGCAGCGGCGATACGAATCCAGAAGCAAGCCCCCCGTCGCCACTGTATCCCCCTTCCCTGGGGGCGCCATCCCGAAGCCAGTCTGCTTCAGATTCCGGAATTTTCGATGGCGATGATGAGCAGGATGCGACTTCGACGCGCGGTCAGACCCCCTGGCTCCCTCTACGCGACCACTCAGTGTCGTGGGATCAGGCGCTCTCGGCCGTCGTGCAGATGTCAATCGACCGCGACACCCAGCGTCTCCTCCCCCATCCTTTCAAGCTGAAAGTCGTGCAGAGGGTCATCGCGGGCGACCTTGATGCGCCGCATAACCCCAACTGGGCGTAGTCGAGCTCAACCTGGCAGAGTATGTCGACAGCGTTCCTCTTTCGATCGGAAGCGTCCCCAGTGAGTTCATTGTCCTCCCGAGGTCTTTACATTTAATAATGAATCATTTCCGAAGGCAAAGGCGTCGTGACCCGCCGCTATCTGCTCAGCGATAGCAAGACGAATGCTACCCTCAGGCTCTCCATCCGCGTTGAGCCCACAGGCGCATCTACGCCGTTCACTGCCCCTCCTTTACCAGAGGGCGAGATTCTCGCTGGCGTCTCATCCTTTCTTTCGATCCACGAAGACGTGTACCGCACCCGCCCCCGCGCGCTCGACCTATACGCGCCAGTGGAGCCGCCTGTGCCGCCGAGTCCACATCGAAAACCCCCGTTCGACATCCGCGCGCTCCCCCTCGCCTACGGCCCGCGTCCCACCGAGTCCCTCATCGACGCGCTCTTCAACCCCGCACCTGTACACGATGAGCGCCTTGTGAGCCCGTTCACGCGGCTCGTGCCCGTGCCCGACGGGTCCGACTCGTTCCTTTCGGCATCCTACTCGTACTCCACCTCTTCGGGGACGTCGTTCCTGAGCGAGAGCACGTCCAGTGCGGACACCGCATCGGTTTACAGCGCGCATGATAGCTCATTGGTGCCGAGCTCGAGCGGCGCAAGTCTCAGTCCCGGTAGCGCAGAAGGGCGCGCGCATCGTTGGTGGCAGCGTAACAATCGCGACCGGAGCAGGAGCAGGAGCAGGAGTCGCGCGTCGTCTGTCGCGGTGGCATAATCCACATACGGCGGGCGCTAGAGACACTCGTATTATATTAAGCCTTGATATACACTATCATCCTTCAGCTATTATTGTTCCGGCATTTGCATATCGTTCCCTCAAGCATACACGTATCGTAGTCAGTCCTGTAAAATACTTAAACGGGCCAGACACTTAGTACCGTAGAACTTTCTCCTTGCGATGAATAATATCGAATTTGGCGCGATCGGATGTGATCGGTCGATCGATCACACAAACTTTCTTTCCTTCTCCACCATGGCGTGACGTGCTCTACTCGACGTCGTTCGTCCACCACCATCCCACTCTTCTTCAGACTCTGGATCAACATGACTCTGAATCTGGCACTTTGCGTCCTGACTGGGGTTGACAACAGCGACTCACCCGTCATTGGCACTCATTTTGACTGTCAGCGCTGCAGCTGCTATTTTACATTCTGGCGCCATTTCGTCGCGTTCTGGCGTCTCTCGGGCGCTCCCCTGTCTGCTGTCTTGGCTACCGTCGACGCTCTTGCTTTTGCATCTTCCGTGGACTCGTAACGCCTCCGAAAACTTGTAACCGCTGAAAAATATTCAAAAACTCACGGATCGGGCAAGCACCTCGAATCATCCTTGCGTGGCATCAGTGGTGTAGTGGTGACGTTGCGTCTTCAAAGTCTTCCGCCTGCCTAGAACAGCGCGCCCCTGTCGTCACGTCGAAAAAAAAAACAAGTCGCCGCAAGTCGCCGCAAAACCGGGTTCACATCTCCCTGTCACGGTATGGTGTCTGGGGCCTCTCGGTATCTCGGGGGTGTAGCGGCACCATCGCGTCTTCCTTCGGACTAAACCAGCACGCGCCGTCGCCGCGTCAATTCCGGTCGAAAAAAACCAAGTCATCGCCAAAATCGGCTTGCACTTCTACCTCTCCCTGCTATCTCAGCACCTTTCCTCTAGGTGCTTGCACAGCATCAGTGGTGTAGCGGTAACATTGGGTCTTCCCATAACTTGCTTCTGTCGGATAATGAGGCTTGGCCTAGCTCCGGGTTCGACTCCCGGCTGATGCATGGAAGCACAAGGCGACTCTTTTCCTCGTTCATTTTTTCCTCGTTCATTTATGCACTCGACCTTGTTCCTGCGTAACCCAGTCGCTCCTGAAGCCTGAGGCCCCTGAAGTCTTTTGTCGCGCGAGAACCCATCCGGCGGGGAAGGTAATGACGGTGGAAGTAAATTTAAACCTACCCGGAAGGTCAGACACAATTTAATCACCTTCATGTCCTAATTCTCTCCGTCAGTTTATAGAGTCGTACACTGCCAGATGCCCCAGGACAAGACGCACGACAAGAACTCTAGTATCACTTACCTCTACCTTTTTTGTTCTCAAACTTACCCAGGACGAGGTTGAGGGGAATCGGGATGGTTCCTCAGTAATAAGTTACGGGCTTAGATAAGTACATCAGTGTACTTCAGACGGACGAATTACCGCGTTTTGCCCCAAATTATCCCAAATGTTGCGACGACTCGGAGATAGCTTCCGTGTCCAGGATCTTGGTATGTTCTGGCAGCCAAGTTGCTCAATTGGAAGGAAGGTAACATTCAACTTGGCGGCCACCGCATCGGCAGACTCCATAGCGACCTTTGAACCTGGAGTCAGCGACGATAGAAAGGTTCTTTCGAGGAGTTTTTCAACATGCCGGTGCCCGTGTGCCGTGACAATCGGGTCGGGATTCTAACGCGATGCATAGCGACGATCATTACGCCAAACGAACTGAAAGAGCTGTATATGGCGAGAGTGGACCCTCATCTTACCCATGGGTGCGAAATTTCTCCTGACAGCGACGACGTCCACGTCAAGCAACTCAGCAAAGTTCAACTTCAGTTCATCCGCCAAATGCTCAATCTCCATTCACGATCCGCTATCGCCCCGCTGTTCACTGAAACCGGGATAATTCCTCTACGGGTTCGACGATTCCTCCTCGTTTTGTCACACTTAATATATTTCCTGGGACTTGCAAAAGAGCACTTTGCTCGTGCCGCGCTGGACAGTTCAATTGAACTTAGCGCGAGGAATAAAACTTCCTGGGCCAAGGATCTAATTCATGCTGCTACAAGACTACCATTCCACTGCCCCGCCTTCGTCCTGACACACTCAACCTCAATTGAAGACGTCGAGGACTACGGGAAGACGGTGAAAATCCTGTTGCAGGAATGGTTTCAGGTGTCGATCAACCAGAACGAAAAGCTCTACTTACTATATGGACGGCTTGAACCACAAAAGGACAAACCACCGGCATACGTTGCTTCAAAAATGCGCCACTATCTAACAATGGTCAAGACACAGACACATCGGGAAGCCCTGACATCTCTGTTGCTCTCTACTCACCATTTGGCCCTTGAAGTACTGCGCTATGCGAACCATGCCCATCAACCCGTGGCCCGATCGGACAGACTTTGCAGGTTCTGCAAAGTGGAAGTCGAAACTCCGGAGCACGCTCTAGTTACTTGCACTTCTTCAAGTGATCTAACTGAGCTGCGATCCGCTTTTCTGGCTAAATTATTCCACGACGCACCACACCTCGCAAATCTCATGGCTCAACTCTCAAACACCGAGTTCCTGAAGTCCATGGTTTACTCCCGACCTACCATCGCGCTTGTAGCAAAATTCGCATTCAATGTCCTTGAACTGTTCTATGCTGTCCCTGTTTTACGTCCTTGAGCTTGTCTTAGAGGTCCTCGTGTTTCAACTAATTGCTTCTCTGTCTATTCTTTAGCTCTACCGCGGCAAGTCGTATGATTGTGACCGTGAGCTCGGCTATGGGGTGATGGAGGAGCCCAGGGACCGTAGTGTACAATAGTGCCTGTACACTCAGATATTTCCTGGGCCCCGGCGTTCCTGAGCGGGACCGGCCGTGTAATTCTACCTACCTACCTACCTACCTCTCTCTCTCTTGAACCATCATCACCTTCGTCAAACCTCCGTGAGTGCCATGGAACACCCTCTAATTCGAAAACTCTAAGTTCTTACAGCACAATCATGATGGCTGAACCACGCACCCAACGGACCGCTCGAGAGAGGGCAGCCGATCGTCAACGCATTGCAGACCTGGCGGCTCAGATTATCGATTTGGAGTGCTCCATTCGAGCGCTCAGAGCGGAGAAGGAACTGCTGGAGGCCGAACAGGGGGACTCTCCGAGACCGCCTTAATGCCTACACATATCCGGTCCTGACGTTGCCACCCGAAGTCATGTCCGAAATCTTCGTGCACTTCTTGCCAGTGTACCCGAAACGCGCGCCACAGAAGGGCCTGCTGTCCCCGAGTACCCTCGGTCAAATTTGTTGTCTTTGGCGCGAGATCGCCTTCTCTACTCCGCAGCTTTGGCGCACAGTCAAGATTTTCCTGCGCCCCGGCGGCTCGGTGCAAAACGAGGGAGCTGACCGCGCCCACACCGAACTTTCGCTCCAACGCTCCGGCTCTTTTCCGCTCTCCGTCGAGTTAGAGTATACGCGGACCGACACGTCCTTCTTCCAAGCTGATTATAGCGCATCGGGCCCGCTGGGAACACCTAAAGCTCTTCGTGTCCGGGCGCAACCTCGGTGCTATCATCGGACCGTTTCCCCTCCTCCGCACTCTTACGACGACCGCAGGGTTTCCCGCCACCCGTGATGCGGCGTATCGACCTACTACTTTTCGCACAGCCCCGCTCTTGCACCGGGTAGCTATCGACAGCTACAAGGACATTTTCCTCGACATGCTTCCTTGGTCCCAACTGACGGTGCTCGTCATTAAGCACATTGAAATCAGCCAATGCCTTTGGATATTGGTGCTTGCACCCAATCTCGTTTACTCTGACCTCACCTTCTCTCGACTTGGGGAGGGTGATACACCGAGGTAGACCAGCTATTTTGACCAGTGCTCTAATTCTCATGGTACCCTTGAAGAAATGTAACACTCGCTCTCCTAAAACATCTGAAACTGCGCGGTCGGGCTCAATTTCAACGTTGGCTAAATAGCCCACTTTTGGATCCGCTCAGCGTCTTGACGCTTCCAGCACTTCAAAGGCTGCATATCGATGAGGCGTCTCTTATCCTAGACCCTATGGCGGCCCTCCAATCCTTGTTATCTCACTGGGGTTCCAGCCCTCAGGAGATTCGCATAGGATCTCCCGCACTACCTCTCGACCTGTATTCTGCAGCATTGCCCTCCGTCGTGTTCAGTTCTACCTGGCGCCAACCCCTTCCGATTCGCTTTCTGGATCTTCAGCCAACGGACCTCAGTCGGCCTCGAGGCCATGAATATTGACGAAGAAGGTGATTGGGAGGAGAGACCGTCGAGCGAGGACGAAGAGTCTACTTCGGACTCTGGTGAAGAGTCGGATGCGCAAGAGGAAGGCACTGACAGTGATTCTGAATAATCAGGCGAGGAGGCTTCGTTATATGTTGCCTCCCTCTCGACTCACCGAACGAGAAATGACAATGTCCTGCGCTTATCTTGCTTGCCGCTTTATTGTTCCTCCCATCCGTTGGAAATGATTCGCGTTAAGAGCTCCCTTCACTCCGCGTACGTCAGGGTTTTCCTGGTTGCCAACGACTGTGGACAACCCAACTCCGCGCAGAAGAAGAGGGCATAGAGAGTTTGCTAACCGGAAGGTCCAAACTAAAAGCATTCGGAAACATCTGATATATTTTATGTAACATGAAATCTCAACCCAACTTCTCGAACCAAACCTCAGCTCTCTCCTTCACCGACTCACCCATGGGGCTTTGAACGCCCGCACTCGCGCCCCAGAGACCCCGGAGCCCAACTCCCAATTTCCCTTCGACTGCGAACTCACCCACGAAACCCGGGTGTGTCTCGACCTGTACCCACGGTTTAGAGTCTGAAGTATTTTCAGTCGGCTAGAAATAGATATGAGTATGATATTATCGGTGAACAATGGCGTTAAACGAACGACGAGAAACAGTCCTGAGACATTGAACAGGTTGTGTTCGAAATGCGTCAGAGCTACGTGCGACACTCCGAATCCATTCCAGTTCGCCAAGAACGTGGGTATATGAGAATCGAGTGGAAGATGGCGGAAATCTTCAGGTAAGCTTGGCGACACGGCTTGGATGCGGTTTCAGTTAGGTTGTCGGGAGCCACGAGGCACAAGTGAAGGCTGCCGTATCCACGATTTTGGTATGTTCCAGCCAGATCGTTGAATGAGAAAGAGGGTAGTGTTGGGTTTGTTGGCCGGGGTGTGGGTACAATACGGGCTTGAAACCCTGCGACAACGAGAGATTTGATTCTGTCATAGAGCGTTAGATATTTCGGACTCTGGTTCGCTGCTTCTGCACCTTTCGGTCCAGTCAATCACTTGAAGATTCAAAACTTCATCGATAACGCGAAATTTAATAGCCTCCACTATTTCAAAACCAAAGGCCTCATCGTTCGAGAGCACCGCGACACCGAAGTTTTGAGTGGGAATCCGGGTAACTTGGGATTTGAACCCTAAACACCGACAGGATTAGCTTCGTCGGCCATGGGAATCATGAAACCTTACCCTGGACAGACCCGCCATGCTATCCAGCTCAAATTAATTGGAAATCAAGAAACTGTGAAAAGGACTCGCCTCGATGAATTCTAGAATCGGGTCAAATTCAACAAAACCTGAGTGGGTTCATCATGTTCAAACACTCACCAAAACCGCGATAAGTCCCGCGAGACTGCCCCCCGCCATAAACCATGGGCGAACCTTCCGGGAACTGACTAATGAGTACGGTTTTCAGTGACTTCACGAAGCATAGCACCTGAGGAGAGATTTACGCGACGGGTGAGGCGACAGTGATGCCAGAAGAAACCCGACGAATAACTTCCGCTGGGATAACAAGTTTCTCCGTTAATTGGGTTTCGACCTTCTTCCAACAGAGTCTGAAGCCAAGTGGCCTGATGTACTCTCTCAGATCCGTGGAATTAAATATTAGAAGGGCGACACACCATATCTTTTGCGTTGGATATTACTCCGCCAGCACCAGAAATCACTTAGGTAAGAAAGAATTACTTGAGGCGAAAATAAATGTAACGATTTATACTTACCATGACCAGGTTTGCCCTCGTTTGGAGCCCAGAAGGGATACGCCCGGACTTGACCCTGTCCGAACACATCTTCGCTTTGGTTTACACCGTCTCGTCCAAAACCATCTGCAAGGTGCCCACTCTCCTCCGCGGCTTTCGAGTAGTAAGTCGTGGCGTCCATTCCGAGGGGTGCGAGAATAAAATTCCGCACATATGTTTCGAATGGGATTTCCGCAAGTAGTCGCGGGAAGTAAGACAGAAGCAAGTACATGTGGTTGTTATATTGCCACAGCTCGCGAAAACTTGTGGAAGGTTTCAGGTATCGTAGACGCCCAATCTAGCCCTGTTCAGAAGTGCGAAGTTTACATGTCGGGGTTCAGACGCACCACATCTGCCACAGTTCCGTCTTGCAGGATGAAGTCGTGTCGAGGTAGACCAGTGCGATGGCTCATAACGTCCACGATGGTACTCTCGGACGACGCGACGGGAATCCATGAGCTCCCATTCCGGCACAAAAGGAGGCTATCTTTGTGTCCCACGAGATACGGGGCGACAAACTCTCGTTGGAAATCAGCAGACCTGTTGCTAATATATCGAACAGCTGTTCGTTGCGCAGGTGAGTAGAGTAATATTTCGGGTAGAAGGGAAAGCCTGCCTTCGAGTTGGACCCAATACCAAACAAGGTGTCGCTCGTCACCTTGGTCCCGTCGACCTTAGCGATCCCGTAACCCTTCGTCTCAACCACCCACCCATTCTCGCGGCTCTTTTGCACAACAGCGACCCCAACCCCTCCAGGCGACTTGAAATCCTGCAGAATCGAGCTGATTGCCGCATCGACTTTGGCGTTCAAGAGTTTCGCGGCGCCTGCGCTGCCAGAGAGCTTGAATGGCTGTTGTAGCTGGGCCCCGTAAACGACGGCCGCGATACTCCCAACAAGCGTGGCTCGAAGGAAAAAATGCATGTTACTCTGAGAGAAAGAATGCACTCACTGCGCGGCACAATAAAAGGACTGCGCGACTGGGCCGCAGGCCCGCAGCAACGTCGCTGTCAGGAAAAGGAAGATCGTTATAATGTTTGATGGCTTCTTCCCACGGTTCAAACGGCAGTTTCCGTGCAATCAACCCAGGGTCCCATGCTGCATGAGAATACAGCTCCACAAATTGTAGCTCACTCTCCAATATATGTGTCAGTGCTGAACGTACGCGTTGTTTCGGGAGGAAGAGATGAGCGATCTTCCGTACCGTTGTCAGAAAAGGACAGATGGTTCCCACGGTTCAAACTTGGAATTTTCACACGAAATGTCGCGGTTCAGACCTTCGTTCAGATTCAAAGTCAGTTCGACCTGAAGGTACAGACAACTGCTAACCGCGGCTGAATAGTATGCACCCTTTGACGCTATACATCATGGACCCGTCCAGATCCCCAAGATGGCGACAATCCTCACCTCACAAAACAACATACTTACCGTAACGTTCAGTGCCCCGAACTCTGCAGGTGAGGGAGATCGCGTCGTGAAACTTGTTGTTGGATAAGTGTTGGATAAGTGAAAAAACATTTGATACTCCTAGGCTCGCTGGTACTTCCCGCCAGAAAAGGACTAATTTCAATGAAACGCTGAGGGTTTCAAACTGTCAATAATGCCGATCTCAACATGTCGTCGCTTGGAATACGCATAAATCGCTTCGCATGATCGCTAATTGTAAGTATGGCTGTATAAACTATTGATACGTTTCCACCGACTTCCACTCGGCTCAGCTTCTCAATCTCTTGCGTAATAGCCGAGCCATCTAAGCCTCCCGTCGAGGCAATCCGCAAGACCTCATCTTCCAATATCGAGTTGCTCGACCGCAATAGGTAATTAAGCGCCACAAGCCATACGGCTTAAAGGCATTGTCCCGTCTCACCACCTGTTGATCATGACTGTGGTGGAGACTCGTAGCCGAGTCCGTTCTCGCACTAAGCCTCCAATTGCAGCGGGCAGAGATTCGGCGGGCAAGTCCTTTCAATGCAGTGACGCGGATTCTGCAGCTTCCTTGCGTATAATCGAAGATGGTGCAGAAAGGCACTTTAGGAGTGGCACGAACGAAGAGAACTTGGGCGCGCAGAACCGCCACCTTGTGCGCCTTGTAGTCCTGGAGCACCAAAAGCCTGAGAAATGCCTCGTCACGCTTGCTGCGGAAATGGCGCAGGCGGGACGGGGCTGAGCTCAGTGTTAGAACATCCACTGCGCGCGGAATTAAGAAGAGCTTACAGCGAAGCTGATAAGCCTGGCAAAAGTCACGATGGCCGCCGTGCGTCCAGGCGAAGCGTTGGCATTCGGGCGAGCAGTAGTAACAGATACGACATCCAGAGCAGCGTTTTATTTCTGTGGTCCGCTTGATAGCTCCGCACTGCGTAAAGGAATCATTGAATGATGCATACTACACAGTGCGAAGACTCACCTTCAGGTAGTGATTGTCGCACAACTTGATAGACATGTATGCGGGGGATTGGAAACGATCAAGGGTGAATAACCGGGAAGCCGCGAGATCGAAGAATGCCATCCAATCGAGCCGCAGTGTCTGCCAATCAACCTTCATGTGCGGCGAGCACTTGGAGTCATCTTCCAACGCAAGGGCTAATTCCTTTGCAGCTGGAAGCATCTTCTGCATCGCAGCAGCGACAGGGAAATAGACCATTGCTCTTGGCAGGACATCGCAAAACCAATGCCGGATGTGCTTGCAAGTGTCGACGCCGGGAAACTCCCGGCTACCTATTAGCAGCAGTGCAGGGATAAGGCGGGCTTCGATCGCCTCCGGAAGATGCAGGTACCTCAATTCCTGGCCGACCAGTTGCGCCAGGAGTTGGAGACACCTTTCGAGCGCCATTCCTGGATCGAATTTCGCACCGCACAAGCGGCCCAGTGCCTCCGTGAGGACGCGAGCGAGACCCGCCGCCAAGAGTGAGCGTTGCAGCTGTGAATGGCCCTGGACGCTAGTTTGGGAAAACGCGAGTAATTCCAAAAGCCAAGCAGTGTCCCTGGTCTGCAGTTCGTCCTCCGCCGTCCTCACATAGACGTGACGCACGACTAGCTGTGCGAAGGGCTGGACGCCGCCCGCCCCGTCGACGAGCTCCTCTAGGTTCTCAGCGCTCCACTCGCACGTGCGCAGGAATCGGCAAAGAGCCGTGAGCCATGATTCTGGGATATATTCTAGGTTGATGCCTGCCCAGGTTCGCCCGACGAAGGCATATATGTTGGGGGTCGCGAGAATCAGCTGAGTCGCGACTGTATCGCTGAGCATGGGACCGAGGAGCTCTAGGATTCGAACACGAAACAAGTCCGTCTCGATCTCGAGAGGCAGGGAGTCGGCTCTCGATGGAAACGAAACGAACGAGTAATAGACTTGAAGCAACTCCGTCCATTTCCAAATGCGCGGCCAAAGTTCTGCGTAGACACCAGAAGGTACGTTTCTGACTTTCTCCAACAAAGCGAGCGAGCGCAGGGCTATATCAAGCACTGCCACGGTCTCGGAAGTCGGTGGGCCCGAATCTAGTTTTTCTGCATGAGGGATGCGAGCGGGATCAAGATTGGCCCATATCACGGGGAGCAGGCCAGAAGAGCATTCCCCGTCGGAATGAATACGACAGGCTAACTCGCAAAAGTGACTTTCTGAGCCACTCGCAGCCAGGGTGGCAAGTCGCTAAACGAGGATCAAGGTCAGATTTTCAAAGACTCGACGCGTCGTTCAAAGGTGGCACATACGCGTACAGAAAAGGGAAGGCCAGACAGGCTCTGGAGCTGAAGACTGGGATGCATGTCGTCCGGGGTGAGAGGAAGGACTGGAAAGGTTGAAGAAAAGGGCCAGTTTTATACTCTTTGAGGGCCACCAAAGATAACAATGGACCGCCAAAGCGGCAGTCCCGGATTATCCCACTGGACGGTGAGGGCCACCTGGAGGCTGGGACCATCTCCGAGTTTAGTTTGAACTGTTACAACAAAATAAGAGAACCTGGCGACGTATCCGCTGTTCCAGGCATGAGACTTTGACGGCTGAAGGTGGCATGCCACTGCAGCCAGAAGAGAGACAAAGGGAGAAATTTGTACTATTAGTAGTCCATAAAGCGAAGATTTAGCCACGACGGGAACGTCGCTCCAGCGTCCTCCGTCAAGCAAAGTTCGTCCAGCTTTAGACACGGAAGGCAAGAGGGGAGATCAAGCGAGATTGGAAATCTTCCGTGATGGTGACACCACGTGCCAGTGTGACAGTCCGCGTTTTGCCTCTTGCCACCACATTGCGTCTTCAGGTTGAGCTTGCTCTAGCTTCTAGGTCTTTGGATCCTCAACATGCTCTCAGCCTTACGCTCACGCTCCCAAAATCAATAACGATCCTTGTCTATATGGCGACGAGCCACCAAAACTCCCAAACGGCAGGCTTCGGCAGCCTCAGCGGTCTTACCAAGAGTCTGGTCGCGCTCAGGGTTCAGCTGAACCTCATTTCACCGCAACTTGGCTTCTCCTCCTCTCTGTCTGGCTTGCACGTCAAGAAAACAAGTACTTATTTGTATGAAAGTATCGGAAGAGATCTGAAAGAGACAAAGTCAAGCAGCGAGTTTTCTTCAGATGTCCCCTTCACTGCATGCGTAGCTCGACGTTTTCAAGGATCTCTTCAAATTTGTCGACTCTTTAGGAAAGCCGTCGTCCCTGGTCGAATTATTTCCCAAGCACACCCCTCGCGATCTGCTAGGGCCGTTTTTTCTGGGACTTCACTTGAGCCGCCTTTCCCCAATCCCACGCCTTCCTAACCCCCTGACGCGCCCAACAATCCGAATAATTTCCATCCTTGGAAAGGTCTGATTATTTTCTGCGAACCAAATCCAGCTGATCGCATCAGTGCGATAAGATCAAATCCCTTGCCTTCTGCGTTCACGATGTCGCTCTTGCGCTCAATATGGCGAAGATCCAGGCTCTGCGGCGCTTCTGTGAACCGACTCCCAACCCCCCGTCACTCCTCCTCGGTCGCACAAACGAGGGATGGCAAGGGACTCGTTATCGACGCGTTCGGCGGGGCGACCTTTCCATTCGTCTGGCTCCGCGACTCGTGCCCATCGACCATCCACCCCACAACCTCCCAGAAGCTCCGCCGCACTTCCGACATCCCACCCGATACCCGTCCCGCCGCAAGCGACGACAGCGTCCGCCTCACCGATGCAGGGCTGCACATCCACTGGGCCGACGGCCACGCCTCTTTCTTCCCGCATGATTTCTTACAACTGCACTCGTCCCCATCGCGGCTCGCGGAATTCCACTGGTGACCCTGAGCGAGCGGCTCTGGGACCGCGCCGACATTAGCGCGAACCCGAACCTGTTCGTGTCCTACGAGTCGCTGAATCACGACGACGGCCTCCGCGTACGCCATCGATCAGCTCTGCGCCGACGGCCTTGCTCTTCAGTCGTGCGTCACCGTCCTCGTTGATCCCTTGCGTCTTCTGGATTTTTGGACAGACGGGCGTCCCGCACTGAGGACACGGCGGACGCGACGTGCGAGCTGCGTGCGCTCGCGGCCAAGTTCAGCCACATCCGGGAGACGTTCTACGGGCAGGTGTGGGACTGTCGTCAACGTGCGCGACAGCCGCAACATCGCGTATACGAACCTCGATCTGGGGTTCCATATGGACCTTTTGTCAGTCCATCTTCGAGTCTCCCTTCTTGCAGAAGCACAACTAATGCGGGATGCAGGTACTTTAATCACCCGCCCAAGTACCAAATCCTGCATTGTCTGCGCAACCGCGTCCTGCGGCGGCGCCTCCCTCTTCGCCGACGCCTTCCGCGCGGCGGAGACGCTCCGCTGCGACCACCCCGATGAGTTCGCCGCCCTCGCGACCACGGAGGTCCCTTTTCACTACATTAACGACGGGCACCACCTCTACCACACGCATCCCCACCATCGAGCTCTCTCTCTCCGCCGGGAAGATAACCCAAATCAACTACTCCCCGCCCTTCCAAGCGCCTCTCCTC
The DNA here is from genome assembly GCA_029378385.1 of Mycena metata. Taxonomy (NCBI): domain Eukaryota; kingdom Fungi; phylum Basidiomycota; class Agaricomycetes; order Agaricales; family Mycenaceae; genus Mycena; species Mycena metata. The sequence goes on from JARKIB010000094.1 coordinate 130,725, forward strand.
CTCTCCAGCCCCGCCCCTCTTCTACGACGGCTTGCGCAGATTCGCCTCCTACCTTGACGACCCCGCGTACGGCAGCGTGTACGAGTATCAATTGAGGGAGGGCGACGCGGTGATATTCGATAATCGGCGGGTGTTGCATGCAAGGACGGCGTTTAGCGAAATCGAGGGCGGGGAGGGGAAGGGGACAGCAGGGGGAGGGAAGGACGGGGAGCCGAATCGCTGGCTCAAGGGGTGTTACTTTGAGGCGGATGCCCTGCTCGATCGGGCGAGGATGGTGGGTAGTAACAAGGATCGAAGGGGTAGCAACAAGGATCGAAGTACCCGTATGTTCCACCCTCCCCTCAAACCGTTGCAAGATTTTGAGGGTTCTTCGTTGGAAGCAGAGGTGTTGAGGAATCGAAGGGCCCTGGAATTATTGCAAGATTTGTTGAAATCCAGACGATAAATATGTACACTAGTCTGTAATAAAAACGATATGGTCACGGTAATTCCGTCCACGCTCACTTCCGCGCCCTACAACTTCGCCTGCGCCCCCGCCTTCTTCACAACAAACGCGACCCCACCGCCCAGCACCACCTTCCCGCTCGTCAAATTGCGCGTCACAAACGCCACCTCGACCGTCCCCTTCGGCCCCGCGCCCACTTCCCACGCCTCCGTCTGCAGCGCATCCCCAGGCTTCACGGGGCTGGTGAAGCGCACACCGAAGAAGCGCAGGCTGCGCGGGTCGCCCCCGCCGACGGCGCTGATGATGGCGCGCGCGCCGAAGCCGAAGGTGGAGAGCCCGTGCAGGATGACGCCGCCGAAACCTGCGCCCTGTCCGATTTTGGGGTCTAACGCAGGTTTAGTCACTCATTTTTCGACAACAAGGAGGAGGAGGAAGGTAAGAAGGGAGGCAACGCACCGATATGCAACGGGTTGTAGTCCCCGCTCAGCCTAAACACGAGCGCCTGCTCCTTGGTCGTCTGGTCGCGCACGACCCAGTCAGCCTTGCGGTCTGTCGGGACAGGCCTTGCCCTGCGGCGGCCCCGCGATGTGTTTGCTGTACTTGTCGCCCGTGGCTTTGGCGCCGATGTTGAAGGAGGAGGACTGGGTACTGCGTTAGGGTCGACAATAGCATAATAGGGACGAGAATAATGGTGGAAGGGAAGCGGGGAGGAAGACGCAGAAGGGAGATGGACGCACATAAAGCTTAGCGTAGGGCGTCCCCTTGGGATCGAGGAGGAGGCTCTCCGTGGTGAGGATGATGCCGCTCTCTGTAAAAAAGGCTCGTCGGTCAAAGTAGGAATGTAAAGGAAAGACGCACTGTTCTCGACGACGCCAGTGTACTTGGTGGTCATGGTCCAGCCGGGGCCGCTCACGAGCGGGAGGTCCTTGATGATCTCGATCGACTGGGTGCCGTGGACCTGTAGTGAAGTTCAGCATCGGGAACGAGGAAACATTGAAAGTCGTAAGTGGAAAGGGAATGCGGTTGGTTACTTGCAGCCGTATTGCGCTGGTAGACGCACGAAAGACGGGTTAAATATTACAGGCAGGTTCTGGGATGACGGGACCGCAAAGCGCATCCACCGCCGCTGCCACAGTATGCAGTTCTTCAGGCAGAAAGATACGCTACGGGTACGACACCCGTATTTCGGTACGACCCGAACCGCACACGACCGACTCCTCCAAATGCGCGTATGGGTGCAAGAGTGCTACCACGTCGGCGTATACGGTCCGCCGTGTATTCCAAGCTTTCTCGAATCAAAGGCGCCAACGTACCACTCGGTTCGGGTCGAGCTTCGGCATACCAGGAATCGGGGTGCCCATCATGCGTTCCGCAAAGAGATTCAACTCCTGCGAGTCGCCCTTGAACGGGAGGACCACCGGGTACGTCGGGAGTGCCGCGAAGGATTTGTCTGTTGTTGTCCGTTCATTCAATATTTATTCTCTTCCGCCAGATTTTGAGGACATACCGAGCTCTAAAATCATCTCGTTAGCTTGGGAATGTCAAGGGAGGGTGGACGCACCATAAACGACGTTCAAATCCTCTGCTTTCGCGCCTACACCCGCGGCGTAGGTCAATAAATCGCGCTTGTTCCACGAAACCTGTCAATTTTTGGGTCAGTCAGTCACGAACGGATTGAGAATATATAAAGTGAGCACAGACGGGTTTGGCGGGGAGGGTGTGGCCCATGACTTTGGAGAGATCTGCGGCCATGGCGGGTGGTTCAAGACAGGAAGAGCGCCAGAGCCGACCGGGAAGACGGGACAAAACCGGTTGCCGGTGATTTCCCACGCTCGATTTCACAAGGTTCGATTCAGGTTCGATTATAAAATTGTTGGGTTGGATTCTGGACTGGGAGTCATTGTAATTCTTATGTATAATCGTGGAAAAATTTCCAGTCAATCTGAAACAATTGGGACCCGAGTAACACCTTCAAGTTAAAGTTCAAGACACCGAGCGCGAAATCACGGTAAAGAATGGGATCGTTGATTTCAAAAAGGATGAGGGTTTCGAAGGATGCAGTGGCCGCCGAATCCCAAGCATTTTGAATCGCGACTGCGATGAATGCGGCATTTGCACAAATTTAAACCACAACCGCAATCATTCGAACATCGCCGAGATTGCCGAGCCTGCACCTTTGCTCGCAAAGTAGCTAGTTGGGAAAATATTGTAAGCAAGACGTCGACAGTATCAGTCACATATAAATACACAGTAGGAATACAAGGCACCAAGGTTAATACATGAACAATCCGAATAGCCCGCCTCGAATCCCTATGGCTCTCCAAATTTGACTTCGCTTGGCCGCCGCCGACAGCCGCACATGGTGTAGAGAACAAAAATTACAACACCAACAGTGACTACCGCAAGGATGGGTCCCACGACGAGAGGCATAATGTCTCGATGTTGACCAAGCGAGGTGTCATTCCTGCGAACTGCAAGTATATCGTCAGCATTTAACGACGGTCACTTTATAATGGATGACGCGCATTGCACTTGCGACCGCACTCGGTCCCAGCAGAGGTTTGAACGCCTAGTAGCAGCAATTGCGACGGCGTATTCACCTGCGATTTATTACCGTCAACTCCCAGGAGCACAGGATTCGTGCTGTCGGTGGTCCTAAGTGACCGCCATGGGTCGTCCAATCGTCATACGTCGGTTCACACTCCCGAGCGCGAGACAAGCTGAGCTTTGGATAAATAGAAAGGCGACAACAGGCGGCCCTGGTGGTTTAATGAGTTACTGCGTAATGATTGTACTTCCTCGACGTACCGTAGAATGTACATCTTGCCCGCACTTCTCCACCCGCAGAGGACGGGAGGGTGGTGGTTCAGGAAAGGCGGATTAGCCGAGTTTGTTTTGGTCTATACATACTTATACCAGTAAAATCAGGATCGTCGAAAATGTGAATGTTGGTTGCAATGATCCGCGCCTCGGAGTTGATAGTCTCGGTTAATCGGCCAGTTCTACGGAGCTATAATAGTCAACTCTATTGTCAGGAACGCTTCGGTGGCCCTAGCGGGAAAAACGTGCTGGAAGAACCGGGAAAAACCAACCAACGGAGACATCCTCGAAATATAACAAATATTAATGCGATTTGGATCTGACGTAATTCGCGATCATGTGCCTGGCTTTGATCATTCGCGACGCGGCTGAAAGCAAATTGAAACTGGAGGAATAAGTACACCGACACGATTTCGTATTCATGGAAAACAACTGAGAGCCAAGAATGCCAGTATGGACTAACGTCGACACGACTCATGAGTGCAGAGCGAAGGATACTGAAGGAGCAGCAAAAATTCGAGAGGGAACAGAGGGAAGGTCAGCCTGAGACTTCCTGGCGGCGCGGACTAGGTCACCAAGGTTGAGGCTAGGAAAGCGGAGGGAGAAAACTCGCCTTGATGGCACATTTTGCGTATTCAATTGGTGCAGGTTGGGTTGTTTCGCGTAAGGTCTCCGGCCGTTAGATGTGACCATGAATGAAGGGAGAGAGTGGCGGCTCGTCCTGGATGTCCCAGAGGGCCCAGAGAGAGATAGTTTAATTCAGGAATCAGCTTCGATCGCTATCCCAGACAAAAGAAGAAATATTTGTTTGATGAATTCCAGTCCTACATGCAGCATTTCGGCAGGAAGTCCTTTAGTTTAGGATGGAACCGCGACGGCCGGAATGGGGTAGACGAGGGCAGACGCTGCTGGCACACGTCGCGTGTCTTCAACGGCTAAATTCTTCCTATACCTTCACCCATTCCAGGTCCCTGCCGAGTGTGTCAACAAATGGGACTATTTTATGGGATCGATACTGACATGATCGCGACACAAGAAAAAGTAAATTTGTTATTGAACGAACTGTCAGAAGCGTGAAGGATCGGAGAGTCCTTCCCAAGGCGAAAAGTGGACAGGGAAGCGCTGAGTACTAGTGTGCACCACGGAGATGTCGAGACCATTTTTTATAAATGGTTGGAGGGGTGGAAGGATGTCGACGGTCATTTCCCGAGTAAATGTGACCTGAACACGTTTGAGTTTGCTGGCGGACTCCATTCGCGAGGTTATCAGCCGAAGCAATGCAGCATCTGAGATCAAGAAGCAATTGTGCATCTCGAGGACCTCCAATGCGGGACAGGCGGCGGGTGTGGGTGTCAGAATAGCCAGTGCATCGTCATCGAGGGAATATGGCGCGAGACGTGTTCACGACATTGTGGATTACAAGCCGCTTCATTGTGTCCGGCAAGCTACGGAGGCCTCCAAGCAAGGAGGGTTTCGAAAATCCGTCGCTGGATATCTCCAGGTCCTCCAATTGCCAACGAGCCAACAGAGACGCGAGAGACGGCGAATGTTCACCATAACTTGGACCCCGCAGACTGAGGCTAAGTAATTGGGGCAACAAAAGTCGACGCAGGAGACGCGAGATGATGATTTCCACAGTTTGGCAATTAACTTCGAGCGTGTGCAGATGTTTTAGTTCGACTCGGACCAGGTGTGAGGAAGACTGTTCTGCGCTGCCGTCGTGGTATACCCCAAGCTTGCAGACGCGAAGCTCCGGGCATCGCGAAATGATGGGTATGATTTTTTCGCTAGTGAGTAAGCGCATTGGCGACGGCAATATTTCGAGGACCGTTAAACGATGCCATAAAAGCGGTAAAGTTTGATCGATGAAATAGTTCTCCCGAGCGGAAAAGTTTGAGATCCGCGTACTCCGTAGCAGCCCAAACTGCCGCAGCGCCAAATCCTCGTGTTGCGATGTGTTATGGCGGTAATCGTGGTGAAATTTGACCGTCTGGAGCAGGGGAACATCGGATTCAGTGAGATGCGAGACCGCCTTGAGCATAGCTGGCGAAGTTGTAAAATGGATATGTTGCCAACGAGAGGTGAATGGCAGCAGTGCATGCACAAGGGACCAACGATACAGATAGCGATTTTGGAAATCACTATACAGTGAAATCGAGAGCGGGCACTCGCCAGAGCGCCCGAGCCACATTTTGATGTTCTCAAAGCGCTGCGCAAACTTCAGGGAGAGACTCTCGCGGTCCTGTGGCTCAGCAATGTGCAGCCTAGACCAGAGCCTCGGGGTGGAGAGCGAGATGTCCCTCCACGAGCTGCATATCCGCCCCAGGAGAACAGGCGTCTCCTGCGCGCTCATAACGCAGTTTCGATGGCTCGGCATGCAAGCGACGAAGATTTCCTGCAGTACGTCGAGGGGTAGTCGGCGGGCAGGGGAAAGTAGGGCTCTATGGGCTTCTACGGTGGGCAAGCAGAGTGCGGTGCTCTTCCTCTAGCTTGTCGAGGGCCCTGCGCAGATCGGCCATTTCATCGTCCAGTCGTTTTAGCTGAAGAGCAGGTTCGACGAGGAAGGCGTTGAGCTTCAGTACTTCCTCGTCACTTGGGCAGTAGTTGGTGCCCAGGTACGGAGCGAACGGGGAATCCGAGATCATCGTGAAAGAGACGCAAAGCAGCAACTCGACACAGCACTCAAAAAGGAAACTGCTTGATGGCGGCTTCCCAAGAAACTAGGATAAAAATGCGGGATGAGATTCAAATGAATCCTCTATGTAGTCAACACAGTAAGTAGTACTGGTACACGCGGTCAGCCGCTCTTGTAAGTATTTCTCTAGTTATACATTTCGTTTGTGTTGGGATATTGTAAGCGTCCAATGGGTACTATGTATGTTATGTAGGGGTATCGTTCTAGTCCAAAAGAAAAATAAATAGGTTATAGCGATGATAGATGACTCATAAATCGACAATGCCAATCTTGAGGAAGAGCGTGGAGAACGTGTATCGCGACAGCTGCGAGTCGTGTAGAGGAATATGGCGATAGCCTGTGAAACACAAGCATTAAGTCGATAGCACAAGAGAATAGGGAACCAAAGGACATACCCCGCTGCAGACACGCTAGCGATGTGCAATAGACCGCCAGCGGCTCGTCGTCTTCCTTGCTCCCGTCCTGCCTCACCGCAAATCGCACAAAGATGAGGATCCATCATCTCCCCCATGCACGCGAACGGAATCCGCAGTTTCTCTTCCCAGACGGGGTTGAAGCCATTGTTCTTCACCGCGGACGTCCGGTACATGATCGTACTGCCATTACCGCTACTTGACGGCGACGACGGCGACGGGGGCGGCAGCAGACCAAGAGCGGCGCCGCGCTGGAAGCCGCTCCAGTCGGGCACATACAAGCGACACCTCGACGAAGGGGTCGACGCTGGCCTACGGTGTCGGGCTGCCCCGAGCTGTCCTTGGGCGGAGGGAGCTGCTGCGCGGAGATGATCCCCACTTCCAGCAGATGCTCCGTCTTCTTGGCGAGCAAGTCCTTCTGGTTCGGCAGGCGCAGCGCGCGCGGCTTGAGCACGTACCCCGAGCCGCCGTTGCGCTGGAACATTGCGTGGTTCATCATGTACCCCAAGTCTGTCGGAAGTACGGTCAAGATCAAGTCTCGACGAGCCGAGAAAGATGAATGCGTACCCAGCGTCTGCCAATTAATCGCGACCAGCTGTGCCCCGGCGCTCCAATACCCATGCGGGAGGTAGTTCGACGACTTGAGCCTTGTACCCTTGGGATAAATCCGCACAAGATGTGTCCGATTATGCTTGATTACATCCTGCACCGCGCCCGAGCGAATCAGCTTGCCCGCCGTGTTCTCCGAGAGTGAGAACATGTGCTGCGGGGCGTACTCCTCCTTCTTGTTGATCCCACGGTACTTGACGCCGACGGTGTACACGAGGAGCGCGAGCAGCGCCAGCGACATCTTGGGCTTGCCGTGTCGGCGGGGCTGGGGAGCGGAGGGAGGGGGACGTAGGACGAAGGCGGGGAGGAGCCGGCCTCGGAGTGCGATTGCGAGGGGGAGTGTCCCCGACTGCGACTCCGTACGCGCTTGATTGCGGCAGTGGCCTTTTGGAGGAGTGGAGGCCGTTCGCGCTTGGGATCTGAATTGAGCGGGTCAATATCTTGGCCGTTCGTCGAAGCGAGATACATACCTGGCGCAGACGAGCTGGTGATGCTAACATCCTCAAACCTGCCATTCATCTCGGAGTCCTCCGTCGAGTCCGCAGACGTATACGGCACGTCGGTCCCCTGGACCCCGCCCACGAGCGGCGCGTCCCTCGATACATACAGATTCTTCGCCTTGAGCATGATCATCCCCCGCAGATCGTGCGGGCTCGGCAGCTCGTGGATTGGGGGACGTCCGTCGACGGGCGCGCGGATAAGCTTGTCGCCGAACACGCTCGTCATGATATCGACGACCATGTCCTGTTGCGCGGGTGAACAGTGAATCTCCGCCGAGATGATCAAAGGGTAGGGCGAGACGGCAAAGGCGAACTGGTTGATCGCCTCGCAGACCGCGCGTACGGAGAGCTTGGACGTGAGGGTGTTGCCGTGGGTGATGAGGGGCGCTGGGTTGCCGGGGTGGATGTCGACTGCGGGACAGTCAGTTGGTTAGAAAATGCGCGAAGAAAGCAACTTACTCTCGACACATCGACATCCGGCCTGGAGCGCGCGCACGTAGCCTTCGATGGTGCTCTCGCCGACCAGCTGGTGCCCAGCGAGGTATGTGTTGTGTGAAGAGGAAATGTAATACTCGGAGAGCGGCCGGGTCATGTCGTGCCCAATGCCATCGAAGGCTGTCTCAGAAGGAGCGCCCATAGCTTCGCCGACCATGGCTTCATCTAGGATATCCTTTGAATGATACGGGAGGTGATTTTTACGTTCCTGGGGCCGCTGGGCCGGTTCGGCAAAAGCGGGGTTATCTGGTGAGGTGAGGAAGGAGGCGAAAGATTCTAAGGATATGGTTGCGGGTGGTGTGGAGGAACTGGAAGGCGTCGAGGGTGAGGAGAGGAAAGGACTGCCGGGATCGCTGTCATAAACGTAGATGTCAAATAACGCTTGAAGTTCGGCGGTCCCAAGTGTGGTCTGAATGTCGAGGTTAGTGGACGAGAAATGTAGTGGTAAATCATGCATACCCGTTGAATATCTCGCATGAATGTTTGAAAAACATCAAAGTCGAAGTAGCCGCGCTCCTTGATGAGCCTTTTATAGAGTCTGTCTATGTCTGGCCGGGCCTTGAGTAACTTGACGAATTGTCGAAAGTCCTCAAAGTCAAGACAGTTGTTGTGGTTTGGGTCCGACGCCTGAAAGGTCAAGTCAAATTTCTTATCGCCAAAGAAGGGGCAAAGAAATTACCTCGAATATCCGACGCAGCTCATCTTCAGGGTAGGTGGCATTCAAACGCTTGCATAGCTTCTCTACGTCTTCAAAGGTGAAGCCACGGCCGTTCCAATAGCGTCGCTCCCACACCGCCTCGAGCATCTCTCCGTGGCTAAGCCCACTCAGAAGTTCCGTCTGCGCCGCGAATAATCTGCGCAACGCGGTGATCCACATATCCATCACGTCCTTTGTGGGTGCCAGGAGATGCATAGTCTTGTATTTTCCGTCAACCATGTAGGTGATAGTGAGCCACCTGTCTTCGTATTCGTCGCCTAGATACTGGAATTTTTCGCGATAGTTTTTAGCAGTCCACTCCCGGCCGAAGCTCTTTAACGGCATCGATGGGAACTGTAAGGGAGCGTTAGAACAACAGCAAGCGGCGTTCGCAAGTAGTACATACTGTGTTTTTTGACCTTGGATTCCCAGATGAGTTGTCCGCGATCTGGATCGAGCCGAAATAGCAGCTTCCTTTGTTTCTTGGCCGATATCTTGGTCAAAAAGATTCCCTCTTGCACAATCTTGGGCACGGTATCGTCCACACTCGAACTGGAGCTCCTGGGCGTTCCCTCGCCGCTTCCAGGTGACTTGGACCTCCCTATCCGCCCTAGTCGCCGCCGGATCGACGCACCCAGCCTCCGCCGAGGAGAAAGCCCTGGCGAAGGCTGGTTGGGGTTGGGGCTCATGATATTTGCACGGACGAAGCATGCGGGAAGAATCTGGCATGGGGAGGCCAGGGTAAAGCGGCGCATTACGGTCGAGCGCTGGATAATTTATGGTGGGAGCGAGACGAGTGACATGCGTGACACTCTCCGCCAGAGAGTCCATGACTCGACGCCGCATCTGCGCTGCATCGTCCATCTGCGGTTCAGATTTGCAATTGACTCACAGCTCTGGCGCGACAAAAGGGAAAAACTCACGATGTTATGCGAGTCAAGATGGAATGCAAGGGACTCCATCAGCGCCGTGGGCTGCCGGCAGGATTATTGGCGCGCTGCGACTGCGAATCTAGATGACGGACTTGCGGACTGCGTCAAGTCTCCTTGAAAACCGTTGGAAAGTGTATTTCAGCACCATCTAGCGCTTGGGGTATCTTCCGCGGCTGGAATCCAGTGCGGGGAAGTTCTCTGAGGAATTGTCGCGCTGGCCACGTCGGTACACGCTCACGGTCGCCCACACAGCTTCTGGGAGCTGTGCTCTTTGTGCAAATACCTCCGCGCTTGCGTCAAGATCTGCGGGGCCGCCGGGCTTTAGTGACCTGGCAAGAGTCAGTTTGCTTATTATATGCTGAGTTTGGAGATAATGCCACGTACTGCGAGCCCTGGACCGCCTGCGCAATGGACTGGACTTTGCCCTCGCAATGGAGACTTTGCCTTGCAATGAACTTCGAAGTAGATGGCTTATGTCAATCCGTATCAAACTCGAAGGAGAATCGAAGATCCGCCTATCAAAAACGAACCTCGAGGCAGCACTGCTTGACGGCCAGCGCAAAGTCTCCCTCATTAATATTGCTGTAGAAGAGCGCTACCCTCAGTTCAGCCCGTCTCGCTGGCAACGAGCCCCTTCTGCGTCGCTCGCACCACAAGTGATAGGAATTTCCAGCGCTCATGAAGTGATCCTGAGAATAATTTCCTGGAGTTTTCTGAGCGCCGACATGGTCGTCTGAATCATCCTCCTGCGAGGCTGAATAGAGATCTTGCACCGGTCTGCCACCTTCTGGCCAGAGCTTGAATTAATCTCCCCAAAATTTGCCATTCTATCTTCGGTTTGCTCGTCTGGTCGCTGGACTGCCCTATCGCAGATTACGATGATCATGAGAGTAATTCTTTGGGCGTCGACCCAATATTCTGCTCGAATCCGCCTTCTCGCGAATTGTTGGCAGCTAAATAGAGATCTTGCAAATCATCTTTTGGCCAGAGCTTGAATCAATCCCCGCAAGATTTTCTGGACTACCCTATCTCAGATTCCGACAGCTCCTAGTCGAATCTTGTTCAACTCGACAGGAATTCCGAACACCGAACAGCGCTCAGGCATTATTGATCATGAGAACATTTTTTCTGGGCGCCGACGCAATACTCATTGCTTGCATCCGCCTTCTCGCGAATCGCCGGCAGATCAATACAGATCTTACCACCTTGCGGTTCAGTCAGCTTCAGGCTTCTGAATCCTGGCTGACTCAACTGCCCTTCACATTGCACTTGAAGCAACTTAATCAGCCTACGCTGACTTTTCTTGGTTGCTGGACTCGCTACTTCGTTCCCGGTTGGAGTCGCGTCTTATTCAACTCCAATTCCGCTGTACTGGCCATGAAACTCGACGAATTATTAGGCTACGAATGATTCGGCGTTTGCTCAGCAGCCTCCGCGGCATTCTTCTTCAGTGACCTGTCAGAACAATTGGTGACCTCGGATACTGCGACGATCATATTCTACAATATCCCGAGACACAAACGAATTTATAGAACGATAGAAAGACTTACAAGAGCGGCTGACCGCGTGTCCCATTACTACTTACTTGTCTGGACTGTTTAGAGGATTCAATCCGATTTCGCATCTCACCGAATCCGATAGTCCCCTGCTTCCAGACGTCAAATTCACACGGAGTTAACCGCGACTACACATCGGCAAGCACGAGGAGTTGGCTCAGTTTTGGGCTGCTACGGAGTACGCGGGATCCAAACTTTTCTCGCTCGGGGGAGAACCATTTCATTCAATGCATCCGTCAAAATTTACCGCCTTTTGTGGCACCGTTTAACGGTCCTCGAGATATTGCCGTCGCCAATGGGCTTACTCACCAGCGAAAAATCATACACATCATCTCGCAATGCCCGGAGCTTTGCGTCTGCAAGCTTGGGGTACACCACAACGGCAGCGCAGAACAGTCTTCCTCACACATGGTCGAACGCCGACTAAAACATGTGCACACGCTCGAAGTTACTTGGCACAGTGTGGAAGTCATCATCCCGCGTCTCCTCGGTCGACTTTTGTTGCCCTGATTACTTAGCCTCAGTCTGCGGGGTCCAAGTTACGGTGAACATTCGCCGTCTCTCGCGTCTCTGTTGGCTCGTTGGCAATTGGAGGACCTCGAGATATCCAGCGACGGATTTTCGAAACCCTCCTTGCTTGGTGGCCTTCGTAGCTTGCCAGACACAATGAAGCGGCTCGTAATCCACGATGGCGAGAAAACGTCGCGCACCATTAGTTCCCTCGATGATGACGCACTGGCTATCCTGACACCCACACCCGCCGCCTGTCCCGCATTGGAGGTCCTCGAGATGCACAATTGCTTCTTGATCTCAGATGCTGCATTGCTTCGGCTGATAACCTCGCGAATGGAGTCCGCGAGCAAACTCAAACGTGTTCAGGTCACATTTACTCGGGAAATGACACTCGACATCCTTCCACCCCTCCAACCATTTATAAAAAATGGTCTCGACATCTCCGTGGTGCACACTAGTACTCAGCGCTTCCCTGTCCACTTTTCGCCTTGGGAAGGACTGTCCGATGCCTCAAACTTCTGAAAGTTCGTTCCATCACAAACTTACTTTTTCTTCTATCGCGACCATGTGAGTACCGATCCCATAAAATAGCCCATTTATTAACACCACTCGGCAGGGACCTAGGATGGGTGAAGGTGTAGGAAGAACTTAGCCATTGAATGTGCATCGTTTGCCCCGTCCCGGTCGTCGCAGTTCCATCCTAAACTAAAAGACTGTCTGCCGAAATGCTGCATGTAGGACTGGAAGTTATCAAACAAGTCTTTCCTTCTCTTTGTCTGGCATAGCGACCGAAGCCGATTCCTGAATCAAGCATTCGTGACTAGAGTCGAGAAGTTTCAGCTTACCGGCGCCAGTGATGTCAGGGCCCGGCCTCGGCAGCAGGCCCGCCGCCGCCCGCCGAAGCCCGCCCAGGCCCGTTGCCTTTTTCGGACGAAATTTTGATTTCCTCGCAAATTCAGTTCCCGGATTTAGCCCCCAGAATCAGTGCGCACAAATCCGCCACCACTTTCTGTCAAAATCTGAAGTGACTTTTTTTATTTCTCGGATAAAAAAAGTTTGATCCGCGCAATCTCACTTTTTTTTCCGCGGGTCGGCATAGCCGGCACGGCGCCGCGGGCTTGCGGGCTTCGGCGGGCGTAGTGCCGAGGCCAGGCCCTGACATCACTACTTACCGCACGACTTCTGGACGGTGGGATAGGCTACAGCGCTCGATGTCATACGCTGGCAGCTAGGGAACTACAACCCTCCATTCGCTCAGTTGAGCGCGAACTCACAATGGCTGCAGTGGCCGGCACAATGGAGCCGCAGTGATCCAGAATGATCGCAGCGAAGCCGCAGCTATCGCGAAATTCTCACGATGATCTCGTCAGCAACCACGCAGCCCAGTTCGATTGGCCGTTCTGCGGAATACCCGCGATGCCCTATGACGATCCTCAACCATGCAGTCCATTTCCTTCCCATGGCCATACGCCGCGGAAGGAGGGAAGGAAGGAATTACCGCGCCGTCTCACTGGCAGCACCTAACTCTGAATTTTGAAAGCTGGCTATAAATGAACGTCACGGAAGGTCACGGAAGGAGAAAAGCCTGAACTCAAGAGTGGGTTGCGTTCGTGTGTCGGCGGACAGGCGACCCAGCACATTGCCCGGGACTTGAAGACGTGCGCGCGGCAAAACGACGGAAATGAATTTCTCATTTTGAATCTTGAGAAGCTGTCGAGCATGTTTTTCATCGACCAAGCATTCGGCCTCGGGACGTACGTTAGCCGATCCAGACCTCACTTCAATCCCTTCGCTAGCATCAAAGATAATTTGCACCTAGTTTTTTTTTGCTTCGGTCTCCAACATCCCCGGTTTGCCTTGAACCTCCCACGTCATCGCCATTTTATTCCCACATATTGTAGGCCTTCAAAGCGAAGACTGCATCCGGTCCAGCGCCAACTGCACCCCAACTGCACCCGTGACCCCTCCAGGCTCGCCTTCTCTTGCTCGACTTCCATAAATTGAGCGTTGCTCCCGATGGCAGCCCTCGAGGACCTTGCTTTTCGCCCACCTCTCAAACATGCGAATTTCCTCTGCGCTCGTTTTAGCTGCCGGCGCCGCCGTCTGTCTCGCCGGTCCGGTCTTCGTCAGTACAACTTCAGGGCTCCTGCAAGGCTCCGAGACCAATGGAGGTACGTTACCTCGTATTGGCCGAAAAAGACATTCCTGATGCGCCCTGCAGTGTCGTCGTTCAAGGGAGTTGTGAGTCTGCTTCATCTTGGTCTGGTTAAATCATCGTTGAAGAAATGGATAACAGCGCTTCGCACATCCGGCAACTGGCGCCTTGCGTTGGGAGCCACCGGTGCCGTTCCTCTCGGCCGGCCTTCAAAACGCGACGACGCTGGGGCCGGCATGCCTGCAACAATTCGCTTTCGCGTCTGCCAACGTATCTCGTTTCTTGTTCGACACTGGAGGGGGTCATTTCCCTCCCCCCCCGGAGAGCGAAGATTGTCATTTCTTGTGAGTTTATCCTCTCGGTTTCTGAATATTCAACGAGCCATTTCAGAAACGTGTGGGCTCCAGCGTCGACTGGCGGCCAGCTGCGCCCCGTCGTGGTCTGGATTTACGGCGGGTGAGTGGCGTAGCCAGCATCGCTCGTTTCAAGTATGTGTATGTTCTCCATTAGTTCCCTGGCGTTTGGAACCGCGAGTCTTCCTACCTACGATGGAACGGCTTTGGCGAAGGATGAGGGAATCATAATCGTAACGTTCAACTACCGGACCAATGTCTTTGGGTTCCCGGGGAGTCCAGATCTTCCCCTTGCGGGGAATAACCTGGGGTTCCTCGATCAAGGTCGGCGACTCCAAACATTGTGTTTCGATTTTCTCATTCATTGTGCAACAGAGTTGGCATTTGAATGGGTACAACTCAACATTGCAAGATTTGGGGTCCGTTCCTCCTCCTAACTAATTAATTGCTTTATTGACGCGTCCATTTGTTTAGGGAGACCCGAAGCAAGTCACAATTATGGTTCGTCCTCCTCGTCCTACACACCAGTAGAATTAACGACGCGTTCAGGGTCAATCAGCCGGAAGCCAATCCGTGGCGCAAGGAAAGTTTGCTGCTAGTGATCCAACACTATCAACCCTGATTTTTTCTCTCTGCAGCAATTACCAGGCATTCTCCAAACACGGCTCCCTTCCGCGCGGGCATAATGCTTTCTGGTGCAGCGGTGTCGATGTCGCCTATCCCGTCTTTCACGTCGTTCAACAACTTTTCGACTGCGGTTGGATGTACACAAGCGCCTGGACCAGCGCGTCTTGCGTGCCTCAAGGCAGTCCCCGCAGCGGATATTCAGGCATTCGTCGACGGTCCGCTCAGCGGCGCGTTTGAGCCTGTCGTTGACAAGTACGTTCTCTTTGCCTTGCAAACCTCAGCTCCCGGTTCTCAACCAACTCAAAGCGTCACTGTATTCTCGGATCCCTTGCTGCGCATCCGAAGCAATCTTACCGCACGCGTGCCGTTCATAATTGGCAACATGCAGAACGATGGGTCCGTCTTCGCGCTGGGGCTCACTGATCTTGACGCGTTCCTCCTCGAGGACACCGGCGGTCTTGTCACCGCGGCCGAAGTCCGCCCGCTCTACCCCGGCTTGAACGACTCCCTGATCATCTCCGAAATAATCAAGGACGTCGCGTTCCTCTGGTCAGAGAGTCCCATATTTATACCCGCCCATCTAATAACGTGAGACCACAGCCCTGCCCAACTTTGGAGTGCTGCCGCCGTGGGTGCTGGCGTGCCGAATGTATTTAGGTACACATATGGTATGTGTTATCCAGTTTCACCTCGCGCCACTTCCCACTGACTCCACCCGCTCTCCCGCAGGTGCCGTCTTTGCAGATTTGCAGCTCTTCCCAGGCGCGGGTGCATGGCATTCCTCTGAACGTACGTCTTGCCTAATTTTACTTCACTTTGATGCATCCGTGATCTAATCGAACTGCGCTCCTGCCTCACCTAGTTCCCGAAATATTTGGTACCTTCGACGCCGCAACGGCAACCGCGCCAGAAGTGACCCTCTCGGGCACGATGCAGGGGCTCGTCGCGAGCTTCGTCAAGAACCCGACGGTTTCGCCGGCGGCGCACTGGCCCAAGTACCTCCCGGGAACCAAACGACGACGCTGGCGATGCTTGCGTATAACGGGAACGTCAACCCGGGTAATGTAGTGCAGGCAGTGGAGAGCGATTCGATTGTACGTGGTTGCAGTTCACTTGATATTGCGACTTGGTTTTCTGATTCGGGAACAGGACGGGCCGTGCGTGCTGTGGGACTTGATTTTGGACCAGAGAATCTAGCGTGTCCTGGACGGGAATTCTTTGACCTGTGTACTACATCAGTTGTAAAAAAAGAAAGTCTGTTGCAGAAATCAACGAAGGACTTAATCAAGAGTTTTCGTGACCTTCTCAAGTTCTTTGTTTGTTCGACTGATAGAGACAAATTTATTTTCGGGCTAGTTGAGTTTTTGATTCCGACGTTCTCCGTCCTTTCCTGAAAAAAATGGTCCACCAGTTTTCAATGTGCGTTGATGCAACCGCCGGACATCACCGAGGGATACATCTGTCAAACATCATCAAACGCGGAAAGCAATCGCGAACGCGTCTTGCTCGTCACCACCATCTCGGTTGGTCTCATTTTGCTGTTCCATCCTTCGTTGTGGGAGATTGGCTCTCCTTGCTGAATCCGTTCTTCCAGAGCCGCTTTTTGCACTCTTTCAGTCTTCCACTGTCTCATACGCTGTCCCCTCTGCCTTTAGCGCGTCGTAACTCGCTTGCATGAATTTCATCGGAGAGTCAGGAGCTTCATCTCGATTCCCAAGCACCTTCCTCTTGGCGAATCTTGGCTTTTTGGCTGCTGATAACCTCCCGGTCAGTCAATCTTTTCAATAATAGCATCGCTGTGATTCTCTGACCATGAATCGGGTTTCTAACTGCCACGCGAGGTATCGCGCGAAGTTGCCACAGGTTTCTCATCACAAATGTTGTGCCCCAGCCAAGTGGTAGGTCTCAAGCGATTTTCAAGACCGCGGTCGACATTGATCGACGACCAGCAAAAGTGATTTGAATCGACGTTGAATCGACGCCAAAAAAGAACGACCCACAGCTCACAGCGTTACGTTCGGTTATCAGAGATGTATACAATGAATTGGCAGGAACTTTTGTTTCCGGTGTTCACCCCACGCCACGCCATCCATAACACCGCCAGAGGCTCAGATAAGGCGCGCCAAATTAAGTCCCGCGGAGGAGATCGCGGCGGGACGATATCAAAATTCAAAATTAAACGAGATCTCTCCCCACACGGCGGTATTCTGATATTTCCCGTTCCGCACTCGTCCGCATGCATCGGTATTTTCATTTTTACCCAATCTCGAGTGTTCCCAACGAGCTCATTCCGCAGTGGGGATTGGCCAGGCGTATTTTTTTCTCTGCCGTGGGCTTATTATAGGGAATTTGAAGACTGATTTCTGTTCGTCAGTGATATCTACGAAGAAGTTCAAGTTCGTGTTCGTTTCTATGCTACACCGTCTGAGAATGGCCCTCAGAAACGAATGTATTCAAGGCAACTTCTGGCGAGTTGGTGAGTTGGACGATATTTGATGTGCGTGTTTGCCGAGGGTGTTTGTGCGTTTGAACGCAGGCCGAGGCGTGGGTTTTCAGCAGGTTTCAAGCCTCGGCTCTCGTCGCTTATTCGCCTAAGTGCGCGAGCGCGGTGCGCTGTGCCCTGTCTCGCCTGTTTCTCGCGCCATATGCATTCCCAGGGGAAAATGATACGACCTTGCTTGGGTGCCGTACTGGTGCCGTATTCGTGCGAGTTCAAAACTTTTTTTGCATCTTCCCAGTTTTCTGTGGGTGCATCGCGATGCAAGGCATCTTGCTGAGTATCGAACTTCACAGTACTCACATCGGAACAACGACATGATTAGCGTGAACATGGGGCACACGAGCCATTTAAAAAGGTGTTTCAATTGGCGTCCGTTGAATTCCGTTGAATGAATGTGATTTGCAGGATGTACCCCCAGTTCCCCTAAGCCCCCGCATCCATCAATCAAATCGTTTGCGGGGTAAGGAGCTCCACATGGAACATGTTTGATTTGTAAGTTCTTTCAATTCATCCTTGCACCGACTGAGTTTGCAACTGTGGTCTCGTTCACGGGCTTGCGTCTGTGGGGGCTGGTAAGCCTGTCTTCCCCCGCTTCGAGCTCAGTCGAGTTCCTGATGCGATTGAAGGAAGCTATCCGTCGCTCCAAAAGGGTTTCCCCACTTAACGATTAACGGCATCCTGGCCTCATGACCGGACTTTCATCAAAACAGTCGCGATGCGCTTCCGATCATGGAGCTTCTCAAAAAGTCAACCGATGTGCCGGAATATTTAAGAGCGGTTTGAATCACGGCTCCTCTTTCATCCTCCCGTTGCTTGAGCGCCACCACCTCGCAACATGAGCGACATCAAGACGGACCCCAGCAATGAGAAGAGCATCCAGCCCGAGGTGCTCGAGAACGCCCCCGAGGGCAAGGCGGTTGCGCTGAATATCGTTGAAAACCCCCTCCGGGTACGTCCTACACTTCCATCTTCGATTCCACTGCTAATCTTCCTCACAGAGACACGACAAGGCCCGCGTCATGGCGGACGCGGAGGCGTTTTGTGCGTCTCACGGTCTTGAGGAGTACTCAGGCCTCTTCGCGCATGCGGCGCTCGTCGCTCGGGATCCTCATCGTTTTGAGCACATCGACGAGCTCACTGACGAGGAGAAGACGCATCTGGCTTATGAGCGGGACAACCGATGGGCTCTCTCTGGCTGGCTCTGGTACAGTTCTATCATCTGTGCCGTCGGTGCTGCGTGAGTTCCCCCCCCCCCCCCTCCTTGCTTGCTTGCTAAGATTCTAATGACTCGGTATAGCGTACAAGGGTGGGATCAGACCGGATCCAACGCAGCAAATTTGTCGTTCCCCAAAGAGTTCGGCATCGACAAACCCACGGGCTCTGACCCATGGAAAGTCGGCGCCATCAACTCCATTATATTCCTCGTCGGTGGCGGCATTGGCTGCTGGTTCTCTGACCCCGTCAACTACCTCTTCGGTCGCCGCGGTGAAATCTTTATCAGCGGCATCATCCTTTTGGTTACTCCTATCGGAACGGGACTGGCCCAGTCATGGCAGGGCATGTTTGCTGCTCGCTTCGTATTGGGTATCGGGTTGGGCATGAAGAACGCGACCGTCGCCGTCTACTCGTCTGAGATGGCGCCGGCTCGTATTCGTGGTGCGCTCGTCATGTTCTGGCAGCTGTGGGTTACCTTCGGTATCTTCCTTGGCTATGCCGCCAACCTTGCCGTCAAGGTCAGTTTTGTTATCTGCGCCCTTCTTTCTCGCGCTAACGCGGCACACAGGACACCGGCAAGATTGCATGGCGTCTCCAAATCGGCTCCGCTTTCATCCCCGCCGTCCCACTCGTCCTCGGTATCTGGTTCTGCCCCGAGTCGCCCAAGTGGCTCATGAAGAAGAACCGATACCCCGATGCCATGCAGTCGTATTTGAAACTTCGCCAGCAGCCCATCATCGCTGCTCGCGACCTCTACTACTCCCACGTCCTGTACGAGGAGGAGCTTCTCATGGCCCGCGGCACCAACTATTTCGAGCGTTTCCGCGACCTCTTCACCGTACCACGTATCCGGAGGGCTACCTGGGCGTCTGGAATGGTCATGCTTTCGCAGCAAATGTGCGGTATTAACAGTAAGTGCGCTCGTTTCCTTCGTGTGCGTATCCTCATCGTCTACTTTCCAGTCATCGGCTTCTACTCGTCGACCATCTTCGTCGACGGCGGCTTCTCCCCGACCCAAGCGCTCTATGCGTCCCTCGGTTTCGGTGCTCTGAATTTCGGTTCGTTCGTCCTTGTTTGTCCCGAGCAAAATTATTGACGTCTTCGTTTCGTCTAGTGTTCGGTATGTACTGACGTGGTCTGTCCACAGTACAAGTATTGACCCTTTCATCTAGCCATCCCCGCTCTATTCTTGATCGACTCCTTCGGTCGTCGCTCGCTCTTGCTTTTCGGGTTCCCGATGATGTTCCTGTTCCTGCTCGCCGCAGGTCTCTCTTTCCTCATCCCCGACTCGGAGTCGCAAACGAGAACCGGCGTCATCGCCCTCTTCGTCTACATCTTCACCATCTTCTACTCCTTCACCGAGGGCCCGGTCGCGTTCCAATACTCGGCTGAAGTCTTCCCTACGGTGCACCGCGAGCAGGGAATGGCGTGGGCCGTGTCCATCAACCTGTTCTTCGCCGGCGTGCTTGGCCTTACCTTCCCGCCGATGGTGGCGGCCATGGGCCAGATCGGCGCGTTCTGCTTCTACGCGGGGCTGAACCTCGTCGCCTTTGTCGGCCTCTTCCTTCTCGTGCCGGAGACCAAACTCTACACGCTCGAGGAGCTCGACCAGGTCTTCTCCGTCACACACAAGACCTTCATCGGACACCAGCTCAAGTTGTGGCTGCCGTACTTCATCAAGCGATACATCTTCCTCAACAAGAACGCTCAGGAGCCCATTGCGCTCATTGCGCGTGCCGACGAGGTCGAAAGCCGACCGCGTTCGATTGACGACAAGGCGGATCTGTAGGGTTTCTGGTACTACTTAAAATTATGTCAACTTTCTATGTAATGACACCTTCACGCAACCTAATACTAACGCCTGCTTGAATAACGCGTGTATCCAAAATTACTAAATCTGGGAGTTGGAGGTTTGATCGATATTGTGCTTGGCTGAGCCTTCTGTGCCAAACACCATCGCTGCTTCAACGTCAACTACAATGCCCAGTCCCGCGAGCTCAGAGGCGTCTTTCATTCTCGTTGGCGGAGAAGCTCAAGGGCACGATTCAACGACTCCTACTCCAAGCAAGAGACCTCAGGCGGAGAAATATCCCACCTGTAATACTATCCTTCACTTTTTTTTTCTGGTGGCGTCAATTATACCCCTCAGGCCGCGACACACCCTTCTGCGGATCCCAAATACACACCAGGAAACGTACCCACCTATGCCCATGACTGGTCGCATCAAGCCACAGGCGGGGAACTGCGCACACACGGGCGGCATTTCATCGACGCCTACGGACGCGTTTGCAATCTCCGGGGCGTAAATCTATCGGGCTCGTGTAAGACGTGAGTTCAGGGCGCCGTATTATGCGATTCAGGACGAATCCCTACTCGTCAGACATCCCTGACGAACCTCTATGCTTTCAAGACCAGTGAACGACGACAACTGAGACTTTCCCCGCTGCGCACCAGGCCGTTACGTTTGTTGGGCGGCCGTTCCCGCTTGAAGAGGCTCCCTGGGCACCTCGCGCGGCTACGACGATGGGGCTTAACGTTCGGTACCAATTTAGCTTGTTGTTTCTGCTGTGGCACTACTAACGGTTCTCTAGTGCGCTTCTTGGTGACATGGGAGGCAATAGAACACGAAGGACCGTGCGTGCGCTTTGTCTTCCCGTCGTTTTATGTACTAAATATTCCTTAGGGGCATATACGATACCGAATATCTCACCTATATCCGCGAGCTGCTGTCGCTCTTCCCGCAATACGGCATGACGGCCTTCGTTGCGTTGCACCAGGACGTCTGGTCGCGCTATTCTGGGGGCTCAGGTGCGCCGGCATGGACACTCGAGGCCGTTGGCTTCGATCTCCACGGCCTCGAAGAGTCAGGGCGCTGCTTGGCTACTCGGGGTCAAAGGTGGTGGTCATACGAAGGAGGAACGCGGTCTCTGGCCTTGCGGGTACCAGAAGCTGGCTGCTGCGACCATGACGTGAGTCTCATTCGTCGCCCGTCATTTACGCTGTTTTGATAATGTGGTGCAGGACATGCTTTTGGGCGGGAGATGCCTTTACATCGAAACTACTTGTGAAGGACCGCGCTGGACGTGATGTGCCCGTGCAGCAGTTCCTTCAAAACGCTTTTCTCGACATGTATGAGGTGCTTGCCAAGGCGGTCGGCGATCTAGACGCCGTCGTCGGGTTTGAAGTATACCGCACCCTCCTAGATGCGGCTGGACGCTTACGACTCTCGCAGATGATGAACGAACCACATAGAGGATACATAGACCTGAAATCACTACACGAATTCGACTATAATACCGACCTGCACCTATCTCACGTCCGTAAGTACCGCTGCCATACCGCTCTCGACTCGATCCTGAAACGCCCCCGCAGCTTCGCCCTTTCAATCTTTCCAGCTCGGGGCTGGACACCCGACGACCGTGGACGTCTGGACGCGCTCCTTCCCCATGCCCACGCGCAAGACATCTGAGGCAGTTCTTAACACCACCGGCCGCAAAGCCTGGCGCACCGACGGACCGACCCTCGGCGAATGTGTGTGGGCGATGCACGGAGTTTGGGGCTGGGATCGCAATAAGGACGCTGCTGTGGTACTCCGCGAGAACTATTTCGTCAAGCACCCGCAGACGGGGGACAAGGTGCGTCTTGTTTCGTTTTCATTCTAGATTTAGGATGCTCAATTGCCACTCGCCATCCAATAGATCGACTGGTACACGGACTTTTACTACCCGTTCCTGCACAAGTGGGTCGAGCGGGTGCGGAGCGTGGTGCCCCCGGAAAAGATCATCTTTGTCGAGGCCATACCCAATGAGGTCTGCAGGCCCTCGCTCTCCTCCCGCTCTCTCGGTCTGATAGCACCCGTGTCCGCAGTTCTGCCCCGCTTCATGGACCCCTGAGCAAACTGTCCCCAATATGGTCTATGCGCCGCATTGGTGAGTTCCTCTGTTCCCGATGCGTGTTATGTTCCTCATTGTTTGCGGAATATAGGTACGATCTAAATGCGCTCTTCCTCAAGGCGTTTGGCGACTTTTCCGTTAATGTGCAAGGCCTCTCCAGGGTGGGTGTTCTCGCACGCCTTCAGCATCCCACCGAGTAACTCCGTCTCGTCTTTCTAGGGAATGTTTCCGCTGAAGGCGTTCTATTGGGGCCAGAAGGGCGCTCGGTATAACTTTTCGCTGCAGATCCGTAACATCGTAGAGGGAGGGTACCAGGCCCTCGGCGAGAAGCCGGTGCTTATTGGAGAGTGCGGGATTCCGATGGACATGAAGTGCATTCCATTATATGCCTGCCGGGTCGAGTGCTGACTTCGAATTTCAGCAAGGGAGAGGCGTTCCAGACAGATGACTTTACCTGGCAGACGCGCATGATGGACGCAATGATCACCGGGCTCGAGCGTGCGCTTGTGGGGTTCACGTACGTTTTCGTCTATACCTTCTTCCGGCGCTTCTCATCAAGACGTTTAGACTATGGAACTACAACCCCTTTAACAACGACACACGCGGCGACTCGTGGAACGGCGAGAACTTCTCGTGGTTCAGCAAGCGGCGTGCGCTCCCTGACTCCTTGCTGTATTTCGAGCAGGATGCGCCATCGTTGGATCAGGGCGGGCGGATCTTGGCTGCCGTCGTGCGCCCGTACGCTGCCAAGACGGCCGGCATCCCCCTGCGCTTTGAGTACGAGATGACCACGGGGGCCTTCGTCTTCGAATGGGCCGTGCCCGCGTCGGAGGGGGATGTCGACCCAGTACCTTCCACCAAGACCGTCCGCTCCGCCGCTCGCTGGCCACCCCGCGCTCACCGCTTTGGAGACGGAGCTCTTCGTCCCCTCGCGCCTCACCAAGGGCCGGAAGCTCGTCGTGCGCGGCCTCGGCCCCGAGGACCGCTACGTCCACGACGAGCGCCGGCAGACGCTATTTGTCGTTCCGCGCGACAACGCCCCGGGGACGCGGCACCGTATCCAGGTCGAGCTCAGCCCGCCGTTGGAGGCGCCGTTTGAGCTGAATGACTTTTGGGGCGACTTTGGACCGCGGATTATTTCGATTTTGGTCGTGCTACTTGGGATCATTGTTTACTACTTCCTCCCCAACGAGGGGATATTTTAGATGCACTATGATAAATTTATTGCCTCGTAGATGCTACGCGACCAGCGGAAGGCAAGGGAAGGTCAGCAGAAACAGCCGATGAAATACTTTCGGTCGACACGCGCTGGAGCACCGTCCTAATCCTCGTGTCTTGCCTTTTGCGCCGAGTGAATGTATTTCCAAGTGTCTCAAGTTGAAGCCAGAGACACCGCCGATCAAATCTCCACAACCCCAATTTAGGAATTTTGAAATGTTACTCGGAAAAGCGTTGGCACTCCTTCTCTAGCTATCCATCGCCAAGGAAGGAAATCTCGCCGTTATATTATGCGAGATTTAGTACTCGAATCACCGATCTCACTCTTCAAGGTACTCCGACGAAATTTCGACCGCAATATCCCACTGCGCCATTGGCTTATCGACCGCCATCTGCGAGCCCTGGGCGTCCGTAGGATCGCTTTCTCCGCCTGCGCTCCCGAGTAACAAGAGTCGGCTGCCTACGACGACGAAAGCCTGCAGGTCAAGGTTTAGGTTCCAAAGTCTATCCCTAAGATTGAGGCAGCGGATGCGCTCGGCCGGGGGCAGAAAGTACTGCCACGCCTCGGGTACCAAGTGATCTTCGTGCTCTGGGTGCTTCTGCCAAGCGACCACTACAACAGAGGACGGGAAGGAATGCGTAGGCATTGCGGCGACTGGGGTCAGTTCGCGGGGAGGGTTCTTGGGTGGCCGGCCGCGGCGGCGAGGGGAGGCCGACACAGATGAAGGCGCACCGGGGACGACGGCGCCAAGGTCGTACCATGAGATGCCGACGGGGAAATTGCCCATGGTTGCGCGGGCATCCTGAAAGGTCAGGTTTTGCGTATGGAAGAATATTGTCGACTCGCGGGACAAGTCTATCGGCTGTAGTCGCATCGAGGCTCAACACTGTAATCCCAAGAGCAAATCAAGTGTCTTACCTTGTTGCTTTCAACCCGGCCTTTCGTCAGGAGGATCTTCTGGCCGCCGTACACCGGGGTCGCCTGTATGCCATACCCTAAGAGGGGAAGATCGGGGGGAAATGGAACATCCGCGACCCGCCAGGTCCAAGGCGTTTGGGTTTGGGGAAGTACTCCGCGATGGAGTATGTCCGTATGGGGGGAGTTTCATCATCGAACTGGTCTCTCCCGCCGAAAATAAAGAGTCGGTTGTCCACGCTGGCTATGGCGGCAGACATCCGGGGCTTGATCGGTGCGCCTTGGATGTCGATGAACCACCACGTCAAAAGGTCCAGATCCACGGCGATGAGGTCGGAACTCGCACTGATGGATAGCGGGATTGTAGCCACCGAAAATAATTAGATATTGTCCGCCGCCAATAGAACTTAGAGTCACTGCGGCCTCTGTCAAGGCAGGCAGCTCACGGATTTCTAGATTCTCTTCTCCTTTGAAGAATGGGTCAGAGACAAGGTTTTTAGGGCGGAATTTGAGCAAGTTCTGAAGAGAATATGAGACAAAAAGAAAGAAAGAAAAAAGGCTCGATGCTTACGGTCATATTCCACCACTTCATGGTCCTCAGATCCAGCGTATAGAGGTCAGAGGTGGGATGGTTGCTATCGTCGCCAGGCCGCACGCCGCCATAGATATAGATTTTTTGGGATTGCTGGTTAACCACAAACGAACACCAATCGTTGAAAAATGGCCTCTCGCCCTGCAAGGGGTGTTTTGTGTGCGCAAAATTGGCCGCCGGTTGAGTTTGAGACGGCCCTGCTTGACTTGAAGGTCTTGGAAACATGGCAGAGAAAAAAAGGTGGGAACTTTCTGCTCGGCATCATGATTTGTTGTTCTTGGCGGCAATCACTTACACTCAACTTACACTTGACCGACTTGCAGGGCGCCGGGCGGAGTTTCTTTGTATTCCTTGGCAATTCCGAGTCAATCGTTGATCACTTCTGACTTCCTCCCACCCGCCTCGGCGGGTCCCATGAGTACTTTGTGATTCGAATCATTCGATGCGCCAGGGGCATCTCGGGCTCGCAAGTCTGGTGACTCGCAAAATCTGGGAGAGAAACGGGAACGGCTCCTCCATTACCGACTCTTGAACAAATTTGGAATGCGCCTGCTCTTTTTGGGTCGCGTCGTCCCACTCTCGCAAAGTGCAGTGGTATTTAAGCGGCCTTCTCTCGAACCTCGCCTTGCGTTACACTAGCATCCATGTTGGTCCCGCTCAGCCTCATTGCCTTTGCGGCGTGCTTTGTCTATGTCAATGCGGCTACAATCCAGCTCGGGAAGACCACTCTCCTTGGGCGCGACATTACAACCTTTGGGCAGGAATTCTTCGGAGGTTCGCCTCATGTTTGCTGCGGATACTTGTTGGGCTCTAGCTAACGGTCTCTTGAGGTATTCCCTTCGCGGAACCACCGCTCGGAAACCTACGATTGAGGCCGCCTGTGCTTAAAACATCCCTCGGCACCCCCACGTTCAACGCCACTGAGTTTGGGCCGGCATGTCTGCAACTGGTTCTCTCCCTGATAATTGCGTTCGGAGCATGCATTCACCTCTCGATTCCAGGGCCTTGCGGTAGACCAAATGTCCGAGGACTGCCTAACAATAAACGTGCTTCGGCCTGCGGGAATCTCTGCGAACGCCAAACTGCCCGTGGTGAGTGCTGCATTCCAGAATCGGCGAGACATGCAATGTTTGACGGACGGATCTCAAGATGTTTTGGACGTGAGTATCCTTTGGTTCCATGTCTTTCGGCGTAAATTAATCCCATGGTTAGGTATGGCGGCGGATTCGATGAAGGTGCCTCGAATATATATAATGGAACTGGCATCGTGGCTCAAAGTGTTGCCCGGGTATGTCACCCTCTCTTGACTGCGGAACTGTTCGTCTAACGACTAATCAAGGGAACCCCTGTAATTTATGTAAACTTCAACTATCGTCTTGGACCGTTGGGTTTTGCCCAAGGACAAGAAGCTGATCAACGAGGCGCCCTAAACCTTGCCAGCAAGGATCAACTCACTGCGTTGCAATGGGTCCAGGACAATATAGGTATTTAACGTGACTTTTATTCCAAAAAATACTGTTCTCATCGCGACGTAGGCATTTTCGGGGGAGACAAGAGCAAGGTTCGGATTGATTTCGCCTATGTTGAAATTGAAACTAAGCGGAATATAAAACTAGGTCACTGTTTTCGGCGAGAGTGCCGGAGCAATAATGACTTCTATCTTGTTTTTGAACTCGCCCATCGCTAATCTCGCAAGAGCTGCGGTACGCATAATCACTCTAGTCGCCGTGCAGCATGACGTTCAATTCCCAAACTACAGATATTTGAATCTGGGTCCCAAGCCACGGCCCAATTATTCACTCCGGAGCGTCGCGAGGCCGCTTGGGAGGACTTTGTCGGCGGTGTTCCTTCGTGCGCATCGCTCGCGACATCTGGTTCCACCTTTGCATGCCTGCGCAACGCCACCACGGCCGACATATTCGCTGGTCTCACTGCAGCCATGGCAGAGGCCACTGAGGAGTTCCCGTGGGATCCCGTCATCGATGGGCCGGGCGGAATTATTCCCGATTTACCCTCCGTCTTATTCAAGCGTGGGCAGTTTGCCAAATTACCGTTCATCTCTGGGACGAATTTGGGCACGTGAACGATTTCTCCTCTGTTAAATTCTTCTCACATCGAGCGCAGACGAAGGCGGGGAGATATCGTCCCATGAGATTTGAAATGCTAATATTATGATTAGGGACCCTCTTTACGCCTCAGACGATTAATTCAACGGAAGAGATTCTCGAATCTCTCGTAGTCATGGCCTCTCCATCCGTTTCCGCATCCAAACTCGAAAGTGCCGTCGAGACCGTGCTGGGGATGTACCCCGACATTCCTGCTCTCGGTAGGTACATGCGAGGAGCTTAGTTCAGATCACTCACCCCTGTGCAGGCTCTCCGTTCAACACAGGCAACAATACATTCGGCCTCAGCAGTCAATATAAACGTACCGCCGCGATCGGTAAAGGGTCTCTTACTATCTTTCCAACTCACGGTGTAATTCTCCCCCGCAGGCGGAGACATCGATTTCACTTCTCAACGGCGGTTCTGGATTGAGACGGCCGCAAATGCTGGAGTTAAAACGTTCGGGTACCTGTTCACGCAACCCCAGCCTACCCTGCCGCCGTCTTTCGGAAGTTCGTTGCTCAGCGTCAAGTTTCTATCTCTTAACTTATTCAACATCTCTTTCCAGTCTCCCATGGCTCGGAGATCCCCTATGTCTATGGCGCCCCCGCCGACACCTCTGCTTCCGCGATCCTGATCAGTCGCCTCATGACCGACTACTGGGTATCTTTCGCGACTAGCCTCACGCCTAACGATGGCCTTGGGATCCCGCGTAATATTCTATCTCCAAAGTATCCTCCACCCTGATTGACAAACTGCAACCCCTAGGTCCGGAGTGGACGCAATTCACGCCGCAAAATAAGGTCAGTTCGGTTATTCCTCTTCCGGGGAGTATTGATATAACGTCTTTGCTCAGGCGGTGATTCAACTCAACGGTGCAAACGTAACCATGATTCCGGATGATTTCCGCGCAGGTGTGTGTCTTGTTGTGCTTTTCTACTCCCATATAACGGCCAACAGAACAAATGGCGTTCATCAACTCTGATCCTGTTATTTGGCGTCATTGAGGAGTGTACCATTCAGCCCGACTTTCATCGTATAACGATTTTGAACTTTGTAAATGAAATTAGCAATGCGAGGTGTGAGGCGGATTAAATCTTCAGCGTTTTACATCGACACAGGGTTTCAGCGACTTGATTCGGTTGTACGGAATCGCGTTGTGCACCAGTGCTGCGCCCAATTTGAGCAACACGCGATCCAGCACGCAGAACCGTGGTGTGGCTAGCCAGCGATGTGATGATGTCTGCCTCCGGCCTCGGGCCTAAACAAGGATCTATGTGATACAACCAAACACTAGTGCAGTAAAATATGTCCGTCGTTCAGTAGGAGAGCTATAGTCCGCCGTTTTAAAGAAATGGACAGATCTTCCGGTTCCCACGGTTCAAAATGGGGGATAGGGGCGTGATTCCCACGGTTCAAATTTGAGTTCTTGAATTGCAAACGCGAGCCGAGTGATGAGGATTCGGAGATATGGATTAGGGGAAGAATGACGCCGACAACGACTTTGTCAATGCCGCCAGATAGTAGGATTGGAGTTGATGAAATCCATTTGTTCTGCGAAAGGCTTAGGGTTAGCAAGGACATCGATAACCACACAAAAATGGTTACCTGCGCGGAAATCATCGGGGATCATAGTCACATTTGCCCCGTTCAGTTGAATCAAGGTCTGAAACGTAGGCTTCAGTACTGCAGTGGAGGATCTGGGGCCACCGACCTTATTTTGAGGCGTAAATTGGACCCATTCGGGACCTAAATAATGAGAGGGATTTCGACAAAAATCACCGAAATAAAGCAAAGAACTGACGCGGTATTCCTTGGCCGTCATTTGGGGTGAGACTCGTCGCGAACGAGACCCAATACTCGATCATCAACCGGCTAATCAGAACGGAAGAAGCAGATGTGTCGGTGGGAACACCGTACACATAGGGAAGTTCCGATGAATGGGGGACTAGGCAGAATTTAATAACACCGAAGCAGCGTAGAAGGTACCACGAACCGCCGAATGCAGCAGGTAGAAGGGGTTGTGGTTGAGTGAACAGATACCCAAACGTTTTGACTCCGGCGTCGGCAGCGGTTCCCATCCAGAGACGGCGCTGCGATTGAAAATTAAGATCTCCCACTATTTGCATGATTATTCGGCGTGATTGCAAGAATAATAATCTCTAAGTATGGAAGGCTCCCACCTCCTGCTGCAGCGCGTTTATACTGGCTGTTCAGCCCGAAAGTATTATTCCCGGTATCGAAAGGGGAGCCTGCAGAATGGTGAATTCGATTCCAATTGAAGACAAGAGCCTTCCCGACCTAGAGCAGGAATATCGAGATACAACTGTAACAAGGTTTGGATAGATTGTTCGAGCTCAGCGGTCGGTGACGCGGTTGGAGAGAACAGTGCAATAAGGCCGTCGATCATCTCCTGGGTGGAATTTATTGCCGGCGGAGTGAACACCGTACCTGCAAGAATGATGAAAAAATCAGACACAGAGGAATTGATTGCCGGTCTCGCCTTCATCTGGGGTTGGATCAGACATGCAGGACAACTAGATAAACGGTTATTCGCGTGCCTTTATTCGTCCCAGCAATGAACGGCAACCGTGCGAAACTCCCGCGCCTGAACAAAACAGAGGGCAAATCCGGGATAACTCCACCGGGGCCGTCGAGAACGGGACCCCACGGTAGAGATTCATCGGCTGCGCCAGTGGATGGGGGACTCGTAACCACAGAAAGCCCTGTAAATATATCGGTTGTATTTGCGCGGCGCAGACAGTCAAATGTCAACCCAGAGGTCGCCGTGGAGGCGCAGAATGGAACAGCGGCGACAAAATCTTGCCAATCCAGCTCGCCGCGCTCGGAAGTGAATAATGCGGAGGTCGCCTGGGAGCCAGATTCGAGGATCTGGCGAATGTATAGGTCAATTTGGACATAAAGTCGAGAGGTGGATCCTACAGCTGCTCTCGCCAAGTCGAATGACGAATTCAAGAAGAGGATGGAAGTCATTATTGCCCCAGCGCTCTCCCCGAATACCGTAACCTGATCATCTGAATTTAACTTGAAGGATAGAGCAGAACCAAAAACCACCTTGCTCTTGTCACCGCCAAAACATTCGATAAATCTGTTGACCCACTCCAAGGCGGCGAGCTGATCTTTGATGCCTAGATTCAAAGCACCCTTTTTGTCGGCCTCTTGTCCCAGTGCGAACCCCAATGGTCCTAGACGGTAGTTGAAATTAACGTATACCACAGGTGTTCCCTTTCCCAAACATTATTCTTGAACTCGAAAAGTGGAGCACGGTTGTCATACCCGAGTGACACTTTGCGCGACGATAGCGCTGGCATTGAATTGACTTGACAGGCCTCCCACGAATCCACCGCCAAATCTGACATTTTATCAGCCCGATGAATGAGGGAGAATGACGACAATCACGTCCAAAACATCTGAGAACAGGCTGATCAGATATGCCGAGGAGATGCGGCAACTTTGAGCTTCACCACAGGAAGTTTTGAATTTGCAGTGGTCCCGGCGGGGCGAAGGATGTTGATTGTCAGACAGTCTTCCGATACTTGGTCCGGCATAATACCCTACAAGCAGTGAGGAAGGAAACTGGAGTTTGGATGGGACACATACATTGGCCGTCTGCAAACACGCGGGCCCATAATCAGTGGCGTTGAGCGTGGGGTATCCAATAAATGTTTTCAGCACTGGAGGCCTCAGCCGCAGATTTCCCAGAGGTGGTTCCGCAAAAGGAATACCTAGGACGGATTAGATGGATTTTGGACGTTGCAGAAAGCGAACCTCCGAAGAATTCTAATGAAGCAATATCCCGCCCAAGGAGGTTTGTTTCACCGAGCTTCACCGTAGGGGACGCATTTGTGCAAGCAAATTTGACGAGGAGGAGGGTAACAACGAACATGGGAATTGGGAGTGAAATTGACCCAAGTTGTGTTGGGCATTTAAATATGGTTGTAACCGAATAGCTCCAGGAGACATATGATGCTTCCTAATTGTGAGGTCGTCGACTTTGACACATCCGAATGAAGGACGGTAAGGACGGTTGCTGAGTCACTGCAAGTGACTCAGCAAGGGAACTTTTCTAAACAGGAAGAAGATCAATTTGAAACGGGATGTCCGGCCCGGCGGCTACCAACAGTGCCAAACGAGATTCTGGACAACCGAATAAGGTTGCTTGGGCGCGAGCCCGAGAAATTGACATAAGAGTCTGTCCTAAAGACAGAGCTGGTTTACTCCAGCAATGGGTGTGATATTCGGAATCAAAATACATCCAATTCTCCAGGAAAGTTTACATCAACACGTTTTGGCCGAGTCTCTCCATAAACTCACGGTACATTCAACGAACACATTATAGTGGGTTCTGGGTTGGACTCCCGCTCTGCGAATAATAATCACACGCGGAATCTATTCCTTCTGGGTGGGATTTTTTCTTTCTGGCCGCTTCGAAGGAATGGTTCGACCGGATATTCGCTTTTGGAGGTTGGGTCCTATCCGGGTCTCAACCTACGTAAGAACTGGCTCGTTGCGGAGGTTCCCCATCTGCTGCATCTGATCGACCGACGCGCAATCTTCTAGCTTTGAATATAGAATCCCATGTTTATCAACCAGGACGTTACTATCATTGGGAGGTGGAAGGAGAGAGTAGGAGTGACCGCTTCTCTTCAGCTTGTTGCAAAATAAAACACACAATTCACAGATGTCACACTAGGAATCCGGCGTCTCGGTCGGGCCTACCACCAACTTCACCCCGCTAACCTTCGAGAGGTCAGAACCAGTGAGAGGAGTGCCAAGAACCAAGTCTCACTTCGTGTCTTTCCATCTTTTTCAAACCTTCTGCTATACCGCCGAGTCCCCCGCCAATCTTTTCGACTCTTGCAGCCTACGTCGTCATCAGCTGCATACTTTCAAACGATTTCAAATGCAAACCTTGAGCATGCCTTTCTCGAGGAGCAACTTGATCCGCGCATGCACGGCTTTCTTGAGCTCCTTGTCAACACCCATCGTTGCCATAACCCCGCGCCGCCCATCATTGAAGACCAGCTCGGGCGAGATTATTCACATGGTCATCAGGATGCCATTCGAGGAGAGGAGATCAGCCTCGGTTTGCGAAACAGGGACGTGCACCGCGTCGAATATAAAATTGAATTCGATACCCTCGCCCTTCAATTTCTCGACGGCCGCCATTATATCAGTGTGTCGGTCGATGACATGCGTGGCGCCCATAGACTTGAGATACTCTGTGTGTTTGAGCGAGCTGGTGGTGATTATGGACGACAGGCCTAAATAGCGCGCAATTTGGAGAGCTTTCCGGTCAATCAAACATGTTCATCTCTCGCAGGAATCACGCACCAAACAAGCCAGTAATACTCGAAGCGCCGATACTCAGGATGGACTTGGACGTTCCGGAATAATACCCCTCAGCGTCCTCCTCCCAAAATGGCTTGAGCCCTGTTCCCTGGAGGTTCGATGCCCAGAATATCATCGCGGCTGTCGAAATGCATGCTGGGATGGACGCCGCCTCCAGGGCCGTCAGGGTTTCGGGGATCTGTGGCTTAAATTATCGCAGGTCCGTCAGGAAAGACCACTACTACCTTGGCTGTTAACTCGGCTTCGACTATCGTGTATTCCTGGAATGTCGTTCTCTCGGCGGTGATCCACCCTAATAATTCAACCAGGAAGGCTCTCCTTCACCGGTTAAACACCATCTACCTTGGAATACACTAAACAGGCGTGTCAGTAGATGTTCTGATTAATGGCAAATTCACCTACACCCGATCTCCCTTGCTCAACCTGGTCACACCTTCACCTACATCAATCGCCGTCTGTGCCAGTGAACAACGGATATGTCTACATTACCATCAGCAGCATTGCGGGGGGGTGTGATGCAGGCTCACGAAATTCGAGGGGTCGACGACCCCAGTTTGATACTTCCAGTCGGATTGATTGAGACCTACGCCTTCAATTTTTACAAGGATCTCGCCTGGCCCGGGCGTCGGAATTGCGTGTCGGATGAGCTCAAATGGTCCACCCTTATAGGTAATTGCGAGAGCTTTTTGAGTGTTGGTGTTTGACATAGTTCTTTTGGCAAGTTACAAGGGCGACGATGCGACCCTCTTTATATCTTCGAGTTTGTTTGGTTGGTCGCCCGTTGCGTTGCCCGGCGAATCAACTGCGTTCGAAATGAGTTGGAAGTTTGTATCTATTACATCAAACTCTTTCTGGATTTTGTTGCCTTTTTGGGAGGGTGCAGACCTATACGCCTGCTTCGTGGCCCCTTGCGAAGTGATTCGGAAATGAGCTTCCGAAGTAGCGTGAGTCAGGCGTGCCACTGGTGTGCCATTGGTGAATGTATGGTGCGGATCACGCCCGCGGTTATACATCCTCCTAACGGTTTGTCCCGAAAACCGACGTAGCTGACTTACCCCAGTAATAGTCAGGAATCAAAACCGTCGAAGAACTTTGCCGAGTACAGTAATTAACCGGGAAGCGCAACAATTAGATTGTTTCACCTCAATCTCAGCCAACAATGACCCAAATCACCCAGTCTGAAGTGTCATCTGGAGCTCGAGGATATGAATCAGAGTCTCCGATTTACAACTGGGGAATCAGACCTGTTGCGCGCCCACTGGAGATCAATCTTTCTTGCAGGCCAAATTGACCCAAATAACGTAGAAGCGCAACATATTATGGTCCACAGTTAAGAGCACCAGAATACATTTTTGGACCGGCCGTTGACATGGGTGTCTTCAGCGACCTAAAAGCCTCTGTATGCACTTTGCCCTTCTTCTCTGTGCACTTCACGGTAAAAGAAAACGGCAGGGTGCTTTTATGACAATCATCAGCTTTCTGATCGCCGATTCAACATGTCCCGTTTTCGAGCTACATGGGGACCTTTCGGCCCAATTTTGTTTTAGGCTGCTCAATTCGATACAGTAGTACGTCCTTGTGAATTCTTGGACATCTCGCACAACTGAATGGCATTAAATAACCGCCGTTGCGCTTCTACGTTATGTTGCGCTTCCCGGTTAATCACTGTATTACTATCAAGACCGGGCAAGGAGCAGCGCATTTTTTTCTGTGAAGGGTCGTTTCAGAAGAATTGTAACATGAAATAACTCTTGGGATGGGGACAATGCAAGCGCCCCATAACAGAGAAAACACTCACATCCAATAATACACGGAATTAATCCTACCAGGAGATATGCCGGTTTTCACTGAAGTTATATGTATTCACCATCCGACAGTTCAATAAGTATTCGATACGGGGAAGGAGATATTCACGTTGCTGAGAATTTCTTGAGCCGGTTACCTCAATCAAGCTGGAGGCTTCCTTCCGCAACTCCCCAACAAAATCAGAAATGACTTGGTATGAGTTGAATTCTTGGGGTCAAACACGAAGTTATTAGGGTTGAACGTTGAACTGTGGGAGCGATCTGCCACATCAAATGATGCGGCTGTCTGGATCGGAGCGCTTGGTGGCTTTTCCCATTGCCTTTCTTGGCTTTTCCCATTGTTCTGCCGCACACTTGAAGGCTTCAGCGAGGAATGGTGCGTTACTTGCAGTCGCGAATGTGACTTTACTAACTGTCTGGACACTAGGCTTCCCTCGAAGTCCTGTCGAACGACGCCGTCTCTGCATTCAGTCGTCGCCAAACGAGGCAGAAATTTGAGCAGGATCTAGATTTGGCGCTGAAAGAAGTCGAATCAGCGTACCTCGTTGTCAAAGCAGCAAACAACTCACCCGTGAAGAAGGCCTTGAAGCTGCTTGAGGAACCGGTCGAGTGCCAAACCTGAACGCGGCGGTTAAATCCCGTACGGTTCTCGAGGACGAGAATGCCACCGTCGTGTCCATTGGACGGGAGATTACCACTGGGAGGCGAAATCTCACCTCCCTGGAGCCGTCTGAACTCCTCCTCCTCCGGCGCGCGCTTCGAACACGGCGAAACAGTCTTGCTCCCATCTCGCGTCTTCCAACGGAAGTCCTCGCCCCAATCCTCGAACTCTGCCCGGCAATAGATGCGGACGTGCCGGATTTTGCAACAGGAAACTTCGTTTTGGGAATCACGGTATCCCATGTTTGTCGACGGTGGCGTGAAATTGCGATGAAAAGCCCACATTTCTGGGCGCATATCGTCGTACCGTCGCGGCCCCGATGGGCACTCGAATTATTGAAGCGTTCGCAGGCCGCGCCGCTGACAGTTGGTGTTAATTTTGGATTGACAACTACGAAACACGTCGTTGCGCGCGACCTTGTTCTGGCCCAATTGCCGAGGATTCGGGAGCTACATGTCAGGATGCCTATCTATCCGGCGAGCGTACCAGCTTCGCTCCTTCTTCCTGCACCCAACCTTGAAACACTTGCCTTGTCGGCCTCCCAAAGCTCGCCATTTTTTGTAACAGCGTCGCTGTTCCAGGGCCAGGCCTCCCTTCGACATCTTTCTCTGCGTTTCTGCCTCTTGCAGAGAGAGTCTCCTCTGTGGGAAGGACTAGTTTCCCTGGAGCTCGTTAGCACACCAATCAACTTCGTGTTGTACGAATTCCTGGCGATCCTATCTAGTGGTCTGCCGCACCTGCGGGCTTTAACCTTGATCGAGTCCTATCCGACTGCAGTAGAGACTTCGGAACCTGTTTCCCTCGGCCTCGAGAGACTTGAAATAACAGCAGACGCTTCGTTCTGTTCGTTTTTCCTTCAAGGCCTCATACTTCCCAACTGTCGTATCCTCCTTGATGTTCCATACGACGACCCAGACCTGCGATTCTTGTGCGGCGCCTATCGAGATTCACCGTGCAAACGCCGACGATCCAGTGCTACATGGACTCACGGCCGTGGACCGTAGCCTCTCCTCTCAAGGTTCCGCAGTCTTCGAAGTCACCCTATTTACTCAACCCAATCCATGCAATTCACCTCGCTACGCGGTGCGCATGGCTCCTCCGCCTGTGTCCCTGGGTAACTGGCGCGAAGAAGCTATGTCCATAATATTGACCAACGTGTCTCTCGACCAGGTCACCACCTTCACTGGGAAGAGCGAGACGCTCAAGCTGCCCGCGTCTCTCCTGCACGTCCAGCACTTCCGCAGTGCGACGTTTCATCACTTCATCCAGCCATTTACTGCCCATCTGGAAGGCGATCCCCTCATGGCCGTCGGGGACGTCACAAAATTCGAACCACTCTATACCGCGATATACTACCCCCGCCTGCGAAAGCTTGCGTTCCATGATATTGCATTCGGCGAGCGGCACATGGAACTTATGTTGGATTGGTTGGCGCAGCGCAAGCGGTTAAATGTGGCTATAACTGAGATACGGCTCATAGATTGTACGTTCACTAATGCAGAGTTGGGCGCACTGAGAGAAGTAGTCTCTCGTATTAATGTGGACTCGGAGATTAGATAACGAAATGTACCTTGATCCCAATTTCACGACCGTATCCTCAAATAAACACTACATGTCCATATCGTGCCTAAGGACACATGTGTCGACTAATTGCCTGAACCTGAAGTTGGCTCAGCTGTGATTCGGAGGATGGCCGATTATGCCGAGAATTCGGAGTTCGAAATAGAACACCGCCACTGCATTCGCTTCCACTGTACCATCAGTGGCAAAACGAGCCAGGCAAGTACGGACGAAGGAACACCTCCAACAAGTTGACATACCTGCACTTAGGATGACAACGCCGGCCGGCGCGGAATCTACACACAAACCACCCACTCAAAGCGAGCGGAACGCCCTCGCAGCCGATCGCGCGCGAATTGCAGAACTCAAAGCGGAAATATTGGAACTGGAGCTCGCGCTTTCTTCTATGATGGAGGAGGACAAGCTCCTGCAGGACCGGCTCGACGCATACACTTATCCGGTGCTCATCCTTCCCAACGAGATTGTCTCGGAAATCTTTGTCCACTTCCTCCCCGTCTACCCCAAAACTCCTCCCGTAATCGGTCGCACCTCTCCGAACGTACTCAGCCAGATATGTCGAAAATGGAGAGGGATAGCTTTGAGCGCCCCCGCGCTTTGGAGGGGAATTACTTTGTCCCTGCGCAATGGGAAGAGGCTTGACCAAAAACTTCGTCTCTTGGAATCTTGGCTACAACGCTCCGGCTCCTGTCTGCTCTCCATCAAGATGGACTTTGGACATGACCCTGTTGATAATGGGGCAGTTGGTCCATTCACTCGGGCAATTACGGCCCATAGCATCCGCTGGGAACATTTGCAGATTCATTCACTTGACCTTCTCCTCCCGTCTAACATCATTTCCCTGCCGTTCCTCCGTACGCTATCTACGCTTACGACGCGAAATTCAGACACTGGACCCCTCCACGCGGCGCCTCTGCTGCGGAACGTCGCCCTTTTCTTATGGGGCGAACACGATATTTCTCTTTGCCCGTGGTCCCAATTGACGACGTTCACGGCAAACTTCATCCCGCCACATCACTGCTTGTACTTCTTCACCCAAGCAGTCAATCTCGTCTCCTGCAGTCTCCACATCGATCCAAAAAAAAAAGACCATGGAGTTCAAACGTACGCGCAATACAGCCTCCGTGTTCATATCTGACCGTGGTACTTAGCTCGCGGCATGCAGTAACCCTCCCTCACCTCCAGACTTTGATTTTGGAGGGGTCATTTACCTCCGACGTGCCTTGGGTATTTCTCGATTTCTTCACCCTTCCAGCGCTCCAAAAATTTCAAATTGGAGCACGTCTCCTACAAGGAGACCCTATCGGTCTCCTCAAATCGCTCATCTCGCGATCGGGATGCAGCATCCAGGAACTGTACCTCACTCGGGTACTAGTGCACCCACCTCTCGAATCATACCGTATCGCGTTGCCAACGGTTGGCTTCATTAGCTTTGATGGAATAGTCATGGACAGCCCTTGGCACGTACCCTGGCACGAGGAAATTGAGGAGGACGACCAAGGCGGGAGCAGCGACGAGTCTGTTTAGTTCCTCGTTGAATGTGTTTGCTCAATTATTGGATATGATATGTAGCCTACCCTGCGTCGTCATATCAAGCTTTGTATGGAATCGTGCAGTTCTTGCTTTGTGGTAGCGTCGTTTTCCGCACGATGCTCAAGTTGGTTCCGTAGTGTTGATCAACAGCAATTGCAACGGAACTAGCGACACTCTCCGCCTCGCTTCCGAAACGCCTGGCAATGAAACCTGGTTCGATAGCCTGGGCGGGAATCCGATTGCGATAAATACATTGACACAAAAACATTGTACTATATTATACCGGACTCATCGCTGCTCCTCTTCACAACGCCCTCATGAGATAAGTCCGGTCGACTCGCCGTCGGAATGCGCGTTAGGTTCTTCATTGCCATCCATCTCGTCATCAGAGTTGAAAGGGTCGGTGATGCGGAGTTTTCCTGCGAGGATGGACCCCACCGTTGGCAACGCTATACGGTACAGTTCAAGAGGTACATACGCCGCAAGACGTGGGTCTGACGGTACGATGTAAAGTTCTTGGATCCTGCAGCCCGATCGGAAGATTAACGATTGAAGAAGACCAGCGAGGGCTCCGTCAACACGAGGTTGTCCTATTTGGAATCTCTGGAGCGCCGGAAGGGTGAAGAGCTCCAGAAAGTTCCAGGGCATGTCCGCGCAAGGTAACCGCTCTAGAATCAAAGTCTCGAGGCGAGGAAGTATTCTCGCATCCTTCTTGCTAAGTATGACGGTCGGTCAGATATAGATATGACGGATGGAAGTGCACGTACGATAATCCGGTTTCATGGTGAGTCTGAGGCTCAAGGCAGAGCTTGCAGTAGACGAGGTTGGGTGCCTGTTCAAAAAGAACCAAGCGGTGGTGTGGCGAGATCATGCCACCTGCGGCGAACGCCGTCAGTTGGGACAAGGGATAGAGATGAAAACAATGCTCGTTCCAATACTCGACGGCGATGTTTCGCAGGAGAGGCGCTGCGTGGAGGAGTCGCCCATGAGCAGTCCCGACTACAGCCAAAGACAGTGTGCGGAGGGACGGCAGAGAAGTGGGGATAGGCGGGAAATTGACGTTAAATGCATTCATCCGCAAATGTTCCCAGCGGTCGCTATGGGCCACAAGTGCCGGTAAGAATGTGTGATTTACCCCATACATGTTGATAGAAAGCGGACGAGAGCCAGAACGTTGCAGCCAAATCTCCAAGAGCCGAAGCTTGTAGTCCAATTGTCGCACGTTCCCCGCAGACAAAGTAAGAGCCCTCCAAAGCGAAGGAGTGCTCAACGCTATCTCTCTCCATCTTGAACATATTTGGGCGAGTACGTTCGGTGAGGAGCGGCCAATGAAGGGAGGAGTTTTGGGGTAAACTGGGATGAAGTGGCCCAAGATCTCCGATACGATCTCCGTGGGGAGATTCAGGACTGGGGATGCGTCGTTTAGGGAGGAAGGCGGGCACTCTAGTTCCAGTATTTTCGCCTTGGCGTCTCCAACACACGGGCCATCGACTGCGAGGGTATTCCTCTCACTTGCCGTGGGCGGTTTGTGCATAGATTCAAGTTGAATGGCGCTCATTTGCGGTGGATCCCACTGCACAACTGCGTGATGACCTTCGCTAGAGGATAGTTGTAATTTGCGCATGAGGCTTTAAGGGTGACTAGGTTTCAGATCTACGCACGTTATTCTGTGGTTGTCTTGGCAAGGAAGAACGGTTGTTGAGTAACGTTTGTTCCTGAGTGGGAATTTCAAACTCCGACGCAACTCCGACACTTCCAAATGTGGAGGCGCTCTCTTGCTTTCGAACTTCCATGTGCGCAGATCGGCCGCTGGCATACTTCGACATAATCATTGGCGGCAAGTCGTGTTCTCGCTGTACAGCGATCTAGTCCCAAAAACAGCGGAGAATTTCTGCGCCTCGCTTGCACCGTTCTTCAAGAAGGTTTGTCAACGCTTTCCAAGGTGCTTTGTGCACGGGAGAAGAGGGAAATGGTACTCAAGGGAAGCCCCTGCACTACAAGGGCTCGGGAATCCACCGTGTAATCAAGACGTAGGTGCTTACGCGTCGTTTCAAAGCATTCATTGACGGTGTGGGATGTGCCAGGCGGGCGACTTCACTGCTGGAAACGGGACAGGTATGTAGATCGCACATGTCCGCTATGCAACCAGGTTCATTTCGTTCTAGTGGTGAATCCATCTACGGCGAGAAATTCAAGGAGGAGGCATTTCTGGTGAAGCACGAGAAGTCTCCATGGCCAACGACGGACCGGGCACCAACGGCGCCCAGTTCTTCATCACCACCGCCCTCACCCCCTCGACGGCAAACACGTCGTGTACGCGAAGGTCGTCATGGGCGAGTCGGTCGTGCGCCATATCGAGAACGGCCCGACCGCGTCGGGGGACGTGCCCATTGCCCCAGTGGTTATGGTGGACTGCGGGGGGTCCTGTCGGCAGACGACCCATTGTTGAAGCAGGCAACCACGGCGGCGGACAAGGATGCGCACGAAGACTACCTCGAGGACGACGATGCGGACGTGCAGGACTTTGCTGTCGCGCTCAAAATCTCCACCGAGCTCCGCGCACTCGTCTGTAAGAAGAGGGCAAGCCCGCGCTCGCGCTCCCGAAATACCAAAGTACACGCGTCGCCCTGCATCTGTACACAATTCTAACTACTCTAACAGAATCAATCCGCTACCTGGACATGCACACGCTGCTGGCCGAACGCGCCGCGGAGCTGCAGGAATCATACGACGCACTCCTCATCACCTCTGCGCTCCTCGCGGTCTGGGCGCAGCCCCCCTCGGCCGTAAATGCAAAATGCCACTATCGCCGTCCAATGCGCGTCCCGCGCGCGCAACACGCTCAAGCTGAGCCCCGCTGACAAGTGTAAGTGCAATATCTATCCCCAGACCTGATGTACACTTACACGCGACTCTGCTGCAGCGAAAGCCTTGTACCGGCGCGCCCTCGTGCGCGATCCTCAAGGACGACGAGTCGGCGGAGAAAGACCTCGTCGAGGCGCTTGCCATCGATATTGTCCCCGACGACGAGCTCGCGGGCGTCCATAGGTGCAAGAAGGAGAAGAGGGACAAGGTAAGAAGGGTGAGTCGATGGTGATACCACACATAGAGCGGAAGAAACGTTTACTGTTGTGTACACGGACGGAGGGAGCTTAGGAGGGAGGGATCCCCACCCGTTTCATTTCGTATGTTTTCGAATAGGATTAACGGGATTAATGCCTATGGATTAAAAGAACCAAGGATTAGGCGGTACATATTTACTTCTACCGCTGCCACCACGCCCCTACCCCTCCCAGCAATACCGCTCAAAACACGTCCCGCACACGCCGCTCCGCTTCACGCCCTGCCTCGCGCGCGCCCGGTCCACGACTGCACACGCCAGGCACGCCGCCCACTCGCCATCCTCCAGTGCCCCATCCACCTCCGCACCTTGCGTCGCGATCGTGAACGTCTGCGCAAGCATCCCCTGCATCTCGTCGGCCGTGTACGTCTCCTGGAACGTGCTCGTGTTCGTCAGGGGCGGGGAGCCGTCGCGCGAGGGCGCGCCGTTGGGGAGGTAGACTAGCATCGGGCCTGCGGGGCGCGTCTCGTCGTACCCATTGTGCGAGGCGGGCAGGCACCCGAAGAACGTGGGCTGGGCGGTGAGGTTGGCGAAGCCCGCGAGGGTGGGGGGGACGGGTGGGAAGGCGGCGAGTCCGCGCACGAAGATCTGCATGCGCTCTTGTCTGCGCGGGGTGAAATCGTTAGCGACTCGAAAGGAAAGAGGAAGGCAACGTACGTGGCGATGAGCGAGGCGCCGGCAGCAAACCCATCCGCGTCGTTCGTCTGGACAGGTGCATACATCAACAGCGTGGAAGAGTCAAGAAAGACAGGGGCGCACGCCGTCGATGGCGAGTATCACGTCGATATTGCGGTCGGGCACAAGCATGGGCTGCAGTGGCGAGATCTGCCCGTCCTCGCCGCCGTCGCATAGCGCCAGGACGGTCTCCTGCGAGTCGGAGAACGTCGCGGGCGTGACGCTGTGGAACGGATTCGGGTAGTTGCTCGTGTCGTGGCGGAGCGCGGGCTGCGGGTACGTTTCGTTTATTAGGACGGAGAAGTTGGCAGTGTTCTCTGCGAGGATTTCGGCCTGCACGAACATCAGCTGCGGAAGTCAGAAAGAGGCGTAGGGAGAGGGAATACCATGATACTGAACTCATTCCACAGGTTGGAGGAGGTGCCGGAGAGGACATCGTGGTCGAAGCCCGTTACGCACAAATAGTTATTCGTTGTGACGGGTTAGCCAAGTCCGGGAACAGAATTCCAGAGCCATGCGAAGTGTTAGAGAAGAAAGTATCGCTTGTCGTAGCGTTGCTGAAACGACGCGCGAGCGCGCGGCCCCACGTATCTCCAACGGAAAGGGGGAAATGCTCCGCCTTGATTGCAAGTTCCTGGAGAATTTCTTGCGCGAATACCGCCTGCTCCGCTGGATCCGCAGACGGGGACCACAAATTGGATTCGGGAAGCCAGCCGCCCAAGTGATGTCCGTCGCCAAGCACCAGGTGTTGTATGGTGGGCAAGTTGGCCTGCGCGAGAGAGGTGACTAGCCACGACCCGCCGCTTAGACCTGCGAGGTGGGTTGCGCTCTAGAGGGTGATGCAAAATATAGGTGGCGACGCGAGGAATGTGGTGTACCTGCAGCAAGCCGCCCGTGCCCTTCTTCACGGAGGAAGAATTCCGTCCGTCCAATGCATTCAAGACTCCCGCCCCAAATATCGCCGCTAAAGACCACCGTCAGCAATGCCCCTCGAAAGCGACGTCACCAATTCAACTCACCACGGTAGCCACCTCCGCTTACCGTGATGCCAACCGTCGGTAGCTGCGTCCTCGACTCGAGGATGTCTTCCACATATTTTAGCTAAACTCCCGTTTTTGTGTCGTGAGATGCGCGCTGAAGATAAAGGCCACGGGTTGCGCGCATCAGACTAAATCCACGCATGTGAGAGACCGCGCGGCAAAGTCCAGGCGGGCAAAGGTCTCAAAAGGGGTCCCAGAGGTTTGCAATGGTCGACTCGGATGCTGGAACTTGAAGGAAAAAGAGTCGACTCAAAACACAGAGACTAGCAGGCGGCAAAGGGTCGTAAC
Organism: Mycena metata; assembly: GCA_029378385.1. Lineage (NCBI taxonomy): Eukaryota > Fungi > Basidiomycota > Agaricomycetes > Agaricales > Mycenaceae > Mycena > Mycena metata. The sequence goes on from JARKIB010000094.1 coordinate 174,048, forward strand.
TGGCAAGGTGATTTGTTACCGCGCTGGTGCTCAGGAAAGTTCACAATCGACAGTCAAGTTGACGGTCAATGACGAGAAATCGTTTCGGGTACAACAATGATCGCATCACTGTGTGACCGTTTTGCGCTGAACCAACTCGATCGAAACTGAACCTCAGAACCTGGCTCGTCTACCAACAGACTAACGGTCGAGTAGAATCAAGCGCGGACAAAGGAAACCAAAACTTAAACTCTTCGCATTTCACCGAGGATGCCACCACAAATTGGCGCCGTGGACTCTAGTGCACACAGACCGCCCACGGCAAGCGCGACTGTCGCAGCCAATGGCCCGCGTATTGCAGACGCCAAGGGTAAAATACTGGAACTGGAGTACTCACCTCCGGTCCTAACTCTGCCCACCGAAATCGTGTCCGAGATCTTTGTCCACTTCCTCCCAGTCTACACCGCAAATTGATTGATATGTTTCAAGGACCTTGATGTGGGGACCAACCTGGGTCCTGAAGAGGATATTCTCTGGGAGTCAGGTTGAGCATATAATGACCTCAATCAGAAAATCAAGTTGGGGTCAATATGATGCAGGATGTCCCGATGACCTCCCGACAAAAAGTGTGAAATTGATGTAAAGCTGGTGGGCTTAAAATGATGTCTTAGTGCAACCTCATTGTGTGCTCCAATACATGAATTCATAACACTGACTAGGTCACAGCATGACAGCATTCTGGGGAATCGCACTCATGGATGGGTACAACAACGTCGCGGAATATGGTCGAATTAAACACAAAAAATTGTATAGGATAAAGGCATAAAATGTGACGATATAATGTGAGAAAATAAGAAGGTTTTGAGCGTGCACGCTATATGTTGAAGTCTGTTAATTGCAGTCTGCATTGTCGAGCGAAGAACGGCTATAAAGTCGAGGGAGAAGGGTATTGGGGTGCCTTGAGGCTTGTTTGGAGGGCCAGGGTGGCGTGGATTCGTCGGGGAGAAAGGCGGGGCACGATGGGAGAAGGATGGGAAAGGAGGACATGCGGGATGAGTTGCATAGGCTGGACATTTTAGCGCCGTCGACGGCTGCGGGGACGCGAAGAATGCTTGCAATGGCTTTGCCTTTGAACGGGTCTCTTGTGCGATGCGCGAGGATTTGAAGATGGACCTGAGATGGATCGACGGGGTTCAAGAGCTTCAGGAATTCGAATTGAGAGACTTGACACTTGGAAGGTTCGACGATGCTTGAGAGTTTTGATGGGGTTCGAGAGGAATGTAGGGAATTGAAGCGTAAGAGTTCAATGATGACTTGGGATAGTTTGACAGGCTTGGAAATCATTGAGAGTGTGAAGGATCTGCCAAGTTGAGGCTTGCTGGTTTGAAATTGGAACTTGGGTTTTTGAAGAAGGATGGACGCTACTAGGCTGCTTGTGGAGGAATGAATAGGGAAGTCGAAAAGTGAGGCTTAATAAGAGTTATATCAAGAAGAAAGGTTGAGAGTATTGCGCACATCAGTTCACCAAGTCGCGCGTCCAACTGTGCCACTCAAAGATCCTGCCGCCAAACTGCGAACTATTGCAGGAGTGAGAAGGAAGTGCATCGAGGAACATGGAAGGAAGGAGAGGAGAGGAGAGGAGAGGACCTTGGAGAGGACCTTGAAGCTGGCAGTGGGAGACGGAGAGACGAACCAACGCGTGGTCTGTCAGCTGTCAAGGTAGCGTGATGATGGTGCAAATCTTCCACAACAACGCGTCGAAGTATTAAAAACTTGACCGCAGCTGGCGGGCCCACTGGTGGCACATCAGGCAGAAAGCAAAATATGCACAGGATATTTTGGTTGAAATGTGGCTTGTACGTCCGGATGAAGCCATCGTGAGGTCGGAGTTGAGATCAAGTTGACGTGAACAATTGGGGGTCGATTTGATGTCCGCGTTTGATGTTGGATTGGGCTCGTAACGGTTGAGGTCGCAAAAATGCTCAAATCATACTAAATTGATCTCCGGGCCCCATATCAGAATATTAACTAGTCGTGGATGCCTTTGGGATAAAATTCTCAGTTTGCAGTGTAGTACCCCAAAACTCCTTCCTTCACCGGCCGCTCCTCCCCGAACGTACTCGGCCAGATATGTTCAAACTGGAGAGAGATAGCGCTGAGCACTCCTTCACTCTGGAGGGCGATTACTTTGCATCTGTGGAACGGGCGACGACTGGACCAAAAGCTTCGGCTCTTGGAAATTTGGCTGCAACGATCCGGCTCTCGTCTGCTTTCTATTCGCATTTATGGGGCGCTTGACGGTAATCCATTCGCTCATGCAATTGCGGCCCATAGCGACCGCTGGGAGCATCTGCGAATTGATGCACTGAATGATATCGACCTTCCCATCCCCACTTTCTCTGCCATCCCTCCGCACACTTTTTGTGTATTCGGCCCGGACTCCGAATCGACGGCTCCTCCGCGCAGCGCCTCTCCTGCGAAGCGTCGCCGTCTCCTATTGGGGCGCGCATTGTCTTCGCGTCCTCCCCTGGTCCCAGTTGACGGCGCTCACCACCGGTGGCGTAATCTCGCCATACCATTGCTTGGTTCGAGCACACAACCTCGTTTACTGCAAGCTCTGTATTGAGCCCAAAGCCCACCAAGGATTCATAATAACGTACGTGCAATACCGCTCCTCATGGCTCCATCTAAGCGTAGTACTTAGTCCAGAGGATGCAATAGCCCTCCCCCGCCTCGAGACCCTGATTTTCGAGTGGGCATCTAGCTCCGACGTGTCCTGGATCTTTCTCGACCTCCTCACCCTTCCAGCACTCCAGAGACTCCAAATAGGTCAATCATGCCGTCGAGGAGATCCAGACCTCGTTGGTCTACTCCAGTCATTGATTTCGCGATCGGGGTGCAGTATCCAAGAACTCTACGTCGCGCCGACAGACCCACATCTTGAGGCATACACAATACCAATACCTCTTGAACTGTACCGTATCGCGTTGCCCACGGCGGGGTCCATCGTCGCAGGCAAACTACGCGTCGCCGACCCGTTTACCCTGTCTGATGACGAGATGGACGGCGATGAAGAAGCTAGCGCGCATTCTGACGGCGAGTCAGACGTACTTGCCTGATAAGGACGATGTGGATGAGTCCGGTTAATCTACTACAATGTTTTTGTATCGATGTATGACGGGCGGATTCCCCGCCGAGGCTATTAAAGGCTTGCAGGAAGAAGGATGAGGACCGGATAAGTGTATGCGTCGAGCCGGTCCTGCAGGAGCCTGTTCTCCCCCATCAAGAAAGCGCGAGCTCCAGTTCCAATATTTCGCTCTGACGTCTGCAATTCGCGCGTGATGGGCTGCAAGGGTGTTTTGCTCAATTTCAGTGGACTGTGGGTGGACTGTGGGCGGGTTGTGTGTAGATTCCGCGCCGGCGGGCGTTGTTATCCTAAGTGCAGGTATGCCATGTTGGAGGTGTCCCTTCGTCCGTACTTGCCTGGCGAGTTCGGGTCTTTGCCAGTGACGATTAAGGAAGCAAAATCCAGTGGCGGTGTTTATTTCAAACTTCGAACTCTCGGCATATCGGCCATCCTCCGAATTCCATATTGAACACAATTTAATGAACTAACTTCAAGTTGTTTATTTGAGGATACATATGGTCGTGACATTGTCTACATTGATAGGAGAGACCACTTCTCAGTGCGCCCAACTCCGCATTAGTGAACGTAGTCCCATGGGCTCAGTCTACGCCCGTGGGACAACAGACGAAGGGTTTTACGAGTGGCGTGAAACTCGAATGTTACGCAAGTAGTCTGAAACCTGTACTAAGTCGCACCAAAGTCGTACGGGTGATTTTTCGAAAAAGAATGATTTTCCCGGTTCCAGGATTTTTCAGGACTGCTCTACAGCCTCTACTACGCCGTAAAAATTAACCATAGTCTCCACGGAGTCCCCCGGACCAAAGATGACATGGTCCCAATCGCCGAGGATTGTCGTCATGGATTGATAAATCTTGAGACCTTGTCCAACAGGAATGTAGAGTTCGACGAATGTTTCCACTCCGCGCTTCACCACACATTCTGCTGCGAGAGATGCAGGATAGTGAGGACTTTGGTTTACTGTGGTCGAAACATCGTCCGGGTCGATGGAAATGACCGTAATGTGGACTGGGACGACTCGGTAGTCCAGCCGAACGCCGAACGGCAAAAAAATCGCTTGAGAGTCCTTCATGAGGAGGTCGGATCTCTGTTGGCGAATTTGGTGTTCGTTGTGGAAGAGATCATGTTTGGAAACGTAGTTGAAGAATCGGGCGTCTTCCATCTCGCCCGCGTCCGAGAAAGCAGCAATTTCTGTGATGACCGGTGTCAGAGCGAGATATTTTATGCGGGATGAGACTTGCCACTTTGACGTCTTTCGCGCATTTGTTCACAAACTGTTTTATGTGTTCCCCAATGTGCTTTTTGGCAATCCGTAGAGCAGTATCTGGCGTCAAAGCAATTACTGCATGCCTTCCTATTCAATTTCAAAGTTCGATCGCCTGCGCACTGCAAAGGTCATCTGAGACGCATCTGTAAACTCCTCGGACACCGCGACATACCTGAGTGAAGGAGCAGTCAGGATACTTCACATTGTTGTTGTATTCCTCTTTGATTCCCCTCCGTTCCGCCACCAACTCGATAAACCCGGTCCACGCCCTGAGGATGTTGCCAGAGGTGTATTGTGCCAATCCCGCGGAGAGTATATCGTCGCATGACTTCGAAGCCTCGCGCAGAATCGACTTGTAGACGAGATAGCGCGGGATGGTGTGGAAAATAAGGCCCCAGACCTGCTCCTGGACGAAGTCTTGCTCGCAAGACTGAGCACATTTCAACAATGCGGGCAGTATACGGGCACGAAGGGCTTGTTTAACCCAAGGAACCCCGTTCGTGGCATCCAGGGTTGCCGCAAAATATTCTAAGCAGGGCATGATTGATTCCGCGAGGTCTGGAGTGGGCGGCAACGAAAGGAGGAAATTGAGAGCGGTGGCGTATTTCCGGATGGAGGAGAGTGCCAGGAGATGTTCTCCGAGCTGTTCATCGCCCGTGATCAATAACCTAATGAGCGTTGTGTCTTGAAGGAAATGTGCGCGGTAAGGCGCCTGCGATTTGAGTGACATGTTCAGATGCAGCAACAACAATATCGCCAAGGCGTATTTTGTGTCAAAATGCGCCGTAAACAAGCCAGTGATCTCCTTGTAGGACGCAGCTTCTTGGACAATATAGATAAGCGGCACGAGAGCGGTGGAGGCCGGGGCATATAGATTCATGGCTTTGGATTCGCCTTCGCTCGTCCAAATCGCGGCGAGGATTGAGACGACCTCCTCAAGTTGTGGAGGGGAGCAAATGGAGGCTGCCATATCCCGCCATCGAGATACAGTGGAGATGAACGTAATGATGAGGGAAGGGACATCCATAGTTCGATTTTGTTCATGCGTGGAACTGAAAGAGCCGGAGTTCCGGACGCCGGAGTCCCTAGCATAAGAGTGGAGTTCCAGGAGCGAGCTCGAAATTCTGGGCCAATACTTCGAGAAGGACGAAGTTATGGCCACATCGGGATGCCCGCCCTCAAACTCGACATTGAGGAGGATATCCGCTATCTGTCTGAAGACAGATTCCACCAGCTGGAGAGACCGAGGAGGGTCGCCATCCGATGGTGTCCGGAGTTGGTAGAGGAACAATGCCAAGGTGTCTCCGGTCAGAGGTATGTAACCGTAGATTATAGCAGAGGATATTTCGTTGAGATCTGGCAATGATCCACCGAGGGCGCGCGAGGCTCTCGCCTTGAACGGCAAATGTCAATAGTGATGTTCCGGGCCCGGCTCGGCCTGGAAGCCCGGGCTTGGGCCCGGCTTGAGTGGGCCCGGGCCTGAGATTTCTCAAGCCCAAGCCCAAGCCCGCTCAGGCCCAAGCCAAGCCCGAAGCCCGGGCCTGGGCCCGGGCTTGAGCCGTAGAGGAAAACAGTCACAGAGGCCGCCCACTCCCAGTATCTACGTGATCTGCAATGTCAATGTAACACTCCTTACATGTTGGCATCCCTGCTCACGGTGTTTTCAGGGAATTCAACCACATTTCCCTTTTCGGTCATTCCGAATTAAGGTTCCGATTGTGTTTCCATGTTGTTTTACCGCAGAATACAACACTAAAAGTTTGTTTTGCATTGCTCAGAGTGAGTAAGGGCTCAAGTGAACGAATTCCAAATCTCTCCACTCGAAGTATGCTCACCTTCATAGGTGATACTCAAGCCCGGGCTTGAGCCCTGGGCTTGGGCCTGAAAAATTTGAAGCCCAAGCCCGAGGCCCGCTCAAGCCCACCATCGGGCCCGGCCGGGCTTGGGCTTCATCGGGCTTGGCCTGGCGGGCTTCGGGCTTGAAGCCAGGCCCTGAACATCACTAAATGTCAATAACTTACGGTAACACTGCGCATGATATTCAATTTACTCACCCGGTAACTCAGCGGGAATGTCCGTAAATTCACAGCTGGATTCGACGAAGCCATTGTGTTATCCCAGCGCACGTCGAAAAAGCGTCCAAGGAGAACTTCGAGGTGAGAAGGTGAGCTGCCAAGAAATAATGGGGTTAGTTTGGCGGGCGTGATTCCATCATACTTCGATGATTGCATCATGTTCAACTTGACCTTCGGTTGAAATTTTCGTTGAGTACCTTTCTTCGTTCAACTCTTAATACAACGCACGGGAACACTGCGTATCCGAACTACGCCTCCCAGCAGTAGCGCGTGAAGCACGTCACGCACACACCATTTCTCGGCAATCCCTGTCTGGCGCGCGCTCGGTCTACCGCCGCACACGCCAAGCACGCGGCCCACTCTGGATCCTCCGGCGCGCCATCCACCTCCGCACCTTGCGTTGCCACGACAAAGGTTTGCGCCAACATGCCTTGCAACTCCGGTTCCGTATAGATGAACTGGCCCGTGCTCGTGTTCGTCAGCGGCGGCGACCCGTCGCGCGGAGGTGCACCGTTCGCAATGTACACGAGCATCGGGCCCGGGGCTGACTGTTCCTGGGACGGCGTGCAGCCAAAGAAAGTTGGCTGCGTGGTGAGGTTCGCGAAGCCCTCCAGGGTCGTCGGGACGGCAGGGAAAGTGGCGAGCCCGCCGGGGAAAATCTGCATGCGTTGTTGTCTGGAGAAGGAGGGGTATTCAGATTATGACACCGGCACCGGAGAGGAAATCCTACGTGGCAATGAGCGATGCGCCGTGGGCAAATCCGCCGCCGTCGTCAACCTGTCCACAGGGTGTAAAATTTTCAGTGAAAGCGTGAGGAGCGCGCGCACCGCGTCGATCGCGATGATAACGTCGATCTTGCGGTCTGGGACAAGCATGGGCTGCAGCGGTGTGACTTGGCCATCTTCACCGCCGTCGCACATGGAGAGAATCGTCTCGCCCGAGTCTGAAAAGGTGTCCGGTGCGATACCATGGAAAGGATTAGGGTAGTTGCTGGTGTCGAGTCGAAGCGCGGGCGACTGGGGATAGGTTTCGTTCACGAGCAACGAAAAATTTGCTGTTGCCGCGGCAAGGCTCGCGGCCTGCATTGGATTGGGATCATTTTTGTTACAGGGTGGGAGTCTGTCTACTCACCGTGCGATTGAGCTCGTTCCAGAGATTTGAGGAGGTCCCAGAGATGAACATAGCCTGGTCGAAGCCTGTCACACAGAGGGACTCGTTCGTCGTACCGAGGTGCTTCGTCGGCGTGTGCGCGGCCAGGACGTCATCGTAACATCCCATTTCGACTTGCCGTGAGCATCAGGACAGCCATTGCTGCTGGGAGGCGGGACAAGGGAACATACAGATATTAACCTCAAACATCGGGGAGTTCAGCGGGATTCCATTCATGCCAGGGAAAATCGTGCCGTTGATATGGTTGGAAACAATATCGAGCACGATGATTGGGAAGGGCTGCTCGTGCGACGCTATCGTTGGCCTGTGAACGTCATCAGTCTAAGCCAACGAGGGAGAGTATGGGTACAAACAGATTGACGAAGTCAGAGAAGAGGATTCCAGCGCCATGCGAGGTGTTGGAGAAGAAAGTATCAACCGTGGTACCGTTTGTGAAGTGTCTCGCAAGCGCGCGACCCCACGCATCTCCAACGGAGACAGGGAAATGTTTCGCTTTGACCGCCATTTCCTGCAGAACCTCATTTACAAATATGGCTTGCTCTGCCGGATCCGTCGACACCGTCCAGACACTGAAGCTGGTAAGCCAGCCACCGAAGTCTTGTTTGTGTCCGTCGCCAAATATCAAATGTTGGATGGTGGGGAAGTTAGCCTGCACAAGAGAAGTCAATAGCCATGACCCTCCGCTCAAACCTGCGAGATGAGTCGCAGCCTGCAGTAGGAGTTGTCATCCATGGCTATATAATCACATAGTAGCACCTACCTGTAGCAGACCGCCTGTCCCTTTTTTTACGGACGAAGAGTTCCGTCCGTCCAACGCGTTGAGAACTCCGGCCCCAAATATTGCCGCTCAAGATCCCACCCGTCAGTAAACACATTCCCGCTCAAAACGACGCTCACCGCGATCCCCTCCTCCACTGGTTGAGATCCCAACAGTCGGAAATTGCGTGGACTCGAGGATTTCTTCCACATATTTGGGTAATTCGATTCCAGTCCTTTTGACGTTCTGCGAGTACGCCTTGAAGGCATCGGGGATCGCCTTCTCGCGCCTCTCCTTTATGTACTGCGACTCCGATGCACTGATGGTCTGACCGCGTCGCACAAGTTTGAAGTCGGCGGGACAGCGCTCGATGGTGGGACCGAACGCGGCGCTGGCCGCACCGGAAAGGAGTAGGAGTGTGAAAGCCGCGGAAAAGCCCAACATGGTGGTACTGAGACCAACGTGTCGGGCGTTATTATTTTGAAGGGACTATCTTTGTCTTGCGGAAGTAGCGTTTGAGACGTGAGTAAATTTGTGACCACGGGGTGCGCGCATCACATGAACATCGGTCCCACAATATGGCGGTGGGCAGGCGGTGAGAACGGCGGGCGGCCGGTAGGAACAAAATTGGTCAAGACAGGTAGCGAAAGAAACTGGTCAATCAGGGTCCTGTGAGTTCGGGACGCCAAGAAGACGCAGCTATCTCCGTATGCGCCACGACCTTGTGCTTGCGGAAGGAAATAGAGACAATGAAACTGGATGCATATGCGCGCGCCACCGAAGGCAAAAATTACTCACCAGTAGATGTTGATGACCGAATGTCTTTAGTTGGACCAAATAATCCAGAACAAGAGGATTGAATTATTCCGCAGGGCCATGACAAGCAGTTGAGTCCCAGGAACCGAGGGTTGTTGTCATGGAACGTGGCAAGCCTCTTCCAGCAGGAACGTAGAGTTCCACGTATGTTTCTATCCCTGGCCTCTCAACGCGACGGTTTGCATCGGAATTGGACTCTGGGGAGGTCAAGATTTCCAGTTCCCGGGGACCTATAGAAATGACGATAATTTTGACGGGTACAACCCGATAATTCATGACAACACCGAACGGCCAGGAGATTGCCTGAGGTCTTCAAGTTGCCGCCAAAATGGCGGATCTCTGTTCGCGGACTCGTCGTGCATAATGATGAACGCGTCGTGCATCATGATAATTTCGAAGTGCCGGTCGTCTTCTAAATCGAATCCTCCATAAAGCGTTCTCTGGAGTGAATTTTTAGATTCAGACAGGCCCTATGGAAAATTACATACCACTTTTGCGTTCTTCCCACATTTCCTATTAATTTCGGTGGGTCGGTCAATGTGTTGTTTGGCAGTCCCTATTTGACGGTCAGACATCCGTCGCAAGGTTTCATGCTAGTTCTTGGAGCTCGTTCATGTGGGCACTACTGACTTCGTGAGCATGCGTACAAGTGAAGACTGTGCGAACATGGGGCGAGCCACAAGCAGGACACTTGACGACTCGGATGCTATCGTAATGCGCTTTGATTTTCCTTCGTTCTTTGACTAGATTTAGGAAATTGGGCCATGCCACGCGCACTCGTCCTTGAGTTGACCAAAATGGGGACTTGGCAAACGCTGAGACTGTCATAACATCCAACTCGACTCGGACTTGTCGGAGCACGGATTTGTAAACCAAGTAGCGCGGGACTGTGGAGGAGATGAGAAGGACAACTTCATCCTCAACCCCGGCATGTTCGTAAAATCTGGCGCACTCGATTGTCGCCGACAAAATGCCCGCATGTACGACCTTTCTCACCCAAGTGGCTCCATCCGTAACATCGAGAGTTGTGTTGAAATAGTTCAAGCAGAGCAGTATTGATCTGGCGATGTCTGGGTCGGGGGATAGGGAAAGGAGGAGAGCGAGAGCGGCGGCGTATTTCCGAATCGACGAATGCAGGAGAAGATCTGCCTTAGCTCTCCATCGGCGGACATTAAAAGCCCGATGAGAGTGGCCTCGAAGTCGAAATGTGTGGTGTCTGGTACCTGAAGCTTGAGGGAAGGTTTCAGGTGCTTCAAAAGCAATTTGGCCAGACCAGGCTTCGTAGGGAAATGCGCGATGAACGCGACGACACTCTCCTTTATACAGGCGTCGCTCCCCATCAGTGAGAGGACCGCGTTGTCTGCCGGGATCTCGAGCTTTCGCTGCGTGCTCGCTGGCCCAGATGCTAGCCAGGATCGATATGAGCTACTGAAGTCGATCGGCAGCTCGCAGGCAGCGTCTCAAGGAAGGCCATCGCGCTATGACCACGATAACGGCAAGAATAAGCGAAAGTTCGTCCGTGGATCGCACTCCATCGGGACTTGGGGATGCGGAACTGCGGATGGCAGAGTTTTTGTGGTGCCAGTGAAGTTCGCTGAGGCATATGCAAATAGCGGGCCAGGAGTCGGCGATGGAGGAGAGGATGGATGCATCGGGAGCTTTCCCTCTGGGTGAAACAAGAGCCGGGTGATGTTTGTAGGGTATTTTCGACGAGGTTTAGGCGAGAGGCGTCATTGTCTGTCGTTTTTAGATGAACGAGAAATATTTCAAAAGTCGTTCTAGTTAGAGGCAGATGGCCGGACGCGATATAGCGTTTCAATCTGGGATCGATCCGTTGAGAGCACGTAGGACTCTAGGTTGACTCTAGGCTAGAGATACGTCGAGTGAGCACAGAATCAGTGGGCGAATTCGAGGTGAATTGGAAGACGTGACTGGCGGCTCGTTTTCACTTGCCAGACTCACCCGGTAACTCTGAAGGAATTCCGCCACATTGAAATTCGGATTCAACGGCGGCATTTCGTGCGGCCTGCCAACTGCGCGACGAGGCCCGTGACTTGGCCGTGCCAGGTGACGGAAGGGTCGGGCAAGCGCCAGTTGTTGGAGAGATCAACTTATGATCCAATCATATCAGAGTCGAGAATCACATGCATGTTCAGTTGAACCAAGCTCGACTATCCTTGGATTCGATTGAATCCATTTAGGCTTGGGATGGAGATGGATAGGACGTAGGAGACTGTAGATATTTTCTCGAGGGAGTATTGTATGTGTGGTCCAACTCGCGATTGAACGGATACCGTCCATTCGTTAACGCGGGTGGCCACCGTGGCAACAGTCCTGCTTGAATTTTTACCGAACTTCACAGAGGCCGCTGCCGCAGATCTAGAACTCGTGTTTTTCAAATATACAGTTGCAACCAAAACTACGTGTCGAGAGCCGAGCTCTGCTTCGCATAGCTTTGCAGCTGCGCCCACTCCAGCAATACTCGAGAGAAGTAGCAGTCATTTTGTGAGTCGGTGAGCACACGCTGCGCAAACCGCATCCCCGTCTCCTGGATCTGTCGCGCCTCCGCATCGTGTGCAATCGCCCACTCAACCTTCTCTACGAGGTCAGGACATGTCGATCTTGACCGGGATGTAGTGCTCGTACGGCCGGAGCCAGTCGTTGAAGTACTCGTCAAATGCCGTTGCCTTTAATTTATTTCAGGTTCCTTATTTTGAGGGGAGGAGCAGGGACAAATACCTTGAACACGAGCGACCCCGATCGCAAGAGACCGAGATAGCGTCCAGAGAACGTGTTGCCGTCGACGTCGAGGAGGTACTTGTAGTTGTAAGCCTCTTCGCGGGGACTCCCCTCGGCTGCCAATCTTGTACTCCTCGATGATGGGGTCCCGCTCGCAATCGAAGGTACAAGTGCGATTCCCAAAACCCCGTCATCTTGGCGTCGATTATATCTGAACGGTTCTGCGCGATTTTGACGAGCCGGAAACGCGAGAACTTGTGGTGATTGTTGTGCATGATGTGCCCACCGTTCGACTGCCCGCGCCAATCTGAATTCAGGACGGCTTAGATAAGTTCCGTAGAAGCGGTGACTGGGTTGAATTTTGCTTACACAATTGGGGTTTCTTGTCGTCCCATTGAACGTCATTCGGCTTTTCGAACTTGGCGGACCACCCACTGGATTCGTAATAATACTGTCCAGGGAAGAGGATATCCGAGAAACACGGCGATATCTTGGTCATGCTCAAGATCGGCCACAAGTCCGTTGTAAAGTCAGAACTTGAGCTAGAACGAAGGACTAAAGGGATTCAGGGACACGAGAAAATCAGGGGAACATTAGACTGACATGCAACGTCTTCGATGGCATCTACAGTGAGGCCATGTCCGCGATCAAGGGTACTGCATCCACTTTGGTGTTTAAAGAACTCGGAAGTCGGCACCGGTGCAAGGTGGAAGGGCTTATTATCCTGAAGCTTCATGGCGTCTTTCCGCATCGCGGGGTCGCGAACGTTGAAAACGACCCGGGGCTCATCGCGACCATTGATTAGAAACATCGTGTCAGGCAAGATATGCCCCCACTGAACAGCGTGTGAGATAAATTGAACCGAAAAGGCAATACCGACTCGCCTTGGAAATCGTGTCTTTCCATTCGCCGTCGAACGCTGATCCAGTATATTCCGGCATCTTCACCGTTCCGTTCGATATTTCTATTGCGACTATGCCCGTGGAATCTTGAAGCATCTGGGTGCGAATTTAATAAAGCAATGTTCAACAACGGTGTGGAAACGATATACCAGTTCCCGCCCCTTGTCTATCATGTTTTGAAAATGCGCCGGATCCTCCGCCGCCAACTGGTAGAATGGTGTAAAATCCCTCGTGATCTGGTCGTAATCGTCGATGAGGCAGTTGCTTTCCCGCGCGAAGTTGTACCACTTGTTGAACTGCATTGGTGGCGGCCTGTTTCCATTGCGAAGGGTGTAACGCGCAATTGCTTGCTCCAAGGTCTGCGACTGGCGAGCATACAAATTGTAGATGCTCCTATCTGCTATCCCTACTGGATTGAGAGGTGACCCTGTGTCATTCGGCGTCGGTCCTAGGTTTGGTAGGGCCTCTGGCTCTGCGGTCAAATGTTGACTCGCTACCGAGTTTTGGAACCATTCCAGTTGTACGGTTGTGAGAAAAGAGGCTTTCGAGGCCATGATAATCAGACCCAGAGTGCCCAACATCACAGTGAATGGTAGATAGAATTGGAGTCGTCGAGGCATCCATTGTGAGCGCGTAGATGCTGAAGGGCCGGGACCAGGAAGGGAATCGTTCACCAAATCGTCGCTGTAGACGAATTGCGACCGGACGTGTGTATAAGCGGGTGGACTCATGGTGGTCGGGGAGGAGATGAGGAGGCCTAGCATTCAAAAGCCCCTTTCCGTTTGCTTCCGCAGAATGTTTGACAAACGATCGGTGGCTGTGCAAGGAAAGCTTACAGGCAGTAGAGGCCCCAAAACGCCCTCGATTGCGACGGAGATACATAGGATCAAGGACAGCCGTGCGCCGGTGGTGCATAATTCCAAAGTGGCCTCAAGGCTGGATAGGACCTGACTCTGCGTTTTTCTCGCATGGAGTTTTGAGGTGGCAGAGAGAATGGTGTCAGGAATCAATCCCTTGAGTCTTAGCTTGACTCGGATGGGTACATAGATGCAGCATGAAACACGTGATTGAAATTGCTGGCGACAAGCAAGGGAAGAGGACCGCGAGTTTGCGTCCAGGCCCCCAAGGTTTGAGTCATGATCAACTACCTTGGATTCCATTTGAAACCATCCAGGCTTGGGATGGAGATAGATAGGACAGCGGGGACTGTATATATTTTCTCGAGGGAGTATTATCCAACCAATCAATCATCCTGCGTCGACTGCAGCGCTAGGCGCAGGAGGGAAGAAAACCTCAACATAGCGTTAATCGCTGATGCGTAAACACCATTTATTCGTACCTCGTTTACAATGGCCTCCACTCTGGGCCTATTGTGGTAAAATCCATTAGAAAGGGCCGGGTACCTGGCTCTGGCGTCTCAAGTGGAGGGAGGCTTAGGCCCTGGGCGAAAATGTTGGGAGGTGTCGCAGTATAATGGTGAGGGTTCCTGACTTCCTCCCGCGCGCGGGCAAGCAAGACGGTCTTTCGATATCCGAGGCTTTTTGCCTCCCACTCCTCAAGCGGACCACTGCGTTCACAGATTGCAGCATAGGCGAGCGGAAGCCAGTGAGGAATGTCATGTTTCTCCGCAAGAACGATTTATTCGACTGGGTTGATGGTGATCATTTTTCTTCGTTTGCCAGTGGGTTGATTCCATCGACTGTGTTCAATTGCGTCGATGGCGCAGTCGCGAACCCTCTGGAAATCAAAGCGCGTGGATATGGCGAGGACTGCGACCCAGTCCGCCAAGACTGCCTGATGGCGTTGGAATTTTCTGCAGCACGTATGGTTAAACAGCGGCGAAATCAACCATGTAGGCGACGCACTCGGTATAGAAAAAGTCGAGGAGACTTTCGAACTCAAAGGGTGTGACTCCGGGCACCGGAATGGCTCGTTCATTGCTGCCTCCGTCCGGCTCGCTGGAGCCCTGCGGACAAGGGAACATAGAGCTGAAGACTTGCGACTCCTTCATCAGGAAGTGACGGTGAACTTTGAATCGTTGGTTTCTAACCTGACCCGAATGATAATCAGGACCGACTCCCTCTCAATCGTTGCACTCACCAAAAAGATTGACATCGTGTCGTCAAAGTAGTAATTTTTGTTGTTGTGTGGGGTTTCAGGCGCTTCGCCTTCAGGAGTCATCGGCCGGAGAGCCTCTACTGGAGCGTCAGCGACTGCTGCGACATCCATGTTTTGGGCGTGGATGAGTGTGGGCGACAAGTGAACAAAGCCCACGCCGCCTACACGTGCATGCGAATGCACGGCAATGAGTTACGTTGCTCGTGAGAGAGACTCTACCACGCACGAACCCTGAAAGTTAAAAGATGATGTCCATTCCAATTTCCAAATCCATAAGTAGAACGCCGTCAATGCCGAAGTAAAGAGGGTACGGTAAGTTCACTTTACGGGAAGAATACCGCATCCACGATGCGCGCCGCGCGAGTCGCCTGATAGTCGACCATCGGTCGTGGGGAGGGAATCGGGCTGGGAGCTGGCGGGCGCCAGCAGTAGACTGGGCTCGGCGCGCGCGATCGGTACTCAGCATCCCGGAAGGCCTCTCGCGCCCGGACAATCTGCACAGTCTTCTTCAACCCAATCTTCTCCGCCTCCCACTCTTCCAAACAGTTGGGCCGCTGGCAGAGCGCGGTATACGCAGGCGCCAGCCATTCGGGAATTTTGTACTTCATTGCAAAGACCAGCTTGTCGACGGGATCGAGTGTTGTGGGGCTCTCTTCGATCGATTGAATGGCGTGTGCACGGAGGAGGTCGAATTGAAGGCGTGTTGAAACTGACAATAACATGACCCAATGACTGAGTGCAAAGCTCGCTTGACGGTACATGCTAAAGGCGCCGGGTGAGTATTTGTGGAAGCAGGCGAAAGAGTGGGGCATCTTACCCGTTGTAGAAGAAATCGAGAAGACACTCAAACTCCGCAACTCCAATCTCTTCTAACGGTATGGCTTCGCTCTCACAGGCGCCGAAATCCCCAAGCGGCCCCGCGAACAACTCCTGGAAATAAACCGAGTCCCGAGCCAGAAAGTGGCGATGAACTTTGAATATCTGATTTTCGACCTGCCCCGCAGTGTTAGTTGATGAATTTTGACTGAAGGAGGAATCGTTGTACTTTGAAAAAGGCCAACTGGTCATCGAAGTAATATCGAGCATTTATCGCGCAAGCAGCGACGACATCGGGATATTTCGAAACGGGCTCGTCTAGAAGCTCGCCTGATGATGACCTCGGGGACGACCTTGGCGATAGCGGGGGGGATTCGACACCCAAAATGAGACTTCCTTGAGCTGGGGACCAAGACGGGCTGACTGCCGTGGATCCAGGGAGGCTCCCGTTCGGGAGGCCAATGGACATGCCAGTACGAGGAGACCAGTCCTGTCCTGGGGTCGCAGCCACAGACTGCGGGCTTGTCGGCGACAGCGGGGACGACGAGCGACTGGAGGAGAACCGCGAGGACATGACGCTCATTTTTTGGGCCAGTGACTCTGAGTGCTCGCCCGGTTGCACGGTGCGTCTCTTATAAGAGAGAACCATGCAGGGGCCTCGTGGCAGACTAAGGAATCGTACGCTCCGTTTATGAGAAGCATCGGCAATCAAAGGATACGAAAGCCTTGCTGGGATACTGGACCAGTAACTCCCAGAATGGGTGACGATAAGGTGTTAACGCTGCGGTGCTGAGACAAGGAGGATCGACCGATCGAGAACAGGCATTCGAGTCGTTGTGAAGCGGAATCGACACGTTGCGGAGCGTATGGGTGATGGCGCCAGGTTTCTGGAAGCAAAGCTTGATTGTAGTTCTTTTAGGTCCCTTGCACGAGTAGAGCCAGAAGGTTGCCACACCCAAGAATCAGGGCGGGCGTTAGATTTGATTTTTCTTATCCCTGAGGATAGGCGCATCCGTAGCGCTCACTGAAAGTATCAGATGAACCGGGAGGCTTGTAGGCGGCAACTTGAAAAACAGAAGACATGTTTCTCCGAGGCCAAACCCAAACCAGCAAGGCCTCAGGCCTCACTATTACCAGAAAAGCTGCGCTTGAGCCTTGAGCATGAGTTTGGCATGAGTGTAAGAAGGAGAAAAATTCGGAGATCACCAATTGATCAGCTGGGTTGATCGGCCGAACCACGCCGACCCACTCTTTCTTCCTTCGCCATCTTCAGGGCCAAAGAGCTCGTAGGGTCAACGCCGCTTAGAATTGTTCCATAATTTCCATCCCGCAGACTGGATCTCTGGACCGGAACACGCAGCCGGCTTTCCCCCCGCAATACAGGAGTCCCCCGCGCTAGAAACTAAGACGACAACGGTTGGCTATCTACTACCCACGGATATCGGTCGTGGTCCTATCTTGAATTCGATCTAACCAAGATCTAACATTCTGTGTCAATTTACTCACGAGTTTGCGTCCCTGGGTCTACAAAATGACGCCGACTCAACTTTCGGGTCGTTGGAGACCTTTTTCACGGATGCCATGGTGGTCGGAGGAAAACCTGCGACGGTCAAGACTAAAGTCGGAAAGCAATCAAGGTGATGCCAACCTCAGAAGATTGCAACTTCCAACTGAATGGCGTAATGATCGCCCGCGAGGGAGTACACAGGCAGGCGCGACGGACAGCAGGGGTGAATCTTGCGTCAACCACGATTTCAATGGACCGGTGGTGGGACAATGATGAGTAGGTTTAGTCACAACTCCGGAATCCGTATTAATGTTACTTGCTGACGAGTCGGACAGACCAAGCCTGCTTGAAAATTCTGGTATTGGTGAGGCAGTGGGAAGAATTTGTGGACCCGAAGGCGATCAATATCTGATCCACCGGCAATCCCGCCATGTTGTTTAGTCAAGTTCATCTGGCCGGCCGTGGCATGTAACTATAAGTACCGCAAGAGCAACACCCGTTTGGCACGCTTCCCTACCTCAAATGCGCAGTATTTCATCTGCCGCAGATGTGGGGCCCACGGAGGTCCTCATTCTCATCACATCCCTCTCCGTCCTCTATCAACTCGTCCAACGTCTTCGTCGCAGCGTCTCGACGCCTCTGAAGGGCCCGCCCAGCACCGCGGGAAACTTTATGCTCGGCGTCATTCCGGAACTCGCGAGGGCGCCGGATGCCGGGGCCGTGCACGAGGAGTGGGCCGCGCAATACGGTAATTTTGAACCCCCCCGTTTCGAACATCACGCTGTAGTAGCTGATATTTCTTGGCAGGCTCGGTGTATTCAATCCCATTCGTTTTGGGCAGCCGCAAGATCATGTTCGCAGACCCGAAGGCGCTGGCCCATTTCTTCTCCAGGGAGACGTACGGATATGTGGCGACCTCATTAGGCAGGCGGTTCACCGAAAGGCTCATCGGGCGTGGGTTGTTCTGGGCGGAAGGGGACAGTCATAAGAGGTGCGCATCCGCTTGAGGTTCTGTAAATTCACAAGTACGTACTGATGTTTGGTCTGTACAGGCAGCGCAGAGCGTTGAATCCAGCGTTTACCATGGCTTCTATCAAGAGCATGTCCCCCATTTTCTTCGACTCGGCATACAAGGTGGGCAAACCTCCCCTCAGCCACTGCCGTAGGAACTCACACATTGTTATGATCAGGCAAAAGCCGCGTGGGATGCCCTGGTTGAATCCGGTCCGTCAGAAGGAACTATAATCGAAGTCCAACAATGGATGAACCACGTCTCGTTAGCGACTCCCGTGTTGTCCTTGTAACCTGAGCTCATAGTTCCTTCATAGGTTAGATACAATCGGCCTCGCCGGCTTCTCGCACGACTTCCGCACGCTCTCCGGGAAAACCTCCGACGTCGGAACGGCATTCGACTCGATCGGGTCCAAGCCCTCCGCCTTTGACCGCGCGATCTTCCTCTCGTCGCTCATCGTCCCCGTCCTTGGGCGTATTCCTCATGGCCGCCGTACGAATCTCGCGCGCCTCAGGGAGACGATGCAGGCGCTGGGAGAGACCTTCCTTGCGAATAGAGGCGATTCGGGCGCGGATAAATCTGTTATTGGACTTTTAGGTATGAGTGTTCCACATCTGCGACTTTCTTGCGAACGATGGCCGATGGTTCGGATTCAGTGAAATCAGCTACCACGGAGAAAATCTCGCAGGAGGAGGTTGTTGCGCAGGTATGAAGTGTCTCCGTGCTCCTTCGCCTTCGTCACTCTGACGCGCATGGGTCAGATAAACGTGCTCCTCATTGCAGGTTATGAAACGACTGCCAGTGAGTCGGTCATCAAACACTGTTTGGTTGAACACGAATCTGACGAGTTCCCTCCTCCTCCTCAAGTCAGTCTTACCGTGCGTTCACATCTTCCCAATCCTTCGCCAAATAGCAATGCCGACTATAATAATATCCCTCAGTGGGCGCTCATAGAACTCTCCCGCCACCAAGACATCCAAACGAAACTCCGAGACGAGTTGCTGAAGTTCGGCGGCGACCTCACCTGGGAAGAGCTGACCAGCCACACGACCTTCCTCGACGCAGTCACGTCCGAGATCCTCCGTCTGCACGCACCCCTCGCGGAGACGTCGCGCATCGTGAGCGCTTCACTTCATTTCACCCTTTGCCGTATGTATTATTTACCATTCACACCGTGTAGGCGACGGAAGACGACGTCATCCCCCTAAGCAAACCGCTCGAGACCGCCAGGGAGGCGCTGGTGGAGAGCGTGTTCGTGCGCAAGGGTACGACGGTGGGGGTATCCTTCCACAGCATCAACCGCTCCGAGGCGTTCTGGGGGCCCGATGCGAAAATATTCAACCCGGGGCGTTGGCTCGACGAGGGTGAGAACGAGCTGAGGGCAAGGGAGATCCAGGGGTATCGGCACATACTCACGTTCTCGGACGGACCGAGGATGTGTCTTGGGAGGGTGAGCTTTCTGTTCTGCGTCTATGGCGTGGGGTTCACTATTCATTTTATTCTTTATTTTTGAAGGTATTCGCGCTAGCAGAATTCAAGGCTGTCCTTTCTGTCCTTGTGCGCAACTTTACGTTCGAGTTCCCCGGGGGACCGGACACCGCGATAGGGCAGCATGTGAATATTCTGCCGCGCCCGAAGGTGGAGGGGGAGAGTGGGTATTCGGTGCCGTTGCGCGTGAGGCAGTATGTAGGGTAGTTACACACTCAACCGTGGGAGTCGGATGAATTTGGAACTGGATCGGATCATTAGAATTGATTACATTTGTTGGGATTCTCAACTACCCCGTTATTCTTCCTGGGGAATATGTATCCGAAGTTTTCAAGCAACACTACAGCACCACCCTTTTAATTCAGACCTTCTCAACCGTTCTAAACTCCACGAAGAGCGTCTCAATTCCTCACGGCAAAGTCTGCATCCTCCTAAACCCTCATGAACCACACAACTTTCAGCGCTCCCCGGTGCGGACGCGGACATTGCTAGCCTGGGCCTCCTCGAAATAATCCCGGATCCTGGTTTTAATTTGTTATAAAATATTCCGTTTTGACCGTAAACGCGTACTGGACTTTTAGGACGTCAACACCCATTGACAAGTCCGGACCTTCAAAAATCGCCTGCCGGACATTTTAGACGATACACGTAATTCCTTTGTGCCCCGACAGTCCGAACTAAATCCTTCTCTTTCCCGCGTGACTATTCAACTGAATATTCACCGGTACCGAGTTGTCCCTCAAGCTATTGATATCGATCCTCCGGCAGCTCAAAAACTGCGTGGGCCACCGTGACGAATAAACACAAGATCCTATCCGGCCTTCACAAATAATGTTCTTCAATATTAAACTCACACAACCTTCGGCGCTCCCCGGCGCGGAGGCGGGCATTGCTAGCCTAGGCCTCGTCGAAATAATCCCGGATGTTGGTTTTGTTTTGTTTTAAAATATTCTGTGTTGACCGACGTACTGTAAACGCGTACATACTGGACTTTCATATGAACACCGCCCTCAACGCCTTGTTCCCATTGACAAGCTTCAGTTCGTGCCTCGACAGTCCGAATTAAATCCTTCTCTCCCCCGCGTGCCCGTGCCTGCCGCCGTCAATTCAACTGAATATTCACCGGCACCGAATCGTATCATGTACCCCCAAGCGATTGATATCGGTTCTGGAAGCTCAAAAACTGCGCGCGCCACGAATAAACACAAGATCCTATCCGGCCTTCACAAATTAACGTTCTTCAATATTAAACCCCTCCTCCGAGTCCGCAATCTTAACTCCGCTGCTATACACTAAACATACATGTCCCATGAGCCTGCCTATCCCCGATCCTATCATGTTATATTTCCGTAGAGGGTGTCCTTGGGCCCTCTACCGCCACAGCTGCAGATATCCGGGTGCGTACGTATACCACAGCTGCAGATATCCGGTCGCGTAGGTATAGATTTACGGCCTATTTTGAAATGATATTCGGAACCGTCCGAGTTCTGGTGCGGGGGGTTTTGTGGTAAGTAGCATAAAAGATTATAGAAAGACGATGCTTTGGCTGGGGGCAGGTACATTTTCATGATCAATTCACGTTTGACTGGCATACATGTCTCCGGATCCGTCCGTCCGTGACCAATTGAAGGGGACGTCGACGTCGAACATCAGTAGGCTTCAATATTAATGCCTAACAGCACATATTCATAACATAACAATCAGAGCGCGAGGGGAAGGGACGTTCGTGAGCGGGAGGCATGGAAGATTGCAGTTAGAGAACCAATCGAATACTTGGCTGGAGGAAGGCGGTCTATTTTCGATGCGCGTTTGGGCGGCATATCCGTGATAACTAAATTCAATCTCCTCGACTGACAATAATCAGCCGCCAAGCGAAATTCGGTCGCTCGGAAATCCACAATTGCATGAGAATTCGAATTGCCCCTTGAGGTTGGGCTGCGCCGACGTATCGCGTCCTCCGATGTGTACCGACGCGGGCTAGTGTGAATGTTAGAGTAATTGAGTTACTACCTACACTGGCAGCGTCAAGATAGGCGGCCTCTCCGCCATCGCACGTTCCTGACTCTTTATCAGCTCATTTTAGCCTCAGGAGGCAAGTTCTGATTCGACCTTCTGCTCCCATCTCATCCCACCATCCCACCAGCCAGCACAGTGCTCCCTCCTGAGTGTAGATAACGCGAAATTGCGCTTCAAAAACGCGTTTCGCGCGCCCGTACGACCCCTGTATGATGCAATTCATTTTACCGAAGTGATCACACGACCGCGCAATTTGATCGCCGCGAGCGTACCCCACAGTCATGTGGGGTACCCCGCATTTTGATGCGTCGCTTCGAAATTGTATCACCGGCGGGCCCCACCAATCAGCGTTCGCCGTGGCTGGGAAGGAAACGTCTAGAAGGAAGGGTCCCGAGGGCGTCGTGGCGGTCAGGAGAAGAAGTGAATGGAAGGGAAGCGGTCGACTACAGGTTCGCCAATGGTGGTAGATAGGCTCACACGACCAAAAAAAGGTGGGGCAAGACAGATAATATACAATTTATATTGATTTCTCATTCGTTGGGTTTACTACGACTTTTAAACGACGCGGACGCGAACGCCGACTACTGTACACAGAATGCGAGTGGTGGTGGTGGTGTTAATTGGGTGATTATATGCTGGATTAATTAGACAGAGTCAACGGAGGCGTTGGACTGCAGTTCGTTGGGGATCAATCAGTCAGTCATTCGTTCATTGAGGTGGAGACGGCAACGTACGACGGCATCCGAGGCGATGAGGGTGGCCTTGGGGGGCGAGCCGGAGACGGCGGCGGAGGTGCGCGCGATGGCCGCCAGGTCCACTGTACAGTCGCGACGTTCGTCAGTGAATGGCAGCAAGAAGGGAGGATAGACGATAGACGCACCATCGCCCTTGAACGCATTCATCCGGAACTTGCGCGCGGTGGCGATCTCCTCCTCGGAGCGCTCCAAGACGGGGGAGGACGGTTTCTTCAACGAGGTCACTGCCCGCAAGGTGAGTCAGGTGGGACACGACACGTCAGGGAGAGGGACGTACGGTCGTCGGAGTGGGCGCTCTGGCTGTCGTCATCGTCCCCGAGCTCCTCGTCGAGCTCGTGCTGCCCGTCGTCGATGCCGGCAAACTCGAGATCACGCTGTGGAGTGGCTCCATCGTTAGCGACGACAACGCCACTCGTATGTGGGTCGGACGACGGACCTCGTTCTCGAGAGAGCCCCAGTTGTGCGCGCCGCCGCCGTTCTTGCGCAGGTTGTTGTTGAGGCCGGTCTTGCTCTCGGAGCGGTCCTTGAGCACGGAGCGCAGCGAGGCGGAGCGGGAGGTGCGGGTCATAATGGATGGATGGATATGGAGAGGAAAGGTATATGGACGTGAGGGTGGGTCGTTAAGCAGTTGTGTGGTGGATGGAGTGGTTGTGGTTGTGGTGTGAGATGAAGTGGGAGCGCTCACGCAATTTATAGCATTCCTGCCAAAGCAAGCCCATACAGTGATACAATAGGAAACAAAGATGTCGTCTTCCTTAGGAACAAACCGGGCTTGCTTGCCAAGCTCGCTTTGCGCGCTGGCAAAGGCCCTTCGAGGCCATTGTCTCCCGCCGTCACGACGCCCAAGACCAGCGATGCCAAATGGCCAGAATTTACCAGAACGCCGTCTAGACCCAAGTGAATGGAAAGGTGATGCATGATCGCACGGACCCCGAACACCAGATGATGATCTGCCTCCGCCTTCCGCTCAAAATAGAACCCTACCCAGGGAGCTGTGGAAGCAAAAGTCCAACTTTAACGTGGTTCGAACAGCATTGTATGCGCGCTCCTCCTCCACTTCATGGCCAGCTCTTTGACTCCCCAATTTTTCTCTCTCTTCCAAACCAGTCTTTGTGGGCGTTGGCATGCCAGTTCTTCAACTAATTGAACCAATAATTATGAAAGCAACTAGAACGAAGCACTCAAGAATAGCCTGAGCCTTCTCCGCAGCAGCCAGGGACGCAAGAATATTAATAAGTACGCGACATTAGCTTTACTTCGGCAGGTAATTACCGCCCTTCGGATTGAGGACGTTGCCATGCTCATGTATAAAAGGCGGGGTGGTTCCAACGTCTCCACTGTTACCTTGCATGTTCAAGGTCTCCAACCTCACCACTCCTTTTTTGTGCAATCAAATGATCCTATCCTGTCCGTCCGAGGTGACCCGCAATTACGTTCAACTTCAATTCAACCATGTGCCGCGTCTGGATTTTATTTTTCTAAATGGGTTCCCGCAGGAGGGCTGGCAAAGCGCAAAGTTGCCTCAGAAATCTTCTGCAAGCAAGGTCCCTTCCGCTTTCTAGTCTGAACTTTTGCACCAAACCCACCCACACCCAAATCAATCAACGCCTACTCCCCCCTTGTGCTCACCCGCAAGATTCAACTCTGCCCATCTTCGAGTCCAGCGAACCACCTCTTACTCTTCCTCGACTATAGATCGGGTATACACTCCGGGTATAATTATGATATATAACAAGTAATAAATACCACCATACCACACCAACCACCTGCCCAATCACTACTACGTATCCCGTATAAACCACAACAAAAACCCCCTCCGCCCCACCGGCGAAACCCCCGCGTCCGAGTCGCGGAGGAGGATGGGCGTGAATACCCGGGCTGGAATGGATTGGGATTCGTTAGCATTTGTTTTTTTGTCAGCTTAAGGCGGGAAGAAATAGGAGTGGGAGTGGTAGTGGGAGTGGGGAGAATGAAGCAGGAAGACAACCCACCTATCGCCCTCGTCCTCCCCTCCGGATCCTTCGAAGACTGACACACATAGTGCAAGAAGGCCGTCACTGAAATCCACACCTGTGCGCATCCTCGTTAGCATACATTACTTGATACTCACCAAATAAAAATAAATAAAAAAGGAAACGGCGAAGAAAAATAATGCAAAGAGACACGCACATTAACACCCGCCCCATCAAACGCATCCAGCATCTCAAACGCCTCGTCGCGGCTCGTCGTCCCCGCACAACGCGCGTGCAGCGCGTGCGGGACGAGCGGCTCGGGCAGCGCGTCCAGCAGCCGGAGGAGCGTCTCCCCGAACGCGATCGGTACACTGTCTTTGGCGTTGGCGCCGGCGCCGGCGCTGGAGAACGAGGAGGGAAAGTCGGCGCCGGTGTCGAGACACTGCGGGTTGTTGTTGTTGTAAGTACGCTATTCGTTCGAGTGTTTAAGTAAAAGGGAAAAGGGGACGAACCTCGCGTATAGTATCGACCATGCCCGAATCTGCCGGCGAGACGAAGACGTTTTCCTACATACACGCACTCAGTCAGTTTTTATGCTCAAGCGGAGAAGTCGAAATTAAACAGGAAAGGAAAGGAGTAAAAAGCCGAGAAGTCGGAAAAGAAAAAGCTGAACAGGAAAAGGAACGCACCAAATCCAGATCCGGCCCCATCATCCAATTAACCAGACGCATAATCTCGCGCGGCGCATTGATACTGCGGTCCTCCGCGAGGAGCTCGCTGGGCGACTTTAGCGCGCGGATGGGGCCGGGGAGGCGCGTGAGGCGGGAGAGGGTGTTGGCGAAGCAGGTTGGGACTTCAATGTCAAGTTTTCAAGTCAGCGTCGGGTTGAATTTTACGATAGTAATAGTGAGCGGACGAACCGTATTCGCCCGTAACCGCAATAAAATGGTCCTTCCCCATGACGGTGTGCAGGATGAGCGTGCAGTCGAGCGCGGTGTGGTCAATGTTCAGGCGCGCGGCAGAGGCGTTGTCGATCGACGTGGTGAGGGTTATGTAGACGAGCTCGTCGGGAAGAAGGAGCGCCTGGGTTCGAGGTGGGTGTTATTCATATCAGTAACCGAACGAACGATTGGCAGGGAGACGTACGGTCATTGGTTCGACTTTCAACCAGTCCGGATCTACATACATGCAGCCTGAGAATGGTCTAGGGCGGACAAAAAGGAAGGTACTCACGCACGGAGGACTCAACGTCGATGGGCACCAGCCGATACGCACACGGAACCTGAACAACGAAAATCATCGGTCAACACCTCGACCATCTCCTTTAAACAAACACCCACCTTCCCGATATTCTTCACGCCGACCTGCTTCGTCACCGTCTTGCCATACCTACATTCCCAAACAAAAAAAAATCATGAGTGAAACCGGCATCTAGATAACGGATGGAGACGGCAAGCAACACCCACGAAACCTTGCCCAAATCCACCGACGGAGTCATAATTTTGAGATTCACGCGCGCATTCGTATCCTCATGCGCGTCCTCCAACCCATTAAGCTGCCGATACAGCCTGTCCGCAGCCTTCTCCGCCGCGGATTGGTCGAATAGGTCAACCTGCACGCGGGAGGTCGTCAATTTCAACTCGTGCTCACGATTTCGGTGGAAAAAAGTAGGCGTGATTGCGGGGAGGAAAAGAGTAGTGATGGCTGAACGCGCACCTCGACTCTAAACTCAGCCGACACCGGCCGATGGTCGCTCTGCGTGATCTGCGGATGCCCCGCATAGCTCAGCTGCTGAATCGGCGCGAAGGCGTTCGAGGCGAAGAGCACGCGGTCGGTCCAGGCTGGGCGGCGTCTATCCATCGTTAGCACCCAAAACCACGCATGCAGAAACACTTAAGGGCGCATACTTGAGATCATACCCCAAATCATCCTTCAACAGACCCGCGTTGAAGCGATACGTCCTGGGTTGGGTACACATTAGCTCCTCTGGCGGTAAGGTACAGGAAGGAACAAACGCACGGCAAATGCGTAATCGGCCCCTCGTCGAACATGTCGAACGCCTTGTTCGCGCGGACGGCGGATTTCAGCTGTCAAGTGTAAATGGGAAATTAAGTTGATTGTGAATTGAGATGAAATGCGTATTGTGTACCTGATCATACGGGAGCAACGTCGTGAACCTATCTTCCGCCCACTCCTCCGAGCCCAGGATCGTCCGCACGTCCGCGTCGGGGACGTCAATTCGGTAGTTCAGGTCTACCACAATAAATCAGAATCCAGTTCGCTGGTGGTTCAACCAGACTCGATACGTACCACCCTACGTATGCGATCGTTAGTAACGTCGTACCCGATAAGTGAAGTAGAGGTAGGGGACTGACCATCCAGAACAAAGCATCGCTCTCAAATACATTGCACGTCACAGGCACGGGCGCACTGCCGCCCTCCGGCCCCGCCGCACCCAGATCAAACTGCAGCCGCTTCGCCAAATCATGAAAAGTCCGCGTTCCGCTTCTCGACCATCTCGTCAAAGGCGGCGAGGTGCGCGTTGACGAAGGTGAGTACTGTCGAGCCCGGGTTTCCAATTGGTTCGAGCGCGACGGGTGGGGTGAATTTCATACGGATGGCGGTGCCGCCTTTGTTTCCCTTTCAAAAAGAACGATCACCTCAGTATAGGCGGAAGAGAAGTGAAGGAAGAAGGGAAGGATTACCATAAGCCCCATTATCCCCGTCCCCGCGACACAGCTCTTGATGTCGCTGAAGCACGGCTTGAGCGTCTTTTTGACGATCACCACCAGGAGCAGCCCTACGAGTTGCTTGGAGGCGAGCTAGAAACAGAACAAATAAAGTTGACCTTGTCGAATGTTGCATTGAACTATGTGTATGGCGAACCTTCTCATACCCCTCCGCCCTCTCCCCGAGCGCCGCGAAAATCGCCGTACACCAAGCCTCCTCTTTGAACGTACTTGTCGCGTAGAGGAGCGCCTCTGTAGAGAGGTCCAACTCCTGGAAGCCCAGCACCAACAAGTCTGGGTCTTCCGCGGTGTCAGCATTAGTATTAGTGTCCACGGGGTCCTGGTCCTTCCCCCCCAAAGCAGACTCCGCATTCGCATCCGCTGTGGAGCGGATCATAGTCTCAGTCAGTCCCGGAGATGAAATGGAATTATATTTACCTGGTGCATTCGAGTCGTCGAACGGATCCTTCGTGACGTCGCCAATGGAGAGCGGGGAGAGCTCTTTCAGAGGCGAGATGGTGAAACCTGAGCCGCGGGTTACCGCCGACCCGCCGACCCATGACGACAGATCCTGCGACGGGAGGTTGCCATTCACGTTGAACGTCCCGATGCGCACTCTATCAAAGTAACCCATTAATCAACTCAAGTAGCGAAAGTGCAAGGGCGGGTACTTGAGCCGATGCTTCCCCTTTACACACGTCTCCCGGACGCGCGTGCGTATCCAATCGTCCCGGATACGCAGGATGTCGGAAAAATCGTCACCTGCCTCGCCGGCGAACGCGCTGGATAGCCGGGTGTGGAGCGCTTTGCGCGCGATGCGCAGGTCTTGGGGGACGGAGAACACTGATTCCTCTTCGGGTTAGAAGCCGAATTTGAGAAGCAACGGTCGATGACGCACATGCAGGCAGAGGCGCACGCCTGGACGTGTACGGAGCCAACCACGAGAAGGTCGTTAGTGGGGGTGCTACTGGTGAGCTCGGCGGCGCGTCTGGTGATCGTTCACGCGTGATTCGCGATAACATAGGACAGACAACGAACCTGCGAGCTCCTTGAGGCGTTTACATTCCGCCAGCACGTCGCGCAAGGTCTGGACTTGCTGTGTGCACAAGGTTAGCGGTTCCAAGCCCTGGATGTCGCCCTGCTTTATGGTGAGGTTCAAAAAACCTTATTGCTCCGATTAATCCAGGTGAATTGATTGCTCGGATTGAAGCCCGCTTACTCGGGGAAGCCTGCGAGCCGCGCCGCAGATCCAGTGTATCGCGTTTAACCTGCGCCATCGTGATGGAAAAGTCGCCAAACACGGGATAAACGCGCAGGATGTCGGATTGGTCGTATGCACGTCCAGCGGACTTGAACTTGAGGATAAAGACACTGCAATATGGTAGTATTATTATTAGCAGGTGGGAGCAACGGCGGTCATGCGGACTGTGCCCCTCCGTGTGGACCAGACGCACCTCCCCTCCTCCTGCGTAGTGGGCCCATCGCTATGAGATACCACGGCGAGAATCCGCTTGTTCCGAGCCTCGTCTATCTGGCTCCGAGAATCCGATGATGTAACAGGGGTCCCAGCTGTCGGCGAGACGACCGAGGCTTCGAGGATGACCTTGACCTGGTCCGAGTGCCTCAGCAGAGCTCGAATAGAGCTCTCCAGGCTAGCCATAGCCTGCGTGTGCAGAATCGAGAAAGTGGTCAAGGCCCAAAGAGGAAACGAGACACGTGCAAACAACCAACTACGTCACGTCACATCTGTGACACTTCTTCCGTTTATGTCCAAGGGCAATATCTCAGTGTTTTCCGTTTCCTATTACTGTACCGAGTTGTAGGGAGGCAACGGTCACGGTAACGGACCGTCCGTTGTGTTGCCTATTTTGCGGCGGGTCACGGTAACGGTGAGGGCCGTTGCCTTAAAAAAATCGTGACATGAAGAGAAAAAATTGGAAAAGAATCTCGGGGCACTGGAAGTGAGGGAAAATGGCAATAAAAGTACCAGGAGATCCCTCCAAGTCTAGGATGTGCCAATACGAGCCCTGAAAAGGGGAAGTCAAAGCTGAAATCGAAGGCCGATTCTGGGGCCGATTCTGACGACCGATTCTTCGTCAAGAATCGGGACCAGAATCGGTGATTCTCGAGAATCAGTCAGAATCGGTGTTGCTACATCTGGAAACGCGGTTTTCTGTGATAGATAGCCGCCCCGCTTGGTAGGGGTGGGAGTTTCTGGGTAGGCGCCGATAGATCTGATGTTACGCTGTAGATCCTGATAGACATTGGCGGTCTCCATAGACTTTGTCAGTCTACCATAGTCCTCTGCTCTCTATCTTGTTCTACTGCGACTCTCTGGTCCTATATCCGATCTTCTTCCATGTGCTTCTGCGCCGCCAACCGAATCTGACTTAAATACCGAGACTTCATCAAAATCTTCCTGTCGTCCCCTCTTCCTTTCCCCTCACCTACCTGCGCCTTCCTGAATCACATACCGTCTCCATCTGCGCTCCATCTGCACTTTGTGTTCATTCAAGACTCATTATCAACCCTCGACGATGTCTTCCTGTGCCTCAAGTCGCTGGATTATCTTCTTCAAGTTGTCAAACTTCCAGGCTTCAAGCACTCGCCGAAATCAACTCCCCAACTCAAGTTCACTTACTCAATTAATCTTCTTCAAACCTTCAAGTCTTCAGCTTCAAGCCTGTCTGAACGTCGGGGTGCTCAAATTGTTACATGGCAACCGAATAACGCACGCAAGCCTATTCTGAATCTCCATCATTTTATTGTATTTTTATGTTTTATGTACTGTAACAAAATATATTCCTTTCCCTGCTTTTTTCCGTGCCCAACCGAAGCGTGAATTTGAAGGAATGAAGCGAATTATCCAGCAGCAAAACTGCGATCAAAGATCAAAGATGACCGGCGAATTAAGCACGGCCCGAGTCTATGGAGGCCTATGACTGCCTATACGGCCTACAACTCTATAACTCTACTACTCTACCTAGGAAACAGCTATCTACATGGCGCATCTGGAAAACACCACATGTCTACATAGCTCTACGGAGAGGCCCATAGAGCAGTAGGCTCATAGACATGTACCCATCGATCAAAGAGACCCCTCCTCTATCAAAGAGGCCTGTAGATCGATAGCGCGGTAGAGCCATAGAGCAATAGAGCTCTATAGAGCCACGTAGATCATCGGTTTCTATAGCAGTGCTCGGCTAGGTTCGCCAACGGGATATCTGTCGTCGAAATCAGCAGCTTATCACATGTGAAAACAGGCGGGAAGAGTAAAGATAGTAAAAAAGAATGCATTTCATCGCTATAATACACTACAAGAGGAGAACTACAGCAAGATGTATACAGGTCCAAAGCCAACACTTGAGTGGAGATTCAGAAGTCGGGGTTTGCCTCAGGTGCACTGGGTTGAGGCTTGATGCGGCATTGCTCTGTTCGAGAAAATTGGAAGGAGGGGAATTATTGCATCGGAATTGAGGGACTTGATTTGGAAGTCGGTAGGGAGAACAAAGAGAACAGTTGAGGCCTTGAGGCTTTGAGTTCTTGAAGAGAACCAGATCTTCAGTTTAAGCCCTTGAGGAGGTTGAGGTGAATTTGGGCAGGTGGGGAGTTCAAGTTTGAAGTGTGCGAAGCCCGAAAGATGAGGTGGGGGGAAAAGAAGTGTTCGCCGACTTGGAAGTTGACGGGCTTATATAGTCGAAAATATTGACAGCCACAGTCCGATCTTCATGTGAAAAGTGGATCTACAGAGGACAGGGTAGAGGGGGGAGGACTGGGTAGAGACTGTGTTCCAGATAGCGGGGGCAACGCTATGGTGCTCTACAGAGATACCTCGGCTCTACCCGGTGCTACTCCGTGATCGGCGATCTATGTAGCGGTCCGGCCTCTATGTAGCCAGGAGGCGTTTGCAGATGCGTGTGATAGAAGGGGGGGGTGACTATAACTCTACAGCCCTACTGAAGCCTATCCCGCGCTATGTAGTGAGGGGGTGTTTTCCAGATGTACTCCGGAGTAGCAACTCGACAGAATCACCGATTCTGGAACCGATTCTCGCGTCGATTCTGTTTCGATTGTCGGATTTTGATTCAGCAGAATCGGTGCGAGAATCGGACTAGAAACGGGGGCGGTCAAAGCTCGACCTGATTCTCGTTCGATTCTTCACACAGAATCGGTCCTGAATCGAAGTCAGAATCGGTCAAGAATCGGTTCCTCTAGACCGCTTTGACTTCCCCTATTGTTTCATTTGTCTCTGACTTCCCGGGGCACCCTCGTGGATAAGTATCAATAGGCCAAGACGATTTGCTGCCCTAACCTCTGTGCTTTCAGTCGAACCCGATCCAGACTCGGGCTCGTTCGAGCGGTCAGGACACTCGCGGTCCCAGCCCTTTGACCTAAAACGAGAAGTACCAGCCTGCGTACGGCATAGTGCTTGCACTCAGAGTTGCCGTAGTAGGCAGGCTGGTCACGAGCCTACCCACGCCCGATGAGCCTTTCGGTGAACCGCCTGCTCAATGAGGTCGCCACATATCCGTACGTCTCTCTGGAGAAGAAATGGGCCAGCGCCTTCGGGTCTGCGAACATGATCTTGCGGCTCCCCAGAACAAATGGAATCGAATACACCGAGCCTGCCAATAAATATCAGCTACCACAGCATCATGTTCGAAAGGGAGGTTTCAAATTTACCGTATTGCGCGGCCCACTCCTCGTGCACGGCCCCGGCATCCGGTGCCCTCGCGAGTTGCGGAATGACGCCGAGCATAAAGTTTCCCGCGGTGCTGGGCGGGCCCTTCAGAGGCGTCGAGACGCTGCGACGAAAACGTTGGACCAGTTGATAGACGGAGAGGGATGTGATGAGGATGAGGACCTCCGTAGGCCCAAAATCTGCGGCGGCGGATGATATGTTGTGCATTTGCGGTAGGGAAGCGTTAATGCGTGTTGCTTTTGCGGTAATTATAGTTACATGCCACGGCTGGGACGCTAAACAAGATGACTTCGCGCCGGCGGGATTGCCGGTGGATCAAATATTGATCGCCTGCTTTCACGGAATTTATACGCGGACCGCCAGAGGTGGCGCCATCCGCCGGAATCCAGCAACTCCACCAGATGCCACCGGATGTGGGTCGTTCATCCTGGTATCCGCCACCGTCCGCCAAATAACAATGGATGCTTAACAGCACTTTTGGAATGTGAACATATTCAATTGTGATATGTGCTTGATTCTTCATGAATACACATATCGAAGGTCTTGCTGGAACACTGCTGATACAGGTGAACGGCCACCAAAATCCACTCAGTGACCAGATTCTGCCAGATTCCGACCAATCATCACCAAAATAGATTCGACCTTACCATACAAGTAATAGGGCCGTTGAAAGCGAGTTGCACCAGACGTGTTCTAAGGCAGTGTCCCGCGATCAAACTTCATCATCAATTCTGCCTCGACGTTGAGACGAGGTAGGTAAATGTGTTGATGCTTTCGTTATGTTCGCTACATGGCTGTGTGCTCGCGTATTCGGTGGTCTGGATATTTGGGTGTAGTCATGGGCGGGAGTTGGTTGTTGGTTTGTTGTGGTTCAATGTTCGCGCTCAAGTCTGAAGTATTTGAGTTTAGGATTCGAGTGGGGGTCAATATACTTCGGCCTCTGCCACGTTCCGAACGCTTACTAGAGGAAGTAGCAGTACTGTAACCGCAAGGCCGCCGAAGGCTGCCGAAGGTCGATTGCCTTTGACTCAACTGTGGCAATGTCGCCGGCGAATCAATCGCCGTTCTTGATCATCTTGATCTCGAGCTCTCGCGTGCCCCGGTCGAGATGTAGGAATGTTCAAATGACACCCGGCCATGACGGAATGGGTATTCCGCAGCTGACGTTCCTGCAGCTTACTTCCACTCAAGTAATTTCCTCGCAATTTACCTTAAGAGCCACGCCAACTTGACGCCAACGCTCTAATGGCCGCTGAGAATGACCGCTGAGAATGCCTAGAAAACAATGGTGACCTGCTTTCATTTTGAACGTTGTACGTATCCAGGATTTGAGGTGCGATATCTCGTTCCGAGTACCCCAGGGTGCGGTGATATCTCCGAGCTTTCCATGCGTCTATCTTGCGGACTGCCTACCAAAAATTGCGATTTATGACGAGCCCATTTCCTAGCGATTCTCCTTGGAGTAGTTGCTATAAATATACCATCCTTCACCGTGGGTTTCCTGGGGTTTACCTCGGGTTGCTAAATTTAACACCTTCTCGATCAGCGCGAAGCATGTGTCCCTTTACCGAGACTCACAAGAGGCGTGCGATCTCTGGATCGTGGATAAATTCCCACGGGGACCTACCCCCCCAAATAAGGCAATTCTGAGTCAGCGGCGTGAGCTCGGCATCAAGTGGCCCACTTTCGCGCACGCGTCGAGCCTGTCTCGCTTTTGAATACACCTGTTCAACACGTCTTATCGTCGGTCTGCAACCTATAGAACGGAAACTCATACACTGGTGAATATTCCATGGTTTTTCTTTTGGCCATCAGTGGCGCTCACGTGAACAGATCAATTTCCGCGATCCAGAGATCACTCGCCTCTTGGAGACTCATGGACTTGGTGTAGTTGCATGCGCTTCAATGGTCAGCATGGTATCTCAACCAAACTATAAAACGACGCGCTGCAATTCCTGTTCTTCAGTTGGAGTTCACTCGCCAACCCCTTGCCTTTGCACTCTCCTTCACACTTTGCTTTCATCATGGTCCGCATCGCCATCTCGACCGCCTTCATTGTCGCCGTCATCGGCATGGCTTCCGCTTTGTCCGTTGACCAGCGCGCCCCCACCAAGGGGTCGGTGAAGAAGCTCAGCACCGTCACCAGCTCCAAGAACATTGTGGCTCGCGACAACGCCCGGCTCAACCACTTCAAGAAGAGCCCTGTCGAGGAGCTTGACACCGGCTCTGCGTCCGTGACCAACGAGATCTTCAGCTACATCGCCGAGGTCACAGTTGGTTCACAGACTTTCGACCTCATCGTTGACACCGTGCGTTTTTTCTTTGCAACCTGTCCATGTTGTTTATGCAATTTTAAGGGTTCCTCCAATACCTGGGTTGGCGCCGACACCAAGTTCTCTGCTGGCTCCACCGGAAAGAGCACCGGCGATTCTGTGTCGGTCTCCTACGGCAGTGGTTCATTCTCGTTAGTGACCTTTAATTATTCCATCCTGACCCCCGAGCTGATCTCTGATTCAGCGGCACTGAATACACCGACACTGTCTCCATCGGCGGAAGCGAGGCCACCAAGCAGTCCATCGGTGTTGCTAAGAGCTCCACTGGTTTCGATGGTGTCGATGGTATCGTCGGGTTCGGCCCCGAGGAGCTCACTGAGGACACCGTCAGCGGTGTTGACGAGGTGCCTACCTTCCTGCAGACCCTCGTCTCCGAGTACGTGCATTCTGGTTTCATCGCTTTTCCTTGCGCTGAACTTCTTTCCAGGGGTGTCATCTCCAGCAACATCCTCGGTGTCTCGTTCGCCCCGTTGACCGGCTCGGAAGAGTCTGCCACTAACGGCGAGCTCACCTTCGGTGGCGTCGACGACTCTGCATACACCGGTGACATCAGCTACACCGACCGTGTCGCTCCCTACTGGGGTGTCTCGGTGTCGAAGTTCGCCTTCGGCTCCACCAGCCTCGGATCCACCACCGCCTCCGGCATCGTCGACACCGGCACCACCCTCTTCTACGTCCCCACCGCCGTCTACAACAAGTTCCTCAGCGCCGCCGGGGGCAAGCTCGACAGCAGCAGCGGGCTCGTCAAGTTCACCACCAAGCCGACTTCCAACTTCACCTTCGTTATCGGCGGCACCACCTACACCCTGACTCCCTCGCAGTACCTCATACCCACCGCGCAGTACTCCAACTGGGGCATCTCCAGCTCCTCCGGATTCTACACCTTCATCGGTGACGGTGGATCGGACTCGCCCAACACCATCCTCGGGCAGAGCTTCCTCGAGTTCTACTACTCTGTGTACGACACCGACAACGACCGCGTTGGTCTTGCGCCCGCCGCCTAAGCGGGATAGCTGCGAACGTTCATATATCCATAGCATTGTCCCACTTGCATAGACACATTAGCAATCAAACGCATTCTCCATCGCTCTGAACAGTGTTAGTCTTCTTGTTATTCTTGTTTCCCTGTCTCTTGTTCGCAGTTCGGGTCTGCCCTCCAGCTTTACAAATTTCTTGCGCAACTGCTCCTTAAAAATGGTTGGCTCTCTGGTTTTACCTCGTTAAGTAGCTTTTGACGGATTGCCTTGGTCCGCAAATACAACTGACATAACCGTCCGTCTGATCAAAGGAAGTTGCAGGAATGGGTGTAGATCCGGTAAGTCAGGTCGCTCAACGCCGGCGGCCCAAATAATTATCCTTAACTGAGATTTCTACCAACGTTCGTCAGACGAGCAATTCCAAAGCTTCAGATCGGACGAATCAGAGTGGAATTGAACCGTGGGAATGTTTTGATCCTAAACGTTTGCGCGACACTGATCAAGGCCAGAGGCGAACGCTGGATATCATGGAATATTGTGTGAGGGAACTCTGGGTCGGTTACTTCCAGAAGCGTCCCATGAACGACTCGAATTGTTAACAAGGTCCGAAATCAACTAGAGACGTCCGTTTTAACTAGTAACTAAGGAGCGATTACTTAGTAATCGAGGTCAGTCTCCGAGTAGTGCGGCCAGTCTACAAAATCCTTGTACGGCACGCTGTTGCCCGTAGCAGCCCAACTCGTGATGCGATCCCACCTAGCGAAGTATTCGTTCAGAATCAATCCTTGGTGGCCTGCAAAGCAAAACGCACCAGTTCGAGATAACGTAGTCCGCACTACTTATGTTGTAATTAGTAT
Organism: Mycena metata; assembly: GCA_029378385.1. Taxonomy (NCBI): domain Eukaryota; kingdom Fungi; phylum Basidiomycota; class Agaricomycetes; order Agaricales; family Mycenaceae; genus Mycena; species Mycena metata. The sequence continues at coordinate 210,160 of JARKIB010000094.1, forward strand.
TACCGGTCAGGACGGGGAACAAGAAGATGGGCTACGCACGTAGGCCACTGGGTCACGCCCGCGGCGGTCATCTGCCCGAAGACGAAATCGATGTAGTTTTGCTGCGTGATGGGGGCGTTGGCCGCTGCATTGGCGGAGCCGACGATGGTCGCGTACACCTGCGGGGTCATAATCATGAGCGGAAGATCATAAATGCTCCGAGGAAGGTTGAAACGGACCGATCCTGACATATTGGGAATCGACGCGATGTGCAAGACGTTGGGGTTCTGGCACTGGTTCAGGATGACTACGCTGCGGGTCTAATGATGGGGTATTCTGTTAACGAGGCGCCTGCGAATTCGAGCGGACTTACGCCCTGACAGGTGGCCGCGGCGACACAGGGGGCGTGGCTCCAGATGCTGGTGCCGTTCAGCTTAAGACAGGCGGCGGTCTGTAAATGAACGCAGGGTTAACTCGAGTGGGCCTCGCCGGTAGTTCGAGGGAACACGCACAACGTCGGCGCAGGCAGGACTGTAGTTGGGGGAGTTATCGTAAAATGCGGTGGATTTTCCATAACCCTCGCAGTCCATAACGGACGGGGTTACGCGTGTCTCGAGGTCGACGGCAGCAGGGATAAGCCCAGCGGCGGGGGTTTGAGCAAGAGCAGCAGCGACGGCGGCGTAGATGAAGCGCATTTTGATCAGGCGGGAGTGGTAAAAGAAAGAAAGCGGGCGACTCGAAGATAAGTCGTAAGTTGTTTAGGGCTCGAGGAAGCTCTTAAGTAGGATTTCAACATGTGACCTCGCTGGCCAAATTTTTGTGTGTGAAGTCCCGAGGCAACTCCACGATGTTGAACGACCCACTACCGCCGGGACTTTTGATGTATATCACCTCGACGAAGCCTATATTGCGGACGCTCAGAGTCAATGAGTTGTAAAACAGACATCCTTTGAGCGATATTACGGGCACTGAGACAAACTGCATTACACACACCAATTTTGTTCAATCTTGTTCAGAAACTTCCATAATATTCGACCAAACCAAAAGTTTGGTTTGGTCGAATATGGAAGTCATATCACAGTACCAAGTATGTATCACCGATTGGGTAAGTCGGGGTAGTGGACGCGTTTGGATATTCATGCAGAAGTGTTGCAGAGGTGGGTGGTTTGATTGATGAGAAGTTGTGCTCCGTTTGGTTCCGATGCGAGGGTGGGAATTGATGCGCTCTTCTCTCACACACACTCCCGAGTCCCAGACTCCGTTCTCAACCAATTCTGCACCGATTTCCTCGCTTTGTTGCCTCTGTCTGGCAATGTGCTCCGTGGATGCTATCCGCTAGGATGTTCCGCTAGACTATTCGAGAGTGGCGGCGCAAGACAGGCCGCCTTATGGCGACCCACCCCACGTTATCGCTAACGCTGTCGCCCTGGCGTTCAGTACACTGAGTACATGGACTCAAATGACCTCCGTCGGGCTGTGAGGGTTTGGTCTGAGAGTCCCATCTTCCGTGTGGGTAAGCTTCTCGTCGTCGTTACGTTTCCTCTTCCTCGGGTTTGCGAGAGCTACTAATTTGTTGAGCTCAGCCACCCGCCTCCGAGTCTCCTCCTGCTTCCACGCCTTCTCCGTTCGTCGCTACTGCCTTTTCGACCCTTTCCGCCTCCTCCATCCCTTTCTGCGCGTCCACCTCCGGGTCCACATTTGCGCGCCCTCCGCCTCCGTTTTTCCGCCCGCCACGAACCAAAGCAATTGAAGTTGAACCCCACTTCCCCGCAACGAGGATCACGATCAAACATCACATTTGGGTGCGCCATCAAAGTTTTCATGTGTACAATCTCTAGCGTCCACTGCGTCGCCATTGTGACAATCGCTATCTTGACGGATGCTCATGTTTTGGCGAGGCTTGGCGTTGCTTGGCGCCGGAAATATTCGTTCCCCCAATCACGCATGCGCGTGCTCGCAGGTGCTCGCATGCATGCTGAACGTGTGGTCATGCTCTCCACTCTCGGCCGAACGGAGAACGTATAAAGTCGATGCACTCTCGACCACCTCCTCAGTCGGTTTTCCTTCCCCGATCCTCCTCTGTTGGCACTCTCCTTTGGACCACATTCAACGACTATGTTTAACAAATCCGCTCTCCTTCTTGCGGTTACCCTCGCGGTCTCTGCTGCCGCGGGCCCTGCCCCCACCGAATCTGTTGCCCGTGGGACCGCCATCCCGCTGCGCAAGCGTAGCGGCCTGACCACCGCTGAGGGTGTTTTCGACCACGACGCCGCGATCGCGCGCACGATCATTACCAAGAACAAGCACCGCCAGAATTTGATCAATCTCCAGAAGAACAAGGGCATTACGGCTTTCAACGAGGTATGTGGTTGATTTGTCGACAACATGCAGCGTTCCCTTACGCCTTTAATTTAGGGCGCCGAGATCAAGCCTCTTGCTCACATTCCCATCGATGTCGAGGCCCGCATGCAGCAACGGGCTGTGAAGCGTCAGGCCGAGGCTTTAACCGACGAGGAGGACGATGAGGAGTGGGCCGGCACAATCTCCGTCGGTACCCCCGCTCAGAAGTTCGTGATTGACTTCGACAGTAAGTCATCTAACTGCCCCTCCTGATTTTCCTGACACGGTCTTGCAGCTGGTTCATCTGACTTGTGGCTGCCCTCATCGTCTTGCACCAGCTCCACCTGCTCTTCCAAGAACACATACAAGGCGTCCTCGTCTTCTACCAGTGTCAAGAAGAGCGGCTCCTTCTCCATCGAATACGGTACTTAACCAACTCGCTTTGTTTCTTTCGTTACTGACCCAATTCGCAGGCGATGGCTCGACCGTCAGCGGACCCGTCTACACCGAGACCGTCACTGTTGCCAAGATTACCGCGAAGAAGCAGTACTTCAGTCCTGTGACCACCCTCTCCTCGAGCTTCAAGGATGACCCCGCCGACGGGTGCGCATCCCACTCGTGATTTTTTATTATTTCCCCCATCTGACGCCTCTGCAGTATCCTCGGACTGGCCTTCCCCTCCCTGTCGAACTTGAACGAGAACCCTTTCTTCACCACCGCTAACGCCGCCGGCTCCACCGACGCCAACCAGTTCGGCTTCTACCTCGCCAGCTCCAAGTCCGAGCTCTACCTCGGTGGCACCAACTCCGATCTTTACTCTGGCGACATTGAGTTCAACTCTATCGACTCCTCGTCCGGCTTCTGGCAGACCACCGGCGCCAAGGCCAAGGTCGGCTCGAAGAGCGTTGTCACCGGCCTCCAGGCCATCATCGACTCTGGAACCACCCTCGCGTTAGTGCCAATAACTCTCATTCCATCTCCGCTCCCCTCACTAACAAGATCTCCTTCTGTAGATACGGCCCCCCTGCGAGCGTCAAGAAGCTCTTCGCTGCCGTTTCTGGCTCCAAGGTCTACGACTCCACCAACGGTACGTCGCCCCCGCGGCATCTCAATGCTTCATCTCTCATCTCTCTTTCACTCAGGCTACTACTCCTACCCCTGCGACTCCCCTCCCGAGATCTCCTTCAACTGGGGCGGCAAGGACTGGACCATCTCAGCCGACAACCTCAACCTCGGAACCACCGAGTCCGGTTCGTCCGACTGTGTCGCCTCGCTCGCCGCCCAGGACCTCGGTCTCGGAACGGACGTGTGGTTGCTCGGTGACGCGTTCATGAAGAACCAGTACACCGTGTTCGACTTTGACCAGGAGGCGGTTGGGTTTGCTGAGCTTTCGTAGGCATTTATACCATTTAGAATTTACAAAGAAATACCATTGCATTTTTTCATTCGATTTGCGCGAGCTACGAGCTTGGTCAAGGAGACTTCTGTCCTAGGATCGGTACGTGCATACGCTCTCTGCAGCTCGCTTTCGATTCGCAACCCAGGATGTCCTTCTAGTGTATGCTACCCGACCTGAGCCTCCGTAAATTCGTCCGAAATCACAAGAGGACATGACAAGGTACATGAGACGGTGTGTAGATTTTACGCCTGGAATAATTGTACACTTACAGTTCACAGGAAGCTGCGTCAGTCCGCGAACGGCATCATCGTGCGCAAGCACCGTGCTGTAGGAAGGCCGGGCTAAGCCAAAGGGTTTGCCCTTACAGGTTGTGCACCCTTCCAGTGGTGGCCAGGTCGCGACGCATTCCCGCTTGCTGCTCCCTCGCCTACCTCCCTCTTATTGGCCTCATCCCATCCGGAGCTCCCCCATCCGGCTTCGAAGTACTGGCGCAACTCAGCGACGAGCTCATTTCCTTCACCAGAAACCGAGTCGATGTGATCCACAGAGGTGTTGAACTTCACAGCAAGCTCGTTCGACGTCGCCCGGTCGCCTTCGAGGCGGAATATGCGGTTTTCGAGCGCGGCCGGGGGGAGGGTCGTTAGTGCGTGGACGACGAAGCCTATCCATAGGTCATCGATGGCTACTCACTGGTGACGCATTATCGACTCGTACCTGCAATGTCCGAGAGGGATGTGAATGACACCGGCGTGTCACCTTTGCCTATAACTCTGATTTTGCCATCGGCGCCGTAGCCCGTGAGGAAGGGAATAATTTCGGTGAAGATGCCCGTCTGGAAATACGGTCAGCATCTCGTGGATATATATCTCAGTTTATTGGGACTTACATAAATCCTGACCGAAGGAAGTCCAATGGACTTCGCGTATTCTAGAAATCCCTTTCAGCTTTGGCACGGCAACACCTCCAAGATATAACTAACCTTACCTGCGAGTTTATTCTTGCCCCCAAGGAATCCCTCCGCTGCGGACACCCAAATTCACTGGGCAGGTAGAGTTTCACTCCAGCGGCTTTCGTGGCGTCTACCACGGGCTTCTGCGCTGCGTATTTTGCTTCGGGGTTCTCTGGGGTGCCCGCGTTGATGGTGGAAATCACAACGTCGACGTGGTGTTCTTTCAGTACCGCCGTCACTGCTGCGACATCGCTGGTGTCAGCATGAACGCGTGGAACACCGGACAGCGGGGTTGGCGTCGAAGAGCGCGAGAGGAGGATGACAGAGACATTCTGGGCAGCAAGGCCGGTGGCAATGGGCAGCCCGACCCTGCCGCCTCCGATAACGGCGAACGACTTGTACGTGGTCACGGCGCAGAGAGTGGGTGGAGGGACAACACACTGAATACATTAAAAAGCAGCTCGGCGGAGGATTATGAATCATTACCAACAGCTTCGCAATCCCTCCAAAGCGTCGGTGATGTTGACTAAATTTGGCACCCCCGTGACCGTGTCGTCGCGCGATTAGTCAGTAAGCCAAGATTTCCTTTCTGAGCGGCTAGGAGTTGCAAGTCCCATTTTGGGAAGTTGGAACGATGTATGTGTTTCTTCTCGCTGCGTCCAACCGTATGGATGGATGGAACAGCAGCTGCTTACCGGACGAGGAACCTGGCAAAATTACTCACCAGCAAAAGGACTTTCCACAAATCCGGCTAAACTTTATAAAACGATGCATCACTACATACCCGATAAGCTCGACTTTAGAACTCGGTTGAGGCCCCTCATTCCCCCAACTTGGCATCTTGGAACCCTAAAGGTTGGAAGCATTGAAGGTGGAAGACGGCACTTGAATAGCGTGGTCGACATGCACCACTCTTCTCGGATCTAGATGTTGAACATGTCCATCAGGCGTCAAGTTGTTCGGATGCATGCAGGTTAAGACGGACCACAGTAGCCTCGAATTTCCACCGGAGGTTTCGGACATCCAGCGACAATTCGGTCGACGCTTTTTAGTGAGAGATACGGTCAACATCGATTAACTCTTGGAGAAACGGAAGCCATACCTAAGGTGCACAGACGAAATGCCCCTGACACAGGTCGCGTTGTACACCAATGCCATTTCTCCCTCCTACAGCAATTAACGCTTTTGTGAGCACCATGAAATTATAAGGGATGATCTGAGGTACCTTGACGAAGTTGGGATCATTCTGCGGAATTTCCAGTACGTTGATAAAATTAACGGATTCTGGGTCCTTGCACGTATTGTTGGTCCCAATCCCGAACGTGTTGTACAGAAGCTGTTTGTACCAATGGCGTGCGACACCCTCGCCGTTGACGGTCAAGCTGGCGTTCTGGGCGACGAATCGCTCGAAGGCGATGCTGAAGAGACTCAAGTTTGTCGCCAGGGCAAGTTCCCGCCAATGGTCCTGCGCCCACGCAAGGGTTGGCGCAAGGACAATGGCAACTTCTACGGGCATGTGGGGCGAAGATAAGCAGCCGGGGAGTAGGCGAGCCCTCGCCTTAAAACGGGAGGGAGCCGAACGTTCTGCGACCCGAGGAAGTCTCTGGGGCATGTACTGTAGGGTTATCAATCCAACAGGACTAAATTGACCGCCGAACGAGGAAGCGGTTAGCCACTGACGGCCCATCAATTGAACTTGCAAATGGGAAACAGATTCGAATGGTTCGCCAAATCACAAGGCCACCAAATGCGCTTGGCAAAGAAAGTCCACGGCCGCCCATGCGTTCGAATTGGTTCGTATCGACTGCATCCGATCACTGCCAGTGCCCAGTAAAGCTTGTAGTACCGGTCGCGCGTCGGTTGATCTCGCGAACACGAGAGACGAACTGGTGAAAGAGGGCATTGCGGTGTTATGAATAGAACGCGTCACTTCCCTTTAAGGGAAACGGAGAGAGTTTTAGGCCTAGAGCACCATGGTCAAGCGGGCCTCCAAGTTGGTAAGGTTGGTATGACTCCAAATTGAAAGGTCGACAGGCATGGGCTTCAAGGCTCCGGAACCCGCACAGGCCTAGGGAACCAGAAGCTTGCAAAGACTCGAAACCAGTCGGAGACGGTTCATGATGGACAGTGTTGAAAGCAAGCGAAGGACGTGTCGGCTCGGCAGAGGTGCCGGCAGGGTATTTGCAAGGGTTTGCCCGGCCGATAGTATGCCGGCAGACACTGCCTTTCCTCTCAGAATCCTCTGACCTTGACTCTTGCCACAGGCCAAGTGCGTGCAGTACCATTGGCACGCACAAAACTCATCTTAGTTTTGTGTAGGCATCTACAATCTCCTATGACAACGCAGGCCGGCGCGGAATCTACGCACAAACCGCTCACTCAAAGTGAGAGGAACGCCTTTTCAGCCAATCGCGCGCGTATTGCAGACATCAAAGCGAAAATGTTGGAACTGGAGGGCACAATGATCGAACTGGAGCGCACACTTTCCTCCCTGAACGAGGAGAACACGTTGCTGCAGGACCGGCTCGACGTATACACTTATCCGGTCCTCATTCTTCCCAACGAGATCGTGTCGGAGATCTTTGTCCACTTCCTCCCCGTCTTCCCCGAACCTCCTCCCATGATTGGCGGCACCTCCCCAAACGTACTCGGCCAGATATGTCGAAAATGGAGAGAAATAAGCTTTGAGCACCCCCGCGCTTTGGAGGGGGATCAGTTTGTCGCTGCGCAACGGGAAGAGACTTGACCAAAAACTTCGTCTCTTGGAATCCTGGCTACAACGTTCTCGCTCTTGTCCCCTCTCTATTAACATCGACATTGGAGGTGATGATGCCCCCAAAGTCGACCCAAAAATATCGGCCCTCTTTATTCGGGCGATTGCAGCCCACAGCGGCCGCTGGGAACAACTACGGCTTTATTCCGAATCACTTGCACCCCCTTTCCCGTCCACTACCGCTCCGCTCCCTTTCCTCCGCACGCTATCTATGAGCGGGAGGCTGCCCGCGGCGGAAGATACACATAAGACCGCCCTTATCTCTCCACTCCCTCCAGCACCTCTGCTGCGAAACCTCGCCGTTTGTTTTTGGGGAGAGCATTCTATTTCTCTCTACCCATGGTCCCAATTGACGGCGTTCACCGGACACGCGATCTTGGCACACCAGTGTGTGGATGTCTTGAGCCAAGCGCTCGGCCTCGTGTACTGCAAATTTTTCTTTGACTGGGAGGTCGCCGATATACCCCAAACGTCTGTTCATAATCTCTATATCTGATCATACAGTATTTGATTATATTATTCAGCTCGCGCCCTACCATAACCCTCCCTTCCCTCGATACTCTAATTCTCGAGGGCAGATTTCACCCCGACATCTCTTGGAACTTTCTGAACATCTTGAGCCTTCCAGCGCTCCAGAAATTCCAAGTTGGGGAAGATCTCCTCCAAGGAGATCCCATTGACACTCTGAAATCCTTGATTTCGCGATGGAAATGCAACGTTCAAAAGCTGGAAGTGTACGTCACTAATGCCGATGTACCTGTTGAACTTTACCGCCTCGCCCTGCCCACCTCCGTTTCCCTCCTCTGGAATGAAGAACTAGATATAGTGAACCCATGGTCTGTACCCGAGGAAGGGTCCATGTCTGAGGAGCCTCGGGACAGTGATTCCGACGCGGAGTTGTGACGATTCAGAACCGCGTTTTCGTAGTAGTACATTGTTACGCTTCGACTTGAACTCTTTCACTTGTCCATCTCAAGTCCCTCGAATCCTCTCATTCTCGGTTGGCATCCCGAGGCGCAGCAGAGATGACCTTGATCTGCAATTGTTTCAAAGCCAGAATAACTATCCAGTATTCGGGACGGTAAATCGTTTCCGACGGGCTTTTACATGCAGAAAATTGTCAAGCGCATGTAGCATTCCTTCTAGCCGTTCGATGAGCAAGACTCGTGAGCGTGATCCTCCACCCGTCAAGTTTCCACTGTCGAGGTCGCAGACATAACGTTTCGCGCCTTCATTCTTTTTAGTGGTCAAATTTGAGGATCAATTCCTATTACCGGATGTTATGAATGCCCTACATGCGATAAACTTAAATAGCGCGTACCGGCGGACAATCCAAGAATCGAATCGGCGGCGGGCCGCCCACGTGAGCGCGTTCGTGTGGCTGTCCTTGTGGCAGTGCACCCTCATTTCGCCCACTACGCCCACGACACGCTCCACGGCGGCCTCAATGCCACAGGTACAGTCCATCGACACATTCATCCTATTCTCATTGAATCTGCAACAGACCCTGGTTCACTTAGTATACATCCATGGCTTTCAAGGTTAGATTATTCATTTCCCCCTCATCTCGCCACGGAGATCTAACCTGGACCTCGCAGGCAACGACACAAGCTTCCAGGTTTGTGTTCTATGGATCTGAGTTGGCCCCGAGCTTCAAGGCGCTTTCAGACTTTTCCAACGGATCTTCAAGAGCATCTAGCGGCCAATATACCCCCACATCTGAATATCAAGATACAGAGCAGTTTATACCCCACATACAAGAGCAGGAAGCCTATTGCTTTAGCTACTCAGAATTTTTTGGCGTGGTGAGTATTTGTCGTACTCCTCTCACTTCCAATCAATGAAATCTCCAGTGAAGGCTTTCCACTCAGCCTCCGGGACCCGTAATACTGCTGGCTCACTCCATGGGTGGTTTATTAGCCGCCGACGCCGCGACCGATGCCTCGAATTTTGGAATTTCTAGGGCGCGGCGGATTCTGGGTGTTGTGGCATTCGACGTACCGTATCTAGGGATGCATCCTCATGTCGTGGTTAGCGGGATCGCGTCGCTCTTTCCTGGCGATGACGGCGATAAGACGACGGCGGGCGACATGAATCAACACTCCGACGTGCAGATTGTGGACGACCAGGTCACGGACGACTGGGATGCCTATAAGAAGAATCTGGATTGTGCGTCTTGTCTCGTCTAGCAAATAATAATCCTGAGAATTGCCTCTAGCGAACCGCTCCATGCACTCCCGCTCCCGTTCGCACTCTCCCATCCCCCCACCATCACCACTAGCAGGGACCTCTGCGCCAATGTCGCCCATACCGCAGGCCAATCCCTTCGGCCTGCCTTCCTCCCCACTCATTGACAAGACCCTCTCATTCCTCACCACCCACGCGGACGACCCCCTCGTCCGCTGGGTGCGGAAGCACTCCGACGAGCCCTTCAGCGCCAGCAAGCGCTTCGTCGTCGAGTACTTCCAGTTCGGCGTGTGCATGTTCGACCCCAGCGGCCTGAAGGAGCGGTACGCGCGCCTCGTCGCGTGGCCGGACGGGCTGTGGGTAAACTACTGGACGCAGACGCCGCCGCGGGAGCCGAAGGACAACGCGGAGAAGAAGCTCGATTCGGCGGCGGAGGAGGCGGACAACGACGTGGCATTGCTGCAGACCGGGATGACGAGCATGTCGACGGTGGAGTCGTATGCGACCGCGGAGACGTCGCGCTCACCGCTCTCCCCCACGTTGTCGTCGCTCTCGCCATCCACCGCGTCGGCGGCATCCACGCTTGCCTCGCCGTTGAGTCCCACATCTCCTGCGTCGCCAGCATCACCATCCGCCACGTCCCCCACCTCGCCCTCCGACGCAAAGGCGCTCGCCAAGGCGGCCAAGGCGGAAGAGAAGGAGCGTCGCGCCCTCGAGAAGACGCGCGCGAAAGAGCTCAAGAAGATACAGAAGCAGCGCGCGAAGGAGGAGAAGGCGCAGAAGGGGCGCCCTGGGCACCACTTCATCGTGCTCCCCACTGGCCTCGGGCAGATCCTCGGCGGGGGCGACAAGTGGGAGAGCGTTATCATCGGGGGCGTGGAGGATGAGGTGGCGGCGCATACGGGGTTGTTCATACGTGGGCAGAATCTAGACTATGAGGCGCTTGTACAGCGCGTGGGGAGGAGGGTTTTAGGGTGGTGTGAGGTGCTGTAGTTTGCGTGTGGGGGAGGGGTGCCTAGGGGTGGTGTTGCTGGTATGTCTCCTCCCTTGCCTGCCGATAGGTATTCATTTATTTTGCCAGATATCTGTACTATGGCGTGTATGTAGCGTCTGGAATAAATACATGAAAGTTGATCTCATTCGTCACGTCCGGAGCGCTGGTCCTGTACCGCGCGATCGTACATCTCACTCCTCCGTGCATGGATCCTTCGACAGCGGAACGCACTGGTGCATAAGGAGGCGCAGGGCCGCCGGGTGGGTTTTCCCTGTCGCGAGTAAGATCTACATATCGATCGCAGACATTAACGCGTCATGACAAAGCCGGCAGCGGTGACGAAGGACATCCTCCACAGTTTCTCCACCACCTCATCTCAAGCTCACAACCTCCACTAGGTTCCTATCGATCCTCGAGGGGTCGTTTGAGACGCGACACCTGGGCGCATTCGCGACGCTGAGCGTGGCGGCGAGAACGATTCGATGGTCGAAGGGCGTCGCGGCGTTGCTCGGCGTCCTCTACGTGACTCGATACAGCACGGTCGAGGTGGAAGAAAAGGGTGCTGACTTACTCCGAGTCTGTCGGTTCGCCGTGCGCGTCCCGTTCCGGATATTGCGCTGAGTTCGCGTCAATCTGTAACCCAGTCTGCGTTGCCTCGACGCCAGGTCACACCCTCCAGGATCAGGCTTCCCTTCAGCGGTCTCCCGTCTGTCTGCTCCTGAGTCCTCACAACTTGATTCTGGACGGGCAGTTGTCGCGGCGTTAGTCTGCCGCACGCAGGGCACGGCTGCGCTTCCTCGCAGTGTCTCTCTTTACACCCTGACCACGCTTGACCTTGGCCGCCTTTTCTATCGCTTTCGAGCAAACTGAGAAGTGAGACCTAGGGTTCGCGGGGAACGGATTTTTTTTTCGTGAATGTCAAATGATTGAATGAAGTCAGTTCTGTGTATAATGTAATGCGCTGTATGCCTCTTGCCGTAGTCTCTCGAGACAAATCTGCTCTCGTATCTTTGCTCTTGCCTTGCAATGGTCAATACTTCCGTCGTCCGAATTTCTGACGGCGAGGCACTATGGACCGAATATCTCCGAAATCGCTCCTTTCCTTCAACGTCCATCGTCCAACTTTGAAAAGAGACGTACGCTGCGGCAAGCTTCCATTCCGATCTACTGACAGCTTGTGTGCTTCCAGAATGACAACTGCTTGCCCTCGCTGTGGATTCCCAGAGACTGCGCCCAAAATAGCAGCGGTGTGGCCGACGTCTCTCTCCCCAGAACTTCGTCGTTCCAATACGGCCCCTTTGGAGTCTCAGTCCATCGAATTTATTCAACAAATGGGTGTAGCAACGACTGCAATCTCCGAGATCGAGGACAAAATGCAGGATCTACAACGTGCATTGGACGACTTGGTTGTCCAGCAGCAGGCACTCTTGAATTTCGTGGCAGAACACCAGAAGGTCTTGGCGACGGTTAGGACGCTTCCAAACGAGCTTCTCGTAGAGATCTTTCTACGCTGCGCGGATAGAGATTCATCCTGCGAGTGGAACCCCGACATCGATCCGGAGTGGGTCCTCGGGCGGGTCTGCAGCCGGTGGCGGACTGTTGCCCTTTCGACCCCGCAAATTTGGAGTCGTATCTTCATCTCCAACGGACCATTCTGGCAGCAATTCGAATCTCGTGGGCTTTCCGTGAAGCCGAATTTTTCGCGTCAGATGGAGCGCTCGGCGGAAGCTCCTCTGACCATCACTTTTGACGTAGAAACACATTTTCCGGACGAGGTCGCAGAGAACATGCTCACTCTGTTACTCTCTGCGGCACATCGCTGGCAGCAGGCCAACATTTGTCTTATGCGGCCCGGTGGTCGGCTCTTACAGCCCATCTCTGCCACCTCTTTCCCTCAGTTGAGGGCACTTTTCTTAAAACACGGATACTCGAGGAACCTGCAGTCAACCTCCAATCCATGTGCGATTTTCCAATCCGCTCCTCTTCTAGAAGACCTAGGCTTCAGTGGGCACTCCTACAATCACCGGCCATGGCCTTTGGCACGGATCCACGTGTTCCCACTATCCCAAATTCAACGATTGACTTTGAAACAATACCAATATCAAATATCGGAGTTTTTGGACGTTATTCGCTCCGCCAACGACATCGTGGAGCTTTCGGTTGAACAGTGGTTGGAACGCGGGGAAGATCCCAATGCGTCGCTGGACTATACCCCCGTCACTCTCGCTTCCCTCCGTACTCTGTCTCTTGTAGACGCGGAGACGTCGTTTTTGCGGTTCATGGTTGTCCCGGCCGTACAACATCTAACTCTCGATCTCATGGACTATTCTCTCAATGAGATCGCGGAGTTTTTACCCTACACACAGTCATCTTTAACACGACTCACACTCATAACAAGGCCGATACACTCCGCCGAAAGACTACTACAAGCCTTGAATTTGACGCCCGGCATTACCCACCTCACCCTTGTCGGCGGGTTCCGTCTGGACTCAGGTTTCATCCGCGCGTTGTCCTGCGGCCCTGGCGAGCGAAACCTCGTCCCTGGCGTCGTTACTCTCGAAATTGGAGGGTCCTCTTACTGCGACAGGGCCTCGTTTTTCAACATGCTGAAGAGCCGATGTGCCCCAGGGCCCCTCCGCTCTGTGACGCTGCGCGGTTGGCTCAACAACCTATCCGATCCACTTGAATTCGAGGCTCTGCGCCAGGATCACGGGCTCAATATCCACCTCAATCCTTGATGCTGAGGGCATCCAGGCTCGTTTGTTGGTTTGCCTGCCGAAGGTTCGTAGTGACAGCAACTCAGGTCTCTAAACACTTCGAGCTGACTGTCCGCAGATTACTTGAGAATAGCTTTATCAATTCGATTCAAGCTGCGCTATATTCAATATTGCAAGTAGTAGTATGTGTTTAATATAAATAATCTCTCTACGCCATCTCCGCCACAGGTCAGCCCTGTATAGACTCAAACTCCGTCTGCTTTTTCAGTTCCGCGCGCGTGGGGACCAGTCCAGAGACGGAGTAGCAGGCGACCGCCAGGAGCTCGGGCAGCGCGACGAACGGATACCAAAGCCGTTCGTCATTCTGCTTGGCTGCGTCGCCTACTATCGTCACAACTTGGAATGTTTCTCGCACGAGGAGAAACACGGAGATGAGGCAGAGAATGTATTTCCCATGCCGGTCGCCGAAGCGTCTGGTGTTCGCTGGTAATGAAGTTAGAACGATTATCGACGATGGAAATAGCGACGTACAGGAGGACATCCTGCGCTGGTTGAGCGCGAGAACGGTTTGCAGCGCCTGGATGACGGTGAGGACGAGGAAGAGGATGGCGCTGGCGCGTCGCGTGTTCACGGAATCGGCTGCTTTTTGGGGGTTTGAACTGGTAGCGTCGGTGATGCCCACGACGCCCAGCCCGACACCGATGATGAGGACGACGCGGAACAACCTTCGGTCGCGCATAATCTTCAACGGAAGGTATTGCACTGTTGTGGCCCCAGAGGCAATTTCTCTGAGCAGCAGATTGTCAGTACTGTGCAATCGCAGGGTGAGCAATCAGTTGTCTTACCTATCAAGCACGAGAGTAAACGCCGAGTAGAGGAGTGCGAAGAAACCGACTCCGAACATCACTTCTGCAGCGATGAGGACGTTTGTGTTGTTGCCCAAGGATGTTGAGGTTATGAGGATAGCTCGGAGTGCGAATGCCACGACGCGCACTGAGCGAGGGTCAGATTGGACCAATAAAAGTAAAATTGAACGAACTGAGGCAAAACACTGTGAGAGATATGTAGACATATGTGGTATTCTTGATGGACTGTCGGATGAACCACAGGAAGAGGGGGAAGTAAATAATCGCAAGGATGACGGCTGCTGGGATTGATTCAAAGCCGTAGGCGGTTGCGAGATCGTTGGCCATCGGTAGTCGGAAGGTTTACTGGTGGTTTGGGTATTTTCAGGCTAGGAGGGAATGAGAAACCATCTACAGTGGTGGCGACTTTAAGTATGTAGAAAGGTCGACTGTGCGCCTCTCGGTCCATGCCAAAACGCGTGAATGTCCGAATTAGAACTGATCCGGGGTTTAAGTTTTAGTCGGCACAGCTTGCGCCGCGCTTTGCGGCCCAACTGAATCGTGTAAATGCGGCCCAAGGTTCCGTGAAGCAGTGCTCGAACACCTCCCAGTGTCTTCTGGCGTCCAATGGACAATATCAATGGTGTGCCAGTACGACCGGTACCGCGCAGATGCAACTTTGGATGACAAAAACTCGCAAGTAGCCTTGGAGCAGCCCCAAAATTTTGGCGACGATGCATTTGAATCAAAGAAGGTTGTTAGCTAAAAATATCTTCGGGTCGTTGCTGCACAGCGATCGACAGTCGGACGCAACTCTCGTACTTGGAGAAACTTTGTTGTTTGCTATGACATTGACAACTTGGAAACTTGTCGCCAAAGACAAGAGATGAATCCTATGAACCCTACTCATTTCCTCGTCGATATGTTGGCGATCAATAGAATTTTCCAATTTCACGCTGCGTCATCGTCTCGGTGGCCTGGTCCCGCATATATGGGATGAGGAGGAGATGGGGAGGACTCGCGCGATCGGAGGAGTATCATTGCCGTGGTAACCTTCGTGTCAAGGCTAAAAATATCCTTGGGCCGGCGGGCCACTGTACAGCTTTCTTCCCGATTTGGGTTCGATCGCCTTCATTAACGGCACCGACGGAACGAGTGCGATAAACTGAGGCCCGACGGGGCCCACAAGCACTGCGGACCTATCACGGAGCAACGTATATATAAAGGTCGGTCACCAAGATCTACCTTCACACCAATCCGCTTCCCCTTCCAGCCCCCAACGAACCTCATGACTTCCAGTTCCATCGATATCGACTACGCCGCCCTGTTCGGGATACATTCTCTCGCTGGCGCCGTTATATTTGCGATTCTCTTCTTCCCACTTGGACTCTGGTTCATCCGGCAATCGATACGAAATACGACCTATGTCTATATTATTCTCGCGCTGTTTTGCGCAAGTCAGTCGCCTCCTTATTTTGGTTCGGACTCTGGGCTTACAATCTCCTCCAGTGCGTGTAACAGCATACATAATTCGGGCCATCATGGCCAATTCTGTTAGCGAGGGCTCGAATCTCAACCTATGTACGTCGCAACTTGAATTTACACCCGCTTGTAAATAACGGCGGGTTGCAGTCATTGCCGATCAGGTCCTTTTTGGCGTCGGGTTTTTTGCACTATTATATTCAGCATACTCTCTTGTACTCGACAGGTTCGTAAATTCGGCTTCGGCTCGCATCCTTATATTGACCGTTTGAACAGAGACGTAATAGCGGGAGGCAAGGGTGGAAGCCTCCTCTCCCCCAACCCGCTCCGCAATCCCCATGCGTTCCGGATGATCCTCATGGCTGGGGTGGCGTTGAGCATCGTCGGCACCGTCGACAGCACCAGCTCAAATCCCAGCGACGTTTCCACCGGCCACACTCTGCGCAAAGCCGGCACTATAATCTTCTTCGTCCTCACCGTCATCCAAGTGGCGCAGTCACTTTGGTTCTTCGGCCATGGTTCTAATCTTTGTATGTGCCCATCATTTCTAATTTTGCGGTTTCTTCCTGACGACCTTTACTCACAGCTAAGAGTGGCGCAACACATTACTTTGGCGACCGAAATGGGAGATATCTCCTGTGCATCATCTCGCTGTTGATGCTTGTGCGCGAAGTATTCCTGACGGCGACACTGAACAATTCGACGAAGCAGAACGACGAGCGGTTATGGTACCCACTGGTCGCCCTTCCCGAATTCCTCGCCGTGCTTTGCTACGCCTTCTCGGGCCTCGTACCAAGCCGGACAGATTTAAAAGCAGCGCGAGAGACGCGCGAGAGCGGGAGCACACAAAAAGTCTTTACTTGAACCCTATTCCATTATAACTACTTGTATTATATTCATCCAATATTCGACTTTAAAGTCTGCTGGATCATGAAATTGAACCCTAGATGACAGAGCACGCGCTGAATCAATTGAACTGCTTCATTTTAGTGCCGTCTATGAAGCGGGGAATGAATCGTTTCATTCATAGTATTTCTGAACGGTTCAGGCGCAGTGAGTCGAACTGATGAGCCCTGGATCCTCCAGCGTTTTTCAGTCATTCTTTGAAGTTTAGAAGTTCTTCAACGTTCAACGGACATCGAGGAATCTGGACTTGTTTAATTTGTAGCATCCCGGGCAGCCCTTGGAAGCCCTATCGGACTTGACTGGCCAATCACCACATCCTCTAGTCTCCCCGATTTTCTAAACGCCTTTTTCATGATCACGCGGCCGACGATTCAAACCGCGAAATTTGGAGGTTCAAAATTGCTGTAACTTAACAGAGGGTACTGTAATCGGGACTGGGACCTTGTATAACGACCGCATCTTTTGAAGCCGCGGGAATACTGCCGTTCCTGAGTTCGAGGCTTCTTTTTTATAACGGCGTTCGAACGTAATTCGCATCATGTTCCGGTTAATTTTCATGCCGTGGCGGTGTTTTCTGATCTCCGGGCGTGGGAAGCATTCTTTGTTCTTCCCTCCTCTACTGCATTTTGTCGATGGTACAGTGGTCTGCCTAAGTACGCTGTATCGCTGCGAGTCTGGATACCTTCCAGCAACGGCCATCTTCAAAGCGTCCTCCGCGTGGAGGCGAAGATGGTACTGATCTCCTCATGCTGCCATCAGCTTCACGCCTCGCGAATAAGTAGCGAGCCCTCCTCAGGCTCGGTAAAACTTTCCCGTCTTTCTGTCTTTCTCTCTCACCTTCCTCCTCCTTCACCTTCGCTAATGCTTCGAGGGAGGCTTGCACTCTTTGTCTATGCGGCCACCAGCGCCAGCGCGTACGTCTGGCCAGGAACGCCCCAACTTAATGCTCTCGAGGCTTTACGGTGGCAGGGCAACACGAACGGAATGACGACCTTTGCTTCAGTAAGGATTTCGAACTTGACGGCGGTGCCAGGACATGACCGTAAAATAAAATAAAGAACGCCAATTGTACTGCTTTCGTGGGTGGTACCAAAACTGGGTAAGGTTACTCTTGGTTAATGTGTATTGTAGATCTAACAAACTCGCTTTCAGGCGGACCAACGCAGCGGACTGGATACGCACGGTACGACTCAGGCAGCTGAAGTCTCGACGGAACTGATTCTTTCTTCGCAGGCTTACCATGACATGGCGACGTTCAACATCGCGGATGGAACAGGGGGAATGGACGGCTCAATCCGCTTCGCCGAAGAGCAGGCTCGCCCCGAGGTACGGTTTCGTGCTCTGTATTGCGCTCTTATGAAGTCTTTCACACTAGGACCCAGGCAATGGTTTCACAAACACCCTAGCCATTCTCTTAAACTTATCGACGCGATATGCTTCCAGTGCGTTGGCAATATCGAGGGCGGTCGCCCTCGTTCTGACCGTTTATGCCCACAGTCGCGGATATCCTCTCTCTCGGTGCAATCATCTCCATCGAGAATTGGTGGGTTGCTCTGCGTCCTCACTCTGGGTCTCTTCTCACCGTAAGTTTAGCGGTGGCCCGGAAATCGCATTCCGTGGCGGTCGCGTCGACGCCGCGGTGCCCAACAACCCCGGAGTTCCGGAACCGTCGCAAGATTTAGCTTCCCACATCTCGGCATTTGCTCGCCAGGGATTCACACAGAGCGAAATGATTGGGCTCGTCGCATGCGGGTGCGTTTAACGGCCCTCGGTTATTTCATTCTCAACATATCACTCTTTTCAGGCACACATTCGGCGGTGTACAACAAGCCGTGTTCCCGGATATCGTGCCCGTGTTGAACTCGTCTACCAACACCCAATCCGTATCGCATTTCGATGCGACTTTCAATTACTTTGACAACAACGTGTGGGTACACTCGTCGACCAGTCGTGAACACTGAACGAATGGTACCGTGTAGTGCCACTGAATACATTTCTGGCACTACGCAGAACCCTCTCGTCGTTGGGTCCAACGCCACCACAAATTCGGATGGGCGCATTTTCAGCAGCGACGGAAACGTCACCATGCGCTCGTGCGGCTATTTTGTTCACCAAATTCTCTTGTCACTGACATGCCGTAGGTTCGCCAACTCGCCAGACGTATTCAGCTCAACATGTGCTACCCTGATCGCTCGCATGCTCGACACGGTTCCGGCAGGCATACAGCTTACCGAGGTTATCACTGCGCTCCCTGTCAAACCCGATCTGCTCAAGTTCGATCTCTCCGCCGACGGCACCACGATCCAGTTTTCTGGGCAACTTCGCGTGCGTAGTCATTGCTTGCTTCGTGTTGCACTTAACGCTCATGGCCCGTCTGTGCATTTAGCTCTGGGACACACCCCTGCTGTCAACTCAGCCCCCAGTCGTTATGTTCTGGACCGACCACGTCGGGGCAACGGGCAGTGTCACTCTGACCGCGGCGGGGGTGTTCACCCTTGGTGTGCGACATACTGCGGGGTGGTACAATATCCCGGCCTTGACGTTTCCCGCAAGCTCCGGATTCAAGAGCATGTACTTCACCGTCGACGGACAGGTAGAAGACCAGGACGGCGTTGGGTTCGCGGTACAGGACGACCTGATGTGGTCCCAGTCTTCTTGCGTGGTTTCTGGTGCGAGCGCTACGGGCCTGTTCCACGTCGCCGTACGTCTTCGCGCAACTTCGTTTCGGTTTTAGAGGGCTAATAATATGTAGGTGCGCAACACGCTCGCTCCGACACGTGTGTTCCTCGAACAGGCTGCGCGCGACAACGTCACCCGGCCGATTATCGTCGAGACGGATATGGCGCTTATCTCCCCGTCCTCCACGGGCTTTTCGATCTGGAGCGTGCAAGTTGCCAACAATTTCAATCCATTCACTATTGGAGCGGAGGTGAACGGGACGAAAATTAGTCGGAATGACCCGCGGACGTACTCGGGCTTCGCTGCTTGCCCGTCGTCTTGAGGGGTGGGCTGGTTGAGCTGTGGTTTTTCTTTGAGGGACACTACTGTTGCTAATTTACAGCGAACTTTAATTTACACGATCAAGGTTTCCAATTCGAACTCGCCGACAACCGTGACTTTCCGCTAGTGAAATTCAATCAGAAATCGACCAGGCTTAAGCAGTCTCACCCTTCTCGTAGTTTCTCGCTACGCGGTGATCCTGACGAAAGGCACGTCTCAGAAAACCTTCCAAAAAAACGAACTGGAGAAAGACCGTGGGAGTTTGAGCATCCGTCGGATCAGCAAACATTCGCCATCAACCAGGTTTGGCAGCTGCCTGCCACTCGCGGGCGCTCGCGCTCAGTGACAATGCGCTCCTGCTTCTGCTTGTGAACTTGCTAACCATGGCCTCAACTTCTTCGTCCTCCGTCTCAGAGCCCCCGACCAATTCCGAACCTGTTCCCGCCGACTCAGTTCAGGAAATTCACCCTGGAGAGGATGAAGACCTCGCTGCGAAACCAGAGGTTTTGAGGTGGTGGGAAGCGGTCCCTGCTGTTGAGAAGGTGGATGAAAACGTCGGCGTGCCCAAACAACCAGAGGTTTACAAATGGTGGGAAAACTCCGCCGGAGAGAGTACCGTCACGGTCAAATGGAAGACTTTGGAGCACAACGGCGTCCTTTTCCCACCTCCGTACGAGCCTCTCCCTTCGCATGTCAAGATGAGATACGATGGTGAGTCTCACTATGCACTGTTCAAGTCGAATCACTTAGGCGTTTTCGAGGCAAAGAGCTGGATCTTCCTCCGGCTGCGGAAGAGGTCGCTGGGTTTTACGCAGCGTTAATAGAAAGTGACTATACACAAGACGCCGGATTCAACGAAAACTTTTTCCGAGATTGGCAAACCGTGCTCCAGAAACATCCACCCGTTCGTCTCAACATATTTAATCTAGGTTCTCGCTGAAGCTAAAATTGCACAAAATTAGCGCGATGGTATTGAGGTGACGAATCTCCAGCTCTGCGATTTCCGCCCCATTTTCGAATACTTCGAGGCTGAAAAGGCCAAGAAGAAAGCCATGTCGGCGCAGGAGAAGAAGGACATGAAGAAAGCGATCGCCGATTTGGAGTTGACGTATACGACCTGTCTCTTCGACGGTCGCGAAGAGAAGGTCGGAAACTTCAGGATCGAACCGGCAGGTCTGTTCAGGGGGCGCGGTGAACATCCAAAGCGAGGTTGTCTGAAGGTGCGTATCTCCCCGTATTATTTCATTCCTCGTCGGGACTCACCCTCTCGTTCTTCCATAGTACCGTGTCCAACCTGAGGATGTTACGATCAATATTGGTGGAAATGCTCCCATCCCAGTCCCAAACGTGCCTGGAAAATGGAAAGAAGTCATTCATGATAATACTGTGACATGGCTCGCAACCTGGACCGAGAACGTTAACGGTAACCACAAATATGTCTTTCTGGTGGTCGGCAGTTCTCTCAAGGCTCAAAGCGACATGCTCAAGTTTGAAAAAGCGCGGGAGCTGAAAGCTAGTCATGTTCTGTCGAGTTGCGATGCCTTTCGACTAACAAATCGTACAGGGACATATCGGCCGCATTCGAACGACTTACGACGTTGATCTCAAGTCCACCGTCTTGGCTGATCGTCAGCGTGCGACGGCTCTGTGTTTTATCGATAAACTCGGGCTCCGTGTTGGTGAAGAAGAGCATGACGCTGATGTGGACACAGTGAGCTGCTGCTCCTTGTGCTGTGTACATGTTAGACTCGAAGCGCCAAACTTTGTTGTCTTCGACATTATTGGTGAAGATTCGATTCGGTACTACAATCGAGTCCCCGTCGAGGTTCAAGTTTTCGAGAATATTCGGATATTCAAGGAAAATAAAAGTGACGAGGACCGTTTGTTCGATTACGTGAAGGTAAGCGCACACCGATATCACATGTGGGATTCGGCTTGACCGCTGACCCGTTCTCTTAGAAGGCCGACTTGAACGAATATCTTCAAACCGAGATGAAAGGGCTGACTGCGACAGTTTTCCGCACTTTCAATGCGTCATCGACTCTGCAACGATTGCTGGATGAGAACGACCTGAGGAGTGCGAACCTTCAAGAAAAACTGAACGCGTATAACAAAGCCAGCCACGAGGTCGCCATCCTTTGTAACCATCGAAGAGCCGTTCCCCCTTCCAGGACTCATGCGCAAGCCACGGAGCAGAATAAGGTAGGTGTTAGGTCTCAATCTCGTTGCGGATTTGATTTTGATGCTGCGGGACAGCTTCGGAGTCTGAAGTACGACCGCATGCAACTTCGCCGTACACTCTTTAAGGTGGATGAGAAATTTCGCGGAACAAAGGAATACATGGACAACGAATCCGATATGAACGACGAGTGGACTGCTAGCCACGAGGAGGCGATGAAGACGGGAGACGTCGAGAACACGGAGGGGCTTGCTGAGGACGGGGAGAAGGTTTCGGTGTTGCGAGACCGTATCGCCGAGATAGAGGCTGCATATCCAGCCCTTGAGCAAGAACGCGGGACCGACGCCGATTTCAAGCGTGCTAAGCTCGCGGAAAAGATTCAAGAGACGATCGGAGAGCTCGACGAGGAGATCAAGGCGCGCAAACTGCGAATCATCGACCGCAAAGAAGCCATGGAGATTGCTCTCAGCACGAGGTAACTACGGTCTTCAATCTCCTGCCGTCTTCTTGCTGAATCATTCCGAGCAGTAAAATAAATTACTTTGATCCACGGTAAGATCGCTGCTCAGCGCCTATGTATATCTCTGGCTGATCCTTGGTATGCCCAGGATCACCATTGCGTGGTGCAAGATACGTGATGTACCTGTCGAGAAAGTTTTCAGCCAGTCATTGCGCCTCAAATGTGTGTCATGTCAGCGCATACAGTACCTGCGACTCATGTTTTGCAACAGTTGCGTGGGCATTGGAGGTGGAGGGCGACTGGAAGTTTTAGGTCCTAGATGGCGGAGAAGTATGCAAATAATTTTATTTGTTTCATGCGGACCTTCTGCGGACATGAAGGTGACCGCACCTGTCCGCGCCAGATCTGTATCGACTTGCAAGTGACCTGGCTCACGACACTCTACGGCGATGGTGCGGGTGAGTGTGGAAAAGAAAGTCGGATTGTGCGCGGTTTCCATATATTTTTGGAATGGTGGCGTCGCGGTGAGTATGGTCGCCCATCGCTGCCAATGAACAGGAAGCTTTGCTATTGTAAGCTGACTTACAACATATAGCGCGCAACCGCCACATATTAGACACACGTACGGGCAACGCGCACGGGGCTGGACAATACGGTCAGGAAACGGCGATCCTGAGAAATCCTTATCTTAGCTTTTCAAGAAGGGCAGCAGACCTTCCACCACATAAATAAACCTGTGGATGGGCCCCGTTACTCCCTCGCTCTCTTACATGGCAATTACAGTGTCTCCTCTCCAGGCCGAGGCCAACCGCCTTCGTCTCGAACTGCAAACGCTTCAAGCCGAAAATGCCGCCGAACCCATCGAAATCGGAAATTACCTTTTAGCTCGGCTTGAGCAGTTGAAAGTCACGGTAGGTTTATGACCCTCGCTTAAATCTCACCGCGAACGTCGTACTTACTTTTTCCAGAAAATGTTTGGTGTGCCCGGCGATTTCAATCTTGGGTTCTTGGTATGATGACGTTTGTACATGTTGGTTGAATTTTTGGCCGATACAACTCCTGTCCTCCTGCTGCTAGGATTTGGTCGAGGACTATCCCACAATTGACTGGGTTGGAAACTGGTATGTCACCCGCTTAGGTGTGACCTAAAGCTGAGTTAAACCGTGTAGCAATGAGCTCAATGCTGCATATGCCGCCGATGGTTATGCGCGCGTGAAAGAGCACAGTATCGGTGTTGTTTTAACAACGTACGTGGAGCCTCTTTCGTCCACAACGCCGAGTATTGAATTTCTCTAGTTTTGGTGTCGGCGAACTCTCTGCGATGAATGGCATTGCGGGCGCATTCTCCGAGATGGTGCCTGTGTTGCATCTCGTTGGCGTTCCGAGTACAGTTCAACAGGGGACCAAGGCTGTTCTCCACCACACCCTAAGCGACGGGAGGCGCGTATAGCGTATGGCTGCGATGTCGTTATTGACCCTTGGTATAGATTCGATGCTTATTTAAAGGCTGCCGAGAATATCACCATCTCGCAAGGCCTCGTTACCGACAAAGAGACCGCGGCTTCAACCATCGACCGCGTGCTAACAGACTGCATTACGAAGGTCAGTTATTTTCCTCTTCTTCCCCGGCATCCACATTTACGAGAAGTTGACTTTCAGGCGCGGCCGGTCTACCTCACACTCCCGACGAACATGGTGTTCGAAAAAATCTCGTCTGAAAGGCTCAAAATCCCGCTCTCGCCTGCCTGGCCGTTAAACGATCCCGACATCGAATCCTTCGTTGTGGAAGAGATTATGAAACTGGCGACTACCGCTCAGGACGACATGGTCATCCTGGTCGACGCGTGCGTGATCAGACACGGGGTACGAGACGAAGTGAACGATCTCATCGAGAAAACCGGATTTCCGGTGTATGCGGCACCGATGGGCAAGACGGCTGTCTCGGAAACATACGAGCGTTATGGAGGGGCAAGTTGTTCGAGTTCTTTGCCCTGACTTACATACTGAAGCATCACACAGATATATGTCGGATCCGTTAGCCATCCCGATGTGAAGGAGAAGATTGAATCTGCGAAGCTTATTCTCTCTATCGGTTCCGTCAAGAGTGATTTCAACACCGCAAACTTCTCCAACCGCTCAATTCCATCGCGCACCGTCGAGGTATGCATTTTCCTTCATCCGGAACTCTACGGCACAGCGATTCAACTCCTTGTCCAGCTCCACTCGGATCACACCAAGGTACAACATGCCGTTTTCCCGGCCATCGGTATGAAACAGCTCTTGCCTCGCCTCACAGCGCGGCTGGAAGCCTGCAGCGCCGCCGCGCGCAAAATTCCCATCCCGGACCCACGTGCAGTTGTTCCCAAAGAGGACAACGAAATAATAACCCACACCTGGATTTGGCCGAGGATGGGTAATTTTTTCAAGCCGAAAGATGTTATCGTTGCCGAAACAGGTTAGTCTCATCGTAGTTTTCAAGGGGTATAACTCATGCGTCGCAGGCACATCCTACTTTGGCATCCTCGATATCCCCTTGCCTGAGAAATCCATCCTTCTGAGTCAGATGCTGTGGGGCTCGATTGGATGGACCGTTGGCAGTACGCTCGGTGCGGCGTTCGCCGTCCAGGAGACGGGGCTCAACCGGACCATTCTGTTCATCGGGGATGGGAGCCTGCAGCTGACTGTTCAAGAACTCTCCGTAATGCTGCGCCATGGTCTCAAGCCCATAATCTTCGTGATAAACAACGGGGGCTACGAAATCGAACGGTGCATCCGTGGTCGGCATCGCAAATACAACGACATTTCGAATTGGAAGTGGACGGGGTTGTTGGGCGTTTTCGGGGACCCCTCTCTTTCCCAATCGTACACTGTCCATACCAAGACCGAGCTGTCCGTGCTCCTCGACTCAGCCTCCTTTGCGGAAGCTGGGAAGATCCAGCTTGTGGAGATCATGATGCAGACGCACGACGCGCCACGAGCTTTGAAGCTTCAGTCATCAGCATGAGTTGCTAGCGGCTCGTATATACACACACTTCTCGTTTCTTGGTTCTAAATCCCATTGATTGCTCTGCTGTAACAGTAATTTGCACTTCTTCGTTTGTGAATGGATCGGTATTATTAGCTCGGATGAAGCAGGCTCGGCTTACCAGACTTGGTTGCATTTTCTGTTCGCACTCCAATTTTTAAACAGAGGGTCAATGTGCATTGGTACTGCCTTTCATAACCCTTCCTGCACTCTCTCCTGGTGTCAGAAAATTGGTGAACGAGTTGAACCAAAAAGAAGTGGTTCAAAAACAGCTGAAGGGCAGTAGTACCTTGAGTCGAACAAGGTCCTCAGGATTATAACATTGGTCCAGTAGTGAGCGGACAATCTAAGAAAATCTTGTGTGCGGTCATACACCATACTGCTTTCTCTACTGCGTTTGAGGTTAAGGTGGGCCGAAGGGGTCACAGAGAAAAATAGCCGCGTTCGGCATTTGGAGAGCAGTACCTTGAGTTGAACAAGGGTCCTCAGGATTATACTGCTGCAAATACAAAGAATCAAGGAAATCCCGCGTGTGGCCATACACCATACTGCCTTTATGGTGTGCTTGTGGGTAGGGTAGGTGGATGAGGAAATTCAGTCGTCATCCCTGCTTCCTACTACCGTTTGTGTTGTTTTAAATATTTTTCCCCTGCGAACTGGAGCCCTTCGAATTTCACGAGTGAATGAGAATATCCTTTTGCTTACAGCTGCGCTCTTCTCGGAGTCGTAGGGTTCTACATGGCGCGCAAATTGTGTGCGTCCCGTGCGAACGCCGAATTCAACCCAACTGCCAAATGGAGAAGAAACGGAAATGCCGTAACTGTTGACGCACACCACTCTGTTGTCTGCCGACACACCACCAACTCGCCTGTGGCCCTCTTGCACCAAGGAGAAGGAATACAACGCGTACGAAGAAATAATAGCCAAAGACCACGAAGAACGAGTGGACGAATAGAGAAGAATGAAGGATGAAGAGAGGCAGACGAAGAGATGCGTTTGTGCACGCTCGAAACCCAGTGGCACGACGCCAGGCCCATCTCGTCCTGGGACTTTCAGCTCGTGTCTTTCAAGAAGGCGCGCCCTGCGTCTTCCACCCCCTGAGCTCCATCCCCGGGCCCTGGTGCGCTTTCCCTCTTTTCCAGCTTTTTCCGCGTCGTTTTCTAACCATTTCCCAGGTACGCTGCCGTGTGGATCACCTCGCATGTTCTCCGCCTCGAAAAATGCAACACCATCCATGCCCTCTTTCGGACCTATGGTCGTGAACATGCCCCAACAAAGTCGTCTTTTGCGATCTCGGCGCGGTGAACACTGAAGAGCGTATATTAGGCCTGAAAGTTCTATAAGAGCGACTACTGACGTCAGTCGCGCGCCATTTTCTCGTCCTCGTATCGTCTGTCTCACTCGTTTTCTTCATTAGGAATGACAACGACCATGTGTGAGTCTTTTTACGCGCTCATCCCTTCCCTTCGACGCGTCATATTCTACCTCCCGTCCCTCTCGCATCTTCCCTTCATTCTGAACACCGAGCTTACAGGACGACTACCCTTCCTCACGCGCAACACTCCATCCGCCGCAAGGCCTACGCCTCCCACCTCACACGGCGCCAGTGGCAGCGAGCGACCGACTCAAGCAGAGACATAGTATTATTAGGTATGACTTTTGGTCCACTATCTAGACGACAGGACGAACTCGGTAGTACTCTAGGTGGGATAAGTCCAAACGGCTTTCAGACCCTACAATCGCCGACAAATGCCGGCCGTACCGGGTACTACAAGGGCAGACAAATGCCAGCCGTACTGCAACTGTACAATGGTAGACAAATGTCGGCCGTACAGGAAGATTCCAGATGAGACAGAATAGACTGTAATAGTCAAGGCGAGTTTTCAGGCGGGTTGTAGCTGCGCCTCGAGCTCGCGTATGCGCGCCTTTGTCTTGCGGACGTTGACGTTTTTCCCCCCACGTGATAGGAGCGTCTTGGCGCCCCGGAGCTCGGCGGCGCAGTATGCGCGCCGTACGGCGGTGATGGAGTCGGAGTCCGTGGTGTCGGCAGGGATGGAGTCGGAGTCCGTAGTGTCAGCCGCTCCTTCAGCGGGCGGCGCGTCGGGGGAAACAGTGTCCTTCTGCGTCCTCGGTGTGTCCGTCTGCATCCTCGGTGTGTCCGGCCGCTTCGGAAGCTTCTCCAGTGTGTACCACCCCTGATTGATGCGTATAGGCCGGGCAGCTCGCCGCCCCGAGTAGTAATAGAAGGCGGCAATAGCAACGACGAGCGCAATAAAAATGAGTCCGCTGGACTTGTCGTTGTCTCTGGCGGGAACGATTAGCAGCGCTGTGGAAGGTAGGCATGTAACGCACTGGTCGTAACGGCGGTAGGCGCCGCGACTGGAGGAAACAAGTGTGAGCCACTAGTGTGCACAATACGCAAACACGACAGACCTGGATGCTCTGGAGCGCATGTGTTGGTAGTTGTGCTGCTCACAAGTCATGGGGGATAACAGGATGGAGGAGGCTCGAGTCAAGATACTGCGGGATGATTTGGTGAGGGCATCAGGCACGGTCCGATTTTTTTTTGACCGCCGCTTTCGTACAGATCTTCCCCGTTCCACGGAACATCATACTAAGCGCTTCACATTCTCACCACAAGCGCTGAGCGCTTAGGGCGTTCAAGCTCGCTCCCCTGGTACGACCGTACGAATAGATGCCGCTCATGGCCGGCCTCCCTGGGCGCATTCAATTCGGTCTAGTTGTCCTTGCAACCAGGTCGCATACGTGTGCCTGTGGTTGTGCTTCAGAGTACACCACCGCGTATTAAAGGGCAGTGCAAAGGCGGGAGATGTCTGATGTATCGGGAGAAGACGCGAAGACAAGTGCTGCAGCGGGATCGGTATGTAATGCAACGTTCCAATGAAAACGTGTCGGCGACCTCAGAATCAGCGCGTGCATCGGACTGGGAAGCGGCAGCACGGTATGTTTGTCACCGCGTGCAGGTCTTCATATATATTTTAAATGGGTGCGTCCCACGGAGGCAGTGAGTGTTATATTGCATTGGCAGATAGGCGCCTAGTATCTAGGGCTTCACATTGCTCTGCGTTGGGTACATCGTGATACCAGTGCACTGTACTACCGCAAACTTGAAGTGAGAAGATAGATCAAAGTAGGCAAGACGACTCGACCGTACAAAGGGTCGGGAGATTAAATGACATCGGTAAGACTGGTTTTCAAATGGTATTGAATAATCAATCAGATATTCATGCCCGTTGATGTATGGGCGACTAAAAATTAGGATTTTACTCGGGACTCAGGTTTGGACTGCATCTAATCTTGAGACCTCTTGGATTGAACTGAAGTTAAACATGTTTGATTTATTGAAGAGATGACGGAGAGATGAGTACTAATGAGGGTGATTAGGAACCTAAGTTGCGTCGAACTTCAAATTCAAGTCCATCAACGCGGGACTTGAGTTGGGGAATGAATAGACTCGAGTTCGTTGCGGCACTTAGGCTCTGTGAAGGGCGGCTCAAGTTCCGTGCTAGTGGGGTGCATTGAATGGGAGTATT
Organism: Mycena metata; assembly: GCA_029378385.1. Taxonomy (NCBI): domain Eukaryota; kingdom Fungi; phylum Basidiomycota; class Agaricomycetes; order Agaricales; family Mycenaceae; genus Mycena; species Mycena metata. The sequence continues at coordinate 238,949 of JARKIB010000094.1, forward strand.
TCGTACCTCACTCTAGACCGGGCACTTCAAGTTGGCAAAGTACTAGTACTGCGGCAGCTCAACTCGAAACTCACGAGTACTCATAGAGTTGACGCGACAACTGAACTTACCTCGGCCTTGGCGCACTCACCACGATGTTCTCTTGACATTCCTCTTCACCTTCCTGTGAATACAAATGAGACGAAGCACCAACAACAAAGCCACAAATCAAAATCTTACCTGGGTGTTTTGTGCGGTCTTCAAGTCCGCCCCGCCATGCAGCTACTGTGGAAGAGCGGGACATGGCTCAAGATATTCCCGATAAGGTTGGAAAATCCTGCTTACTCGGCGACCCAGGTGTGATTCGTGCAGTTTTTCTACGCGGTAAAGTTGGCGGATTGCGCGTTGGCGTCAAGGTCCGGTCCAGTTGGTTTGGATGTCGAGGAGGGCGGTGAGGAGCCGTCGTGAGTAGTCTAGAATAAAATGAACGAGGAACGGAGACAAGATGCCCGCGTCGCTCATAGTCATTGCCAATGCGCGAGGCACAAAGGGACTGCATGGGCTTAGCAACTTTTCGACACATTTGGAGACAGTTTCTGCTTTGTCCAGCCACGAGAACATGTGAAGGCGGTGGCGGTTTTGGTTGTGACATCGCGTGAGGTCGTGGAGCGACATGGCGGCATAAGTACCAGAATCTACCAGAATGGCACTAGACAAAACCGAAGAGTCCGAAACGGGTGGATTTAAAGTGCTCGAGAACAAATTAAGAGACAGGACAAGAGAGATCTTGGACCAAGTTGAAAAGCTGGAGAAATGTGAAGGGAAGAGTGAGGGCAGTCGCGCAGTGAAGTCAAGGTCAAGTCAAGGTTAACGTTGAGCCAAGTCGAGTTCGGCCATCACCCCGGTGACTAAACGGTCGACGGCCCGTATCATCCGTCTTTTCGCTCTTCACCGACCATGTCTGACTCTTTCGCTGACATGTTATCTCAGATTATCTCTTTGCAGCGCAGCGCCGTCCGACCTGGACATGGAGACTTGTCGAGAAGATCCCCGTAGCTCGGCTCAAGCTCCTGTGCGACTCTGACGTCTACGAAATGCGCGCCCAGTTAAATACCGGCAACGCCCCCGCTGCCCCCGTCCCCGCGCCGAACGTCGTGGCACCCACCCCATCGCACTTCCTCTCGGCCTTCCCCAGCGTCAGCCACTCATCTTCGCGCTTCGTCGCCGGTGCCGTCCTGCTCCTGCGAGGACTCGTTCTTTTCCGAAGGCACCGAGAAGTCGTGCATGCTGCCGCGTCTCCTCGCCTACAAGTACCCCAATGGCAGGACGATGCCCGAGAGCCACGTTATTTCGGAATGCATGTGCCGTATGTACGTCCTTTGCTGCATGCTCACCACTCGCGATAGGGTTACCGGCACGGACACGACTTCAATCTCGCTCTCGTAGTTCATCTGGGAGCTTGCGCGCCGCCACGGCATCCTCAGAATGAAATCGACGCTGTCATGCCCGACCCGAGCGCCGTACCCGAACGCCTTTATCAAGGCGGGGCAGGGTCAGTCCCCCTTCCTTCCTTCCTTCACTTCCCACGCGATCCTCGCTAACGCCATATCAGGTCTCCGTCTGTACGGCGGCCGAGCGCGTCGTCCCTGTATCCACAGTCAAAATCTTCGCCGGCGCAGAAGATGGGCACACGCTCCCGCCCAGCACGCGCGATTGTCTGCACACAGGCCTGGTCCGTGCACTGCGACCCCGTCGTCTTCCGCTCGCCCAAGACCGAGACGTTCCTCCGCGAGCGCTGGCTGCCCTCGTGCGCCGCCAGGTCCAAGGAGGACAGCGGCGAGGCGTCGGAGACGGAGGCGGCGCGCCTGGCGCGGATGGTGATGCCCTTCGGGACGGGCCTGCGCATCTGCGGCGGTGTGAACCTCGCAGATGCACATCATCATGCTCGTCGTGCTCGTCGCTGTGCTGCGCAGCTTTGAGATCGAGGTCGGCCCTGGCCTGGGAAGCATGGATACGAGGGATAGCTTTGTACGTATGTGCCCTCCTACATTCCCGTCTGAATGCATGGCTCAGTGGGGTGTGCTCGCAGGTGATGCTCCGGTCGCGGCGGAGTGCAAGCTCTGCGCGCGCGTGCCCGCCGCATAAATCCGCCGCGCTACTTCATTCTCAAGCCCATCTCTTTCTCTCCGTGTCCCATCCCTTCTCCGTCTGTATTTTTCTTCGACATCCTCCCTCCTCGCTATCGGCCGCTGTGTTATTACTCTGCCTGATTTGTCTCATGCTATTCATCCATCTACAGGGGATCCAGGGCGGTGGGGCGTCGACTTCGCACGTGGGGAGGAGAACCGCGCCCGGGCCTGGGGACGGCGACGGGTGAGGAGGGTGAATGGGAGCGGGAGCGGGAGCAGGCGAGGGATGCAGAGGGGAGTAGGGAGGTGGTTCTTGTTGGGCCGCTCGCATCGGCGGTGGAGCAGCAGGAGCGGGACGACCGACAATCACCGCGCCCGCTCCGCAACGTGCTCGCCTCGCGCGCGGACGTGCACGTACGCCGCCCGCCGACGCACGCGGCGTCCACGCCGTCGACCCCTGCGCCCGGGCACGCGAGCTCCCCCGAGCAGCACACCAGCGCTAACGGGCTCGGTGTTCGCGCTGCCGTATCACATGCTGTACGCAGTCGTAACCATTCGGTGTCGATTTCGTACCCGTCGAGCTCGCATAGCCATACAAGCGGTAGTGGGAGCCACGCGGGAGGGAGCAGCTCGAGCCGCTGATGCTGGCGGCGAGTCTCGATGGGGACCGGGAGCGGGACGTTATGATATCAGCAGGTGCGTATTCGTCGTTTGCTTTCATTGACTTCTTTGCTGGATTTCCATCGACGCCTCTCGCTTCTCGATGTGCGCGAAACACCACACTGCATGCACCTCCCCGTTCACGTGTATCAAGAAGCACCCACCGCGACTTGTATGGTACGTTCTCCATACCTGCTCTTTCACTTGCCCAATCTCATTGAATCCTAGCCTAGTGAAAACGAGGTAAGGTGTAAGGTGACATATGTACGTACGTGCGTACCTTGTATGTTGGTAGGTAGCCGCATGAATATATTCTCCTTCTAAAACTCGTGTGAATATATCGATTTTCTCCTTCCGAAACTCATGTGGGCTGGAAAACATTTGAGTGGTGCTTGAAGGGATCTTAGATACGCGGGGAAGACGCGTCAATTGAGGTTCAATGAACGTGAGACCCGTCCTCTTCGCGCTGGAATTTCGATTTTTTTCCTCCGCGACAGGCGCTGTCTTGAAGATTTCATGTTGAGCTCATAGAATAAATTCGTGTTCCTTTCAAATGATCAATGCCATTATTGAGACGCGTCGAATCGAACGTTAGTCCTCTTTAAAACCTCGAATTGAACCTGAAGGTCTTGGTTAAGGCTTGAGACGCGTCAAATAGATGATTTTTTCGTCGCCTCGGGCGCGTTCATTCCAAGTACTCGATGTTACTAGGGTCAAGACGCGTCGAATCTGAGACTAATGGCTTGAATTAAACCTGGGATTTTCCGGGAGAAGACACGTCGAATTGAAGCTAGACGCGTAGAATACTTATTTTTCCTTGCCGCAGGCGCAGTCTGATCAATTGTCTTTGCCTCGAAAAATTCAGCTCTTGGTGCGGTTATACCTTCAAGAAATTCGGGCCGCGCGCGCTGTTCAGGTACATGCCTACCTACCTTCTTAAGTGTTTTCACACTGTCTTCAAGCAAATCTCTCTTCGCCGCAGGGGTTGGCTTCGTGAGTTGGTGTTGACCTATGCCAATGAAGATAACATAACGCTGAAGTGCTCCAAAAATTCTGGCCGCGCACACGTTTGAAACTCAAGAGTATGAATGTCTCTACTTCCGCTCTGCTGAGACGCCTACACGCCAATTGGTCCTGGGACCTGCACTCGAACCCAGAAGTGTCAGCAATGTTTCTCAGACCACCTAATGTGCCCACCTAACCCCTCTAGTTAGAGAGGGAAGGGGGGGGGTGTTCCGGCTCTAACTAGAGGGGATAAGGTGATTTCACGGGAATCTCTTATATCCCTTATGTGGGGGACTCAGGGTAAGTGCCCAAGGTCGTCCACCAACTTTATTGAGTGCCCCACTGTCTCTCCCAACACTCCTTGACCATCACCGCCGCCGTCGCTGTCACGATTGTCGTCGTCGGTGGTCGCTGGCATCACTGTCACCCATCACAACACCGTAATCGCATCAACAACACCTGCCGCCCATCACACCGATGCTCAACAGTGTCCCCGACATCACCCCCATCAAAAAAAATGTCCCGAGCACCGCTGCGACCCCCCGAACGTTGTCCCGACGTCGCGATCAACGATGGGCATCAAAAAATGAAAAAGCTTCGTATTGATTCTACGAACACAGATGTGCAAGCGAAATGTGATGCGCCTCAATATTCGTAAAGTTATAGTAGTTTTGATCTTTTGATGGCGCATCAAAATATGCTCAACACGCATGATATTGCTGTACTTCCAGATATTCGATGAGAATCACGATACATAAGGCCATGGTTGAGGTATAGCAATATAATTACTAACTTCTGGCCGACTTGGAGCTCTTATTGTATAGAAGGTCCACCAACTTCCCAGGCCACTTCCGTCTGGTGTTGAATCTTGAGATCATTCTGTCTCGCCTGAGGCCTGTGTCCCTTCCCTGTTGACAGCTTGATGAGACCAGGTGGTATGAGGGCATTCTGAGCACAATTAATGAACAATGGTCCACCAACTTCCCAGGCAACTTCCGCCTGGTGTTGAATCTTGAGGTCGTTCTGTCTCGCCTGAGGCCTGTGTCCCTTCCCTGTTGACAGCTTGACGAGACCAGGTGGTATGAGGGCATTCTGAGCACAATTAATGAAGAACGGTCCACCAACTCCCCAGGCAACTTCCGCCTGGTGTTGAATCTTGAGGTCGTTCTGTCTCGCCTGAGGCCTGTGTCCCTTCCCTGTTGACAGCTTGACGAGACCAGGTGGTATGAGGGCATTCTGAGCACAATTAATGAAGAACGGTCCACCAACTTCCCAGGCAACTTCTGTGTGGTGTCAAATCTTGAGGTTGTTCTGTCTCGGCTGTGGTCTGTGTTCCTTCCTGGTTAATAGATTGAGGAGACTGAATGTTATGAGTGCTTTCTGAGCGGTTCATAAGCATATAACGAAGAGCTGTCCACCAACTCCCCGTCCACCAACTCCCCTTCAGTCTCGAAGTTTGCAGTCATTCAGTGTCGCCTATGGCCTGTGTTTCATCCCGGTTGATCGATTGAGAGGACCGAATGTTATGAGTGTTTTCTGAGCGGTTAATAAGTAGAATAACGAAGACCTATCCACCAACTCCCCATCCACCAACTTCTGTCTAGTGTTGAAGTTTGAGGTCGTTCCGTCTCACCTGAAGCCTGTGTTGCTTCCTCTGTTATGAGTGCTTCCTGAGCAGTTAATAAGTGTATAATGAACACCTGTCCACCAACTCCGCGTCCACCAACTGCCGTCCAGTGTCGAGTTTGAGGTTGTTCTGTCTCGCCTGAGGCCTGTGTTCCTTCCTGGTTGATAGATTGAGAAGACAGAATGTTATGAGTACTTTCTGAGTGGTTAATAAGTATATAACAAAGACCTGTCCACCAACTCCCCGTCCACCAACCTCTGTCTGGTGTTGAAGTTTGAGGTCACCCTGCCTTGCCTGGGCCCTGTAAACACAGAAAACAGACTTAGGATGATTGAATGGGCAGGTTGAAGCCTTTTTTCAACTAGTTCACCAATGTTTTAGCCAGATGACATTTTGACCCTAAGGCCAGTCCATAGTACTTTATGGTTTATGCTCGAAAACATGATTTAGCCAAAAGTTATTGAAACAGATGAAATACAGCGTATTTGGGTGCAGATATTCGATGTGAACTAGCATATCCTCTACAGTTCACAAACTACGACCTCCTTGAGGCTCAATTCATGAAACAACCAAAATCAAAATATTTCCAATTTCGAGTATCACATGATATTATTGCCAGTATTTTGGGTTCAAATCATTGTTATAGCCTATCTCAATGAACAAGAACCCATTAGCAATCACTCAAGCACATTTGATATAATGAACATGGTAAATAATGATGTAACATAAGATCACTCCAAATCACTAGGTATGGGGTTACCTGAATGCCACCTAACACCCTTTCCAGTTCAGATAAGTAGTTTCACTTCCACTGAAATGGTTTAGAGCTTTGTATATCATAGGAGAACACATATCAAACCCAAACACCTCTTCATCAATATATTCAAGATGTGCTTTTCCTTCTTAATAAGCTATTAACTGTGACCTAAAATCTGTGTTTGTAGCATAATGGCAACTTAAAGGACACTCAAAAGTCACTCTGACTGCCCTTTGGCCAAGGTACTTTACCAAGGCACACCTAATCAATTTTCGCTATTTTCACCCTATCAGTTCAATGCAATAGACTTCAATGCACTCTGAATGGCTTGGTATAGCCTGAGAAAACATAAACACACAATTAGATCGTTCCAAACAGTTTAATTTGGGGCCAGATAAGCAAACCTTCCTATTTGGGTTGTGAGGTGTTACTGTCCCGAAAAGGAAGCCTGTCAATCAAAGCTCTGATTTCTTTTATCCTGAGGTGCAATCAACTTGATAGACCTTATTCAAGCGTAATATATGGTCTTACGACTCTAATTTACTGCTAAGAACGTGTAATGAACGCGGTCTATCAACTTCTTGTTGAGTCCACCAACTTCTCGGCTGGTCCACCAACTTCTTTGACCGAGAAGTTGGTGGACGCAACAAGAAGTTAGTGGCACCCATCCCACTGACTTCCTTGCAAGCTTACTAGCACCCAGAAAATGAGAAGGCTAGGCTGTGTTAACAAATTGACACCCAACACACCCTTGCAAAGGGGAAAGGTCAAGGAAATGTGTGCCCCAAGACTGTTATTTGCTTGAATGTCCACCAACTCCTTGCACAAAATCGTTCCAAATCTGCTGAAAGTTAGTAATTATATTGCTATACCTCAACCATGGCCTTATGTATCGTGATTCTCATCGAATATCTGGAAGTACAGCAATATCTTGCGTGTTGAGCATATTTTGATGCGCCATCAAAAGATCAAAACTACTATAACTTTACGAGTATTGAGGCGCATCACATTTCGCTTGCACATCTGTGTTCGTAGAATCAATACGAAGCTTTTTCATTTTTTGATGCCCATCGTTGATCGCGACGTCGGGACAACGTTCGGGGGGTCGCAGCGGTGCTCGGGACATTTTTTTGATGGGGGTGATGTCGGGGACACTGTTGAGCATCGGTGTGATGGGCGGCAGGTGTTGTTGATGCGATTACGGTGTTGTGATGGGTGACAGTGATGCCAGCGACCACCGACGACGACAATCGTGACAGCGACGGCGGCGGTGATGGTCAAGGAGTGTTGGGAGAGACAGTGGGGCACTCAATAAAGTTGGTGGACGGCCTTGGGCACTTACCCTAAGTCCCCCACATAAGGGATATAAGAGATTCCCGTGAAATCGCCTTATCCCCTCTAGTTAGAGCCGGAACACCCCCCCCCTTCCCTCTCTAACTAGAGGGGTTAGGTGGGCACATTAGGTGTCTCAGACTCTCTTCAATTCGACGTGTAAACTGAATTAAGGTACCATTTTCCTCCGCCGCAAGCGCTGGCCTGGTGAGCTGGGTTGGTTTTCCCAACAAGAAATCGCGCCGCGGACGTCTTGTCCTGAGGCTCTCTTCCTAGAAAAACGCGTTTTTCTTCCGCGGCGTTGAGATTGCTGAACTCGTGTCAGTTGATACAGTGAGCATGTCGTCTCCCAGCGCCAAGGTCTTAAAAAGAATCAAATAGTTGACTTACCTACTGAATATGTTTGAGGCCGGCTACAACCCAGGCGAGGCGGAAGTACTGAATTTTCCTTCGCCGCGGGCGCGGTCTTGGTGAGTTGGTACAGGTTGAGTATGGGCTTGCCATCGAAAAATCTGTGGTTGCAAAGGCCAAGGTCAACAAAAATGCTGCCGCAGGTGCTAGCACTGTGGAATTGAACGAAACACAGGATATTGATACCAGCCTGAGGTTTGAGGGTCTCTTTCGATTTTTCCTCCGTCGCGCGCGCGGTGTTCAACCCCGTCGAGCAATGTTGAATTGCCCTTGATTCTTACCTGTTGTTTAAACCTGTGACCTTGAGGCTGAAAGGCTTCCAAAAAAAATCCGCTGTAGGCGCTGTTGGTATGAAGATATGCCACCTGGACACTGAGATGGATAAATTTTCTCTGCCGCTGGCGCGGTCTTTGGAGACCTGCAAAATGAGTTTTCTTCACCGCGGGCGCGGTGAGTCGAGAATATTCACCAGTGTTGACAACTTTACTTGATGTGTTGAATGCACTTGAGATGGCTCAATTTTTTGGCCCCGGACGCTTTGAGAACACCGCCGCAGGCGCACGAGTACAATTTGTTTGCGTCGTGTTGGCCGGTTTGTTGAGTTTGATAGGTGTTGAATGCACTTGAGGTGACTAGTAAATTAACAGAGTTCCTTCGCCCCGGGCATGACAATAAATCCCTTGGAGCCTTGAAGGCGGGTAGTTGCTTGAGCCATAGAGCGACATTGTGGCCGGGAGTGGGTACACCTTGTGCTGTGTAAAAAATAAGTTGAAGGCAAAGACTGAAGACGGTCCTCGCAATTGAAGGGGTTGAATAGAAACCGACAAGAGAAGTGACCCCGTGGTCCCTTAGGAGATACAAGGGTCACTTCCGACCCTCCGGATAATTTACTGCCATTTATACACAGACTCGGGATTGTTTAGCACCGTCACGAGAATATTCACCATTCCATTGAACGGTATGTTTGAATTCAACCACAGCTCCGATGTTGAATAGGGTACCGGTGGCTCGAGTCCACACACTGTTATTCAACTTGTTCAGTTTTTATAACACAGCAGACCGGTTGAGTTCAAACATACAATGTGGCAATGCCACGATTGGCCATTGAACAGGCCCAAAGAGGCTTCAAATAATTCTACGTGACTTTCATAAGTCATTTCACCGGATAATCATTTTGGTCTCTGAGACTCACGAAAGTGTGTAAAATGAAAGATGGATAGTGACAGACCCAGACTTGTATAGTCGACAAGAGTGTGCGGCTTCGTGCCCCACCACGTTAGTAATACAGATATAAATCTCGGAGCTGTTGAGTTGCGATGATAGACGCATGTCGTGATTTGAAACTGGATTCCGGCATACTCGGCATGCCGAAGGTATTACTTTTTGCCTGCGAGATCAGCCGCGCCGCAGCGGGATGTTAACGGAGTTTAAGGGTTTGAGATACACATAATTTTGTAAGAAGAGAGATTACAGACCAGCATTAGACCACAGTAGACCATCAGAATCCACCTGGTTACCCACGCTTTCACTTCATAATTTTGGTTGTTCCTGATGACTGATTGTAATCAGGATAAAGATCAGCACCTGGCCTTGTCCACGTTGCGTGTCACCTTCTTGTCCTCTACCTCCACCTCCACTATTGCAGTGATACCTCTCTTTCTCAAGTCAGTTTTTCCCCTATAGAAATATTGCCACTAGTTGATATCTTACCTTTCAAGGTTGGCACAGCTTCATGTTTTCCCTAGATGGTGATTCTCGATCACTCCACATTACCGGTACGGGACTGCTTCGCTTGAACCTCAAAGGAATTGATGAGTTTGGATAGGTGGCCAAGGTGGTTCTGGGGGTCCGGCACACCTCCAAGGTGGCACTGGTGGGGTGGGGCAGGGTCCTATCGTGCATATCACTACATCACAGTTGATTACACACAATCTGCAAGCCACAGTTGCTACGGACCGGGCATTGCAACTTCGCAACATCCTGGGCAGCTCAAATTGCCAGTCATTGTCCTCCTCCATCAAGAATCTTCTGTGGCAGAGAAGATATCCTTAACAAGATGCATCAATTTTTCTCTGACACTGGGATCCAACACATTTATGTGCTACATGGACTAGGAGGGGCTGGAAAGACACAGATTGCGCTGAAATTCATCAACAAGTCATCATCTCGGTGAGCTTGATCATCCACCTGGGAAATGATTGTTGATCCAGTGGTATGCCAGCTTCTCAGGCATATTTTTCATTGACACCAGCACCATTGCAACAATTGAAACAGGTCTCAAGAATATAGCTGTCCTGAAAGACTTTGGAGATTCTCTGGAAGATGGCTTACTATGGCTGACCAGCAAAGTTGAAGAATGGCTACTTTTTTTTGATAATGCCGATGATCCAGGCATTGATCTGAATGATTATATTCCTCAGTGCAACCACGGGAATATCATTATCACCTCTCGGAATCCAGGAATGTGTATTTATGCTGGGTCTCACTCCCCTGTGTTGGACATGGAAGAGGAAGATGCCGTGGCATTGTTACTCCAGAGTGCTTTGCAAAAGGCCACAATCCATACTGAAAAAATTGCGGCAGAAATTGTGAAGGTGAGATAATTAGGCCTGGAACACATTCAAATTTTAACATTTCATTAGTCATTGCATCATCTACCTCTGGCAATTGTTCAGGCCGGTGCATTCATATCAAAATCTCGAAATCTGGATGGCTATCTGGCTCTTTATATGAAGAACCAATCACGACTCCTTGGTGAAAAGCCTGCTCAGTCTCATGACCGCTATGCTTGGACAGTGTACACAACATGGCAAATGAGTTTTGAACGGCTCACACCACCGGCTGCCAAGTTCCTGCAACATTGTTCATTCCTCCATTATAATGGGATTTCTGAGGAAATCTTCCACTATGCATCAAGGTACCGGTTTCCTTCCAGTGGTCCATCCAAAGAGGAAGTACAGGAGCCTCTGGAATTCCTCTCACATTTTCTGCAGCCAACTGGAGAATGGGATTCTTTGCAGTTTTTGGATGCTACCAATGAGATCCAATCTTATTCATTGATTAGCTTTGATGCAGAGAAGAAGCTTTTTTTCATCCATCCCTTAGTACATGCTTGGAGTCAAGGGACAGTCCAAAACCCAAAGAGACATGTGTCCATTATGGGGTCCATACTTGGCATGGCTATTTCAGAACGCTCGCAGTGGGATATACAACTGGCGAGTTGGTTATTGTGTCCACATATCGAATTGGCTGTACAGATGGATGCAGAAGTAGCTCTGACTTTCAGGTATCAATATGCATTGATATTCCAGGAAGGGGGAAGATATAAACATGCTGAGGAGCTGCTGGAAGAAGTGCTGTCTTTGCAGAAACAGGTTCTGGTTGGGGATCATCCAGACACCCTGCTTACCATGGGCAATCTGGCCATATCATACTCAAACCTGGGAGAACATGAAAAGGCCAAAGAACTTGAGCTTATTGTGCTGGAGAAGCGGAAACAGTTTCTGGGTGAGAATCATCCAGCCACTCTGCTTACCATGGGCAACCTGGCCAACTCGTACTCAGCCCTGGGAGAATATCAAAGGGCCCAGGAACTCATGAGTATTGTGCTGGAAAAACGGAAACAGGTTCTGGGTAAGGATCACCCACACACTCTGCAGACCATGGGGAATCTGGCTAGCTCATACTCAGACCTGGGACAACATCAAAGGGCCCAGGAACTCCAGAGTGTTGTGCTGGAGAAACGGAACCAGGTTCTAGGTGAGGATCATCCAGACACCCTGCTTACCATGGGTAACCTGGGCAACTCATACTCGGTCCTGGGAGACCATCAAAGGGCCCAGCAACTCAGGAGTATTGTACTGGAGAAACGGAAACAGGTTCTGGGTGAGGATCACCCACACACTCTGCAGACCATGGGGAATTTGGCTAGCTCATACTCAGACCTGGGACAACATCAAAGGGCCCAGGAACTCAAGAGTGTTGTACTGGAGAAACAGACACAGTTTCTGGGTGAGCATCATCCAGACACTCTGCTTACCATGGGCAACCTGGCCAACTCGTACTCGGCTCTGGGAGAACATCAGAAAGCCAAAGAACTCAAGAGTGTCGTGCTGGAGAAACAGAAACAGGTTCTGGGTGAGGATCATCCAGACACTCTGCAGACCATGGGTAATCTGTCTACCTCATACTCAGACCTGGGACAACATCAAAGGGCCCAGGAACTCAAGAGTGCTGTGCTGGAGAAACGGAAACAGGTTCTGGGTGAGGATCATCCCGACACTCTGCTTACCATGGGCAACCTGGCCAACTCGTACTTGGCCCTGGGAGAACATCAAAAGGCCCAGGAACTCATGACTGTTGTACTGGAGAAACGAAAACAGGTTCTGGGTGAGGATCATCCAGACACCCTGCTTACCATGGGTAACCTGGGCAGCTCATACTCGGTCCTGGGAGACCATCAAAGGGCCCAGGAACTCAGGAGTATTGTGCTGGAGAAATGGAAACAGGTTCTGGGTGAGGATCATCCAGACACTCTGCAGACCATGGGGAATCTGGCTAGCTCATACTCAGACCTGGGACAACATCAAAGGGCCCAGGAACTCAAGAGTGTTGTACTGGAGAAACAGACACAGTTTCTGGGTGAGAATCATCCAGACACTCTGCTTACCATGGGCAACCTGGCCAACTCGTACTCGGCCCTGGGAGAACATCAGAAAGCCAAAGAACTCATGACTGTCGTGCTGGAGAAACAGAAACAGGTTCTGGGTGAGGATCACCCACACACTCTGAAGACCATGGGGAATCTGGCTAGCTCATACTCAGACCTGGGACAACATCAAAGGGCCCAGGAACTCAAGAGTGCTGTGCTGGAGAAACGGAATCAGGTTCTGGGTGAGGATCATCCAGCCACTCTGCTTACCATAGGCAGCCTGGCCAACTCGTACTCGGCCCTGGGAGACCATCAAAGGGCCCAGCAACTCAGGAGTATTGTACTGGAGAAACAGAAACAGGTTCTGGGTGAGGATCACCCACACACTCTGAAGACCATGGGGAATCTGGCTAGCTCATACTCAGACCTGGGACAACATCAAAGGGCCCAGGAACTCAAGAGTGTTGTGCTGGAGAAACAGACACAGTTTCTGGGTGAGCATCATCCAGACACCCTGCTTACCATGGGCAACCTGGCCAACTCGTACTGGGCCCTGGGAGAACATCAAAAGGCCCAGGAACTCATGAGTGTTGTGCTGGAGAAACGGAAACAGGTTCTGGGTGAAGATCATCCAGACACTTTGCAGACCATGGGTAATCTGGCTAGCTCATACTCAGACCTAGGGGAACATCAGAAAGTCAAAGAATTCATGAGTGTTGTGCTGGAGAAACAAAAACCGGTTCTGCCTGACAATCATCCAGATGTTCTGTAGACTCAGGAACTGTTAGACAGTATTTAGCAGACAATGATGTGGTGCAGGCTGCAGGTCCTTTTGAAACATTTATTTATTTATTTATTGAAAGCTCAATATCTGCAAATGAATTGCTTGTGATAACCAGTCAAGGTACAGACTGAACTTATACTTATATTGAATGGAAACAAGTAAGCTTGTTCACTTTACATACACATGAGACCCTTTTTGTCATAACTGCCATAGGCCAAGCTGTCCAGATTACTCAGTGATTGTATTCCACTGAACACACAGCCTTGTATCTTACGCAGGGGGCAAACATCCCCGTTTATCAGAAATAAGCAGTGACTGGTTGTTGCAGGCTTATAACACAGGGACAGAGAAGTATGCAAGCAGCCAAGGCCTCTACCTGAGTTCGAACCACAACAACAACATTTTTAGACAATGTCATCCCTAAGTCATTCCGATCCATAGAAACCCAGTGAGGTCAACGGAAGCAAACGTGGCCCACTAATCTTCTCCAACACAAACTCAACCTCATGTGCTGACTCTGGAGTAATGTTCACCTTGTTGTTACATGGTATGCCCACTTTGCAGCTCATACCCCCCTTGATTCATCATTTATTTTTTCGTCTTATGTCACAGCCACGATGTTGATTCACCACTGCTCACATTCCAAGCTCGTAGTGTGCAACTTCAACCTAAATCAGTCTGTGGTAATTTGTGTTTGAATATTGGAATTACTACCTGCACCGGAAAGTGTGACAGAAGTCACACGTGACAGCTGGCTGCGAATACTATAGCTATCATATTCACATACTGAGAGGAGTTATTGACTGAATGGTTAAATTAGTTTGTGGTAAATTTGAATGTTTTGAAGAGGTCGCGCGTTCGAACCTCGAAAGTGCAGTTTCGTTTTTTCAGACCCTACGCATAAACCGCGAAGCTCCACGCAGTGGGCCCTAGCGGCGAGCGCACACACCACGCAGTGGGCCATCGTGATGAGTGTAAGTACCATGCACTGGGCCGCCGCGGTCGGGGTTTGGGGCGGGAAACCCCAGCCGTCCGGGCCGGCGCCCGGAATCTCACAACAAATGATACATGTAAAAATCCATTGAAAGGACTATATACAAGACACAAAAAATACTACACCCAATGAAAGCAGGACAGACGAAAGGAAACAGCCAGAATGTGACACTGGCACTTGTGACAGTAACATCACACTTTCCGGTGTGGGTAGCGACTCCATGCATATTTTATTATGAATCTAAAAGAGGAAACAATGGAGCTGGGCATCCGTGGCATACTTGCAGCAGATCTGTCAGGCGGCTGATGACTGTGGTACCAGCCAAACATTGGGCCTGGCTGGCCTATGCTGGTACAATATGATCCAAACTCTGGGAATTGGCCATCACACAGCTGGCTCCCAGCCGATGTTGGAACATGGTTGACCTGTAGTTTTCAGGTGGCTCACGGCTGGTGGAAAATTTACGGTGATAGGTTTATGATGAAAGGAACAAGGCTTGGTAGCGGATGGTCTGCAACTGCATTCTGTCCAAGAAAGTCAAATATACAATGCAGGATCACTTGTTCAATTCGGGACCAAACCTTGTGACACCGATGACTTTTTTTCTTTTAATTTCAGCCCAATACACCGGTTTCGGAAGGACCCGATATTCAACTCAAAAGCTTGTTTGGTCAGTCCCAGAGATTCATAAGTACCTGAAAGGTATTCAAGTATTGTGATAGATCAGATAAAACCAATACTATCTTCAAAAAGAACCCTCGAATTGAACCTGGCAAGGCTGTCCCGTTGACCGTACTCATCGGGATTTTTGCAATTCACTTTTTTGATCTTTGCTGAGCTTTTATTAACTTGGTTGAGTTGAAAAAACCGAAAAAGCACCAAAAGTTCACAAGACCGCAAGCTATGTCAAAAAACCCAAAAGACGTAAACAAAAACCTTTTTGTAAGCCATCCCATTGAAGTCTAGTCATCATTTCTGCAAACTTTTTTTTTCAACCACAAAAGAAAAACACCCAAAAGTCACAAGACTTTTGTGATCTTGCTGATGCTGTACCGTGGGGCCTCAAGAAACAGAATTGACAGGCCGGAAGAGGATAACCGTGTCCATCACGGCAACAGGTGACTGTTATGGTCGGGTCCAGGGGGGGGCCCAGGCGACTGGTCTGAGGGAAGCAAGAGTCGGGTTGGGTGGTTTCCGAGTCGGGCCGGAAACCGTGAGACGTGTCGGGAAGTATCGGGCCAACGATGAGGGAGGACACAACACCACTGAGGCGCAGGGTGAGCGTATACTGCTAGGACCTCAAGGGGAGAGAGGTAGCGAGAGAAGTCGGGGAGTCGGGGAGTCGGAGAGTCGGATTGGAGACCGTCCTACTTTGGGAGGCGAAGCAACATTTATTAACAAACTGAAGCACAGGAAGTAAGGTAACATATTAAATAGTAACCAGATAATGTAGTGAGGTTTCCGCATCGAGCGATATCAATCGATATCAATCAACATGAGGCTGAACTGTGAACAAGGTAAAGACCAAAATAGGAAGTACCTAGAAGCTGAAGACATATGGTTGTTCAGAGAAGGACAGTCAGAAGATGGGTAAGCATATAGCATAGTGAAATATGAGGCGAACACAAGGCAAACCATATTGAACATGAGGCGAGCACTTGCACGAGCAAAGTGAGTCGAAGCCGGATAAACGGGAAACACTCAGTGATCCTTCATTACGTGAAAACCCGTTCCGAGAAGTAACTCGGAAAGTTCCCGAGGCCGTCGGCGGTCAGGAAGTACCCGAGGGTTAGGATCCGGAATATCGAGTCGGTCTTTGTGCACGAACATAACAGTGGCGGGGGGTGCTTCCATTCTATTTCAAGAGGGATGGTGATGAGCGGTACGGTCTAGGGTTCTGTTTTTAAGTCTGGTTAATAAACATGTTTATAAACCGGTGTTTATAAACCTAGTTTATAATGGTTGGGCCGGTTTTTAAATCGGTGTGGCAGTGCTCAGCAGACCTGCCAGAGGGCCAACCCTGGGGCCAACTTCCGTAGAGTTCAGGCAGGAAAATTCAGAAGAAGTGATCAGCCACCCCTTTCGTTGCAACTTCAGCCCTCTGACTGACTTAGCTCTGAGAATTGTCGCTCGGATCAGTTTGTGTCCTAAGTTCACGGTTGGTGCCTTTGGTGTTTCCAAGATACTTCCCCGAGAGCTTAGAAGAGCGACTGGCTAGCAGTTACCTGACTCATAAGGCCAGCCTAGGCCGAAAATCGATTCAAAACTCACCGGAAGCCCAAATTTTTCACCATTCCGGCCATGTGTTTATAAACGAAAGATTAAAAACTGTTTATAATTCATCCAGGAATTATGAGCGAGGCCTGGCGCTGGTACCTCACAAGCCCCACCTGATTTCCTTCAATATTGTCAAGGGAAACTCCAGTAACACTGGTATATGACAAGTATGAAGGTGAAGCTCAGATTGGTTGAATTCCAAGTCAGTGAAATAAATATTCAGCAAGACAAAGTCCTTGTACATGCCATGCAGAGCAATGGCCCCACAAGACAAGTCTGGAGTGACAACAGTGCCTCCTTGACAAGCAGTGTTCCGGTCCGATGCTTCAGTGTGAACACAATGCTACTAGTACTCCTGGCCTTTGGATGCCTTGTGTTATCACCAAAAGTGCGCAAAGGTTACTAGGGGCCTAGAACCCCCTCGTAACCCTTAAAAGGTGGTGGAAGGGTCAACAACCCTTTGTACACCCTCACAAGGGTCTAAGAAGGATGACACCAAACTGAGAAGGTCCCGCAAGCCTAGCCAGGGTTGCGCTGCCTTGTGCCCCCTTGCGAGGCCTTTCCGCCCACGTGATGCTGCCCACAGCCTCGCCCCGTATTCACAATAACTCAGAGAACACCCAGATAATAATGAAACACATCTATTCAAGCAACTAAGGAAATACACGGTATGGAAGTGTACAGAACAACTGCAATGAACAATGATAAGAATGAATTGGCGTGAGCAAGGGGAGAACTCACACAGTCAAGGTGGGTGTGCGCGGCGAGCCGGTGAGGATACACTGGAGGAAAAATAATCAAGTTACGTCCATGTGACCAATTGAACGGGCGAAGCTTTCTAATTTAGCAGTTGCTTTACCTGCATGAGACGATGAGTCAAAGAAGACGGGCAAGACTGGACACCCACTTGTAAGGTCGGTTACGATACTGTACAGAAAAATTAGTTCTATTGAAGATTGTCATGAAATGAGGAAGTCAGTCAGAAAAAAAATATACAATGACATACCGTTACAGAATTCTGATGTTCACGTCAGAGTAAAGAATGTCGCTGGGGGAGAGAAGAGTAAGAAGTTGAAGGAAGAAGGGTTTGAAGCTCACTTTGTCAAAGCGCCGGCAGAATGAGCTGTAAGAGAATAATCAAACAATGTGATGACAAAGGAGACAAAGTACATACCTGATTAAGCGGGGGAAGCCGTTGAAAATACAGCCTTGCGCTGCGGACGGGCAGTGCGTTGGACGAGGGCGAGGTCGGGGGCCTCGGAATCCTCCTGGGCATCAGATTGAGCATTGGGTTCCGTGTTCTTCCCAAAAACTTCCTTTAGGAAGACGATCGTTCAGAAGATACACGCTGAGAATGAACAACAACAAAAAAAAATCCCGTATCCAAGCCAGAGTTTCGACGACCCGCATCTGAAAAGAGGTTGACATCGTTCCTGAAAAGCTTGTTGTAATTACTCCCTCTCGCGACACGCCAATCCTTCGAACCGATCGTTGTGCACACCTGAAGGAGTTGAGTGCATGTCCGTATTCAGAAAGAACTGCATACCTGGACGCCCGCATAACCTATCGTCTCCGGAAAAATCTTGAACACACCGTGCAGGGGTGTGTTGCATCTGGACTGTCGCGAAGGCAGTTAATGGTGGACTTGGGGCCGACCCATACGTGGCGAAGGACCTGAAGGGTGGATGAGAAGTGAGGAATGTGAAGAAAAGCTACACGCACTTGGGGCAGAGCGTTGCCACGCAGCAGTCCCTTTTCCAAAGCATCGAGGTTGTAGCTGCCTTTCCCGTAGAAGAACAAACGGTAATCGCGCTCCGTGAGTTCATGTGTGCCGGCAACGATAGATTTGAGGAGCGTTAAGAAAGATTATGTAGTTCACGTACGAGTGACATTATTCACGCAGCGGTATCAGCAGAGGTATCTGAGGTGCTGAGATGAAAGAAACATGGGTTAGTACTGTCCGCAAGTCAACCAAGGCAACTACTGTCGTCCCGGCTGCACTCTGCAAGAAAGATATGAGCAGAGTGCAGCAAGGTAGAAGACCCACGACGTACCCGGCAAGAGTCGCCGCATCGGGGTTACCAGTAGAGCAAAAGAAAGTGTTTGAATAACGTATGTGGCGGCGGCGGCAGGAGCATGAAGACCTAGGATGAGGAGAAGCTGAGGTGAAAGTAAATGCATGCACGGTGTGTGTGTTCGGTTAGGATCTTGTGGAATTCTGTACGGATAAACACCATTGCAGTACTATGTGTATTCTTTCCGTAGACTCGTTGTTCATGTTGTGGACCTAGCGAGTATAATAAATCCCAGTGTACAAAGGGCAAGCACAAATGACATACCAAGCATCTGAGACATTTTGGGGCACCTGGGGTCGTATGTAATGCACCTACATGCCCTTGTTGGCAGAAAACACCAAAATTGCCTGTTCTTGCGTGGGAGAGTGAAACAAACCTCGGATTGACCTCAAAAGACGGCAGAGCATGGGCACGGATGGTAAACATTGACTGGAGTTGGCATTGAGGGAGTGGGACAAGTGGGATCGCGCGAATGGACACAAAGATAATGGTGGTATGAAGAAATGTGTGTTGTAACGTGTGACAGTCACATCTAAAATATAACGGGCAATCAAAATCAAATAAATATTCTGGCAGCCGGAGCGACTACCTCAAAAATATTTGAACCTGAATCAAGGGAATTGGTTCAGCACCCTCGACATGCTAACCAATTTTTGGCCCGATAATTGTCAACTTGAAATTGAACTTGCTTAAAGGTACATGATTGAGGGTCGACTGGGTTCAACTTTTCGCCGCGTGTGTGGATCCGGACCCAAGTATGTTTTTCACTTTTTTATCCTCCCATGTACCCACCATTTGATTCAGATGCTTATTATATATTCACAGAACCTTGCCAAATGCTTGGGCTTAGGATGAAATTTCTAGTTGTGTATAAAGGCACGGGGATAAGTAATCAATGGTATGTTCATATCAAGTGGGTCGATGTCACTAGAGAGTTTTCCTCGATGTTTGAGATGCGGTGGATGCTCAGAGTTGGCTGAGACGCCTGCAGGCCAGAATGCTGGCTGCCGCTGGCCCTGGGGGTGGGAGGGTAGGGGAAATGTTGGCGGAAGCTTAAAGGGAGTTGAAAGGTGGGGAAAGGTTGGTGGAGTGTTGGCTAGGCTCGCCCAAGCCTTGGTGACCCCTAAGAAGGTCACATCAAAGCTTTGATGCCACTTGTTTGGACCTTGTGTGACCTTGTCAAAATCACAAGGCCTCGGGAGCCTTTGGCCCTTTTGGTGATGGTCATGCAAAAATGTTGGGATGAATGGAAGTGAACCAAATGCCCACAAATTTGAACTCCTGTGGGAGTTCAATGATGAGGTCGCCGAGACGCAGGACACATACGGGGATAATGCTGGGGATCATCCATTTGGAATTCTTCGCACTGATGAATGATGAATGTTGCAGTCATGATCTATTTTTCTCATCCAGTGTTTTAGATCTGAACAACACACAAGGATGAAGGGTGTTTTAGATTTCCTGCAGAATTCCCCCCCCCTCTCTGCAGCTGTAGGGAAGCAGCCCAGTCTGTCTAATTAAATTGGGGGAAGTCACCTGCACCAGTTGAGATAAAAGTGTATATCAAAGTAGCACCTCGTGAGAAGAGCCGGGAATCATCCACATATAACATGGTGCGGAACATGGTGTGGCACCTCAACAAGTCAAATGCTCTATATAAGCGGGAGATTGTTATGTACTGAGCCACGAAGGAAGGAATATCCAATCGGAATGCCAGAACAGAGTCGAGCCATGAACCGGCGGGTGATCAGATGTCGAAGATCAGCCATTCTCGGAACCCCACAGCTCAGTAAGGGTGACCGACTGACTAGCCTCTGGCTGCGAGAAGGGGAGTGTCCTAAGCCAAGCCCGAGGAGATCGCTCGGGGAAGGCGAAAGGACAGGATAGCCGAGATCGGCGACACAAGAGTATAGCCGATAGTTGTGAGTAGTCATCCAGTGAAGGCCCGAGAGAGATCAACGGGAATGGTGTCGACCCGAGTCGGATCAGGGAGATCGGAACGATCGGGATCAACCCGAGTCGGATCGGGGCGATAGCGATAACGAGCTGAAAGGAGACTAGAGGTGTATCCAAAGCAGGAGAGAACAACTCAGGTGTGTGTTGGAGTTGTTGGCGATGACCGAGCAAAGGGCCGAGGTCCGAGCTCGGGAAGTTTCCGAGATGAGCGACGGAAAGTCGGAGCGAGGAGATAGAGAGAGGACCAAGGCACGGTCATAGCACACAAGACAGAAGTGACATCAGACCATGCAGAGAACCATGGAATAACATTTATTCTCAGGATAGTGTACAAGATGTAAAGTAGAGGTTTAAATACTAGAGTCGGGTAATTAGTACATATGGGAATAAGTACATGAGGATGCAAGGAGGATGCAATGAGGCAAGCCATGAGGCAAGTACACCATGTGGAAGAATGTATCAAGTGAGCGTGAAGAACAAGGTAAGTGACAAGAAAGGAAAGATGAGAGTGTGTGAATAGAAGGAGAGATAGATGGATGAAGGAGAGATAAGATGTTAGTCCTGGGATATATAGAGGAGAAGGAAGAGAGCATATGGAGAGATGGATGGATAGAGAGAGAAGAGTGATAAGCATGAAGGACACACGGGGCGAGCATTGGCGAGCGATGTCCGGGAAACTCGGACCAGAGGATCGGAACATCGGGCGAAGCTGAAGTGTGCGAGAGTGTCGGATATGGTGTGATGTGGACTGCGGTTATTGTACTAGAATCTGGCCGTGGAATTACGGTCAAACTGTAATACAAATGTTGTACGTCCTCTAGAGGGAAATAAGCGGGCTAGAAGCGCTCTTTACTTCTACGCAATGATACTTTTAAATGGTGGTGGTGGTGTATACAGATTTCTCTTCTGCGAGTAGCAGATTTAGAGAAGGCACTAGGTTCCTCGAGAGTTTGGTCTCTCGTTGGGGGCCAGCCTTCCGAGAAAGACGCGATGGGAGATTCTTCTACACTCGCGCGAAGGATTGGCGCTCTGCGATGTGAAGTACGCTCCTACTCGGTAAACCCGGGTATTGTGGTGTTTTCGTATCTCCTTGCTTTGTATAGGGCGTGCAAGCAGTTTCTTCAGAACTGGGTGAACGCAGCGCCGTCAGATTGTAGCGTGCTCCTTCGCAATCCGAATAATGATGCGTGCGCGAATAGCCAGGCGCGAGGCGCCTTTCTAGCTAGTCGAGGGAAGTTCGCCGAATTGGATGGGGGGAATGGTATAGTCGAGTTGGTAAAAGGCGCCTTCTCGATAAATGCGCCCTACGCACGCAAGGTGTGCGTTATGAGCAGCCAAAATTCAACAGTTACACGCAGCCTGAGTAGGTCTGCTGGCTGTTTGGAGGATCGCGCCGCGCTTTTCTTCAACTGAACGCGCGCTTCAACACCTGTTATTTCCAATGTTTCCTCCTTTCTTGTCTAGGAGGTTTCTCGCGCAGTTTCTATTCTGTACAACCGCGGTCAAGGTGACCCTGTTACCCCACTCTCGTGAAGGCACACTAATATATTTGATTTGACAATGTACTGGATTAGCGCCTCCCGTTTTAATGGGAGCGCTTTTCCTTTAGCAGTATGCAGTGGAGGTAATTAGATGCCTTCTCCCTCCTTCGCGCTCTCCTTATATACCTATTCCCTGCTTCCCCATTTGTCCATCTCCGGTGGCTTTCTCCAAAGCGCGCTCGCGCTCTTTTCTTCAAACCGCGCCGGCCTTTCCTTTGAACAGTGCAGCGCCTCGCGCCTTTCTTCGTAGAGCCCCGCGCCTTTCTTTTAAATAGCCCTCAGCGCTCTTCCTTGGAATAGCGCCCCGCGCCTTCTGTCCCAGCGGCGCCTTCGCGCACCTCTTTCCTGCGCGTGGCGCATTCTCTGTTAGGCGCCTTTTTCTAGTGTTTGTTATCGCTCCCTGGGTGACTAGGTATCACGGTCAGATAGCACAGTGGTTAGTGCACAGACAGTCTTGATTATGGAATGCCATGTCGTCCGCTACCCTCGTTCGATTCGGGGTCTGTCCACACGGTAGCTTCGTTCAAGGTATACCCTTGAACAAAGCACCTTTTTGTTTAGTGCACGGCGCCTTTTTCCTGTCTTTTGGTAGGGGCGCTTTGTCATTATTTTCCATCGCGCCTTTTTCAGATGGCTCAAGTTGCAAGTTTCGAGGTGCGGATATGGCCTAGTGGCGTAATGGTATCGCGCGCAGTCGTTATTGCAACGTTATTTCCTTTAACTGCGAGCTCCTCGTTCGATTCGAGGTTGGGCCTGTTTTTGGTGAGGCGCTTTTGGTGAGGCTTTTTCTTTAGTGGCGCGTTTTCTTGGCGAGTCATTGACAGTCGTGCGCGACTCATTCCTGATCACGGCCAGATAGCACAGTGGTTAGTGCGCGGATCCTTGATAGGCTCAACGGCAATATTTAATCTGCTACCCTCGTTCGATTCGGGGTCTGACCTTTAAAGTGGTAGCTTCGTTCAAGGAACGAAGCTACCTCTTTTTATTTGCGACAGCGCGCCTTTATTTTCTGAACCATCTGTAAGTGCACCGGTGGATTCCGCCGCACGCGCCCCTTGTAATCTTCGAGTGCGCCGGAAAGTGCACGGTGCGTCGTCAATTTCCCAAAGTGTGTTTTCGAATGCCCCGCAAGTAAGTGTGCCTGCAACTTCCCAAAGTGCGCCAGTGATCTAGCCTATAAGTTCCAAAAGTGTGCCGGTGATTTAGCCGTCAAGTTTCCAAAGTGCGCCAGTGATTTCCAGTGCAAGTGCGCCAGTGACCATGCTTCGAGCCGTCGCCCTGAAAGGCTGCTTTTGTTCTCTGTGGCAGGGTGTCTAGAGCTAATCACAAAGCGATAGCTCACACCGTCGCCTGTGTCTACGCCTGCATCCCCGTCAGTATCCGTTGTGTCGTCTCGTGGCGCAGGGCCCTCATCTGCATCTGCGTTGTCTTTACTGCGGCGACCACCCCCGTGCCCGTACGCGCGCACCGCGCCACCGCTGTTGCTGACACGGCCGTCTCCTTCCCCCCGCCACAAACCATAACCATCCCCCACCGCCATCCCCCCGCCCCAAAACCATGCCTCTTTCCCCTGCACCGCACATTGCCCACAAATCGCGCGGCGCTGAAGACCGGCACCATAGGCGCGTCTACGTGCACGCACTGTCGCTGCAAGCGGTTCTTGGCGGGAATGCTAATGCAGCAGGGACGACCGTGGCCAATGCTGCAACCGTGCATGGATTTAGATTTAGGTCAGGCATCCTTGGTGCGCATCCTGAATACCGTTGGTGCTGTTTTCGGGGGCACGCCTCCCCCTCTTCACCCACCAATGCCGCTGCGTCAGGAACGTACCACCGCCGCACCGGTGTCTCCTCCCACCGATTCGACACGATCACATGTAATGGCACTCCTCCGTCGGACCGCACATCCTCTCAGCGCTGTGGGTTCACCGGCTCCCACCCTCCCCAGTCTGTGACCAGCGCAAGGCGGCGAACAATAGTTACGCGATGTTTGACACCTTCATTCCAGAGCGCCGCTGGGTGGAAACATCTGCTGCTGCTCCCTCGACGGGGACCAACAACCATCTGCACTACCCGCAGCCGCAGAATCCTGCCAACATTGATCACTACCTCAGGGCACCGCCGCGACGGCGCGAGGAACAGTAGGGACGGCAAGGAGTCGTCGCAGACACAGAGCGGTGGAACCATTCAGGAGGTGTCCGCGTCGATTCTGCCGGTGCATTGGCCGGGGAGCAGGACAACATGGTGTTGTGGAATGAAGGAGGTCATGCTGAAGCTGTATTTTTGCTGCTGCTGCCACTACTACATACTTTTTCTCTTGTTCTTCCTCACTTTTCCTTTCTTCAACGTTAACTACCTACACATCGTCAAGCGCAGAGGAGGCTTACGATGTAACAGATATGGGAGTAGAGGAGCTCCGGTAGTTAGAGACTCGAGGGCTTCGTAAAGAAATGTGCGCCTTTGGAAAAATTACAGGGGATCCCGAAAATAATGAGAATGATCGATTTTTTTTTGGCCGATTCCCAAAAAGGAAATCGGCTTGGTGATCCGTCAATCATCTGTCTTCCTTCCTGCGCCCACCATGGGGAATCACCGTATCAGCTCAGACCTCAAGGAACGTGCACTTGTTCTCTGGGAGTCTGGTTGGGAGATCAAGGACATCTGCTACGCGTTTCATGTCTCCCCTACGAGCCTCTATCGTTGGCGCGACATGTTCGATGAATTCGGCACAACCACCAAACCCCCGTCTCCGCTCCGTGGCCGGGAACGAATCATCAGTCTAGCAGCTCTCAATGCCGCCAAGGAGATCTTCTTCCATGATCCCTCTGTTATGCTCGACGAGCTCATGTGGTATCTTGCAATCCATCACGACATTGCCATCTCGAAATCGGCGTTGCAGGCGACTTTAGTCCGAGCTGGACTTACGCGCAAGATGCTGCAGAAGATTGCCTGCAAGCGCGACGAGGTATCAAGGCTGCATTACCGCACCTGCATCCGCGATCCGCAGACCTTCTCGGGAACCGGGATAGGAGTTCGTTGCTGTCAACGAGTCGAGCAAGGATACGCGTGATACTGCGTGTCACTACGGTCGCTCGCCAATCGGAGAACCAGCTATTTACTCCCACCAATTCATTCGCGATGAGCGCTACACACTTACGGCAGCTATGAGCACGCAAGGGTACATCACGACGCATATCGTCGAGGGATCCATGGACACATACGACTTCTTTGACTTCATTGTCGAGGATGTGGTAAGGCGGAACTCAAACATTCAATGCCTGCACATACAACACTGATTGAATTGCAGTTACCCCAGATGAAGCCCTTCCCCGACGTGCAAAGTGTTCTTGTGTTAGACAACTGCAGGATCCATCATACCGACCTCTTGCAGGAGGTATTGAATGAGAACGGTGTGAGACGATAATTTACATATCTCAGGTTGCTCCTGACATCTGTCAGGCGTGATGATACTGTTTCTCGCTCCATATTCACCGGACCTCAACCCGATCGAGGAGTTCTTTTCGACGTGTGCGTAACTCTGTGCCTTGTGTTACTGCTCACTAAGACTTACACCAGGGAAAGCATACCTCCGGCGCCATGGGGAAGAGATTCAAGCCGCCGAGGATCCTTATTTGGCTTTACTTGAGTCGACTGCTTGCATTACGGCTGAGATGGCTGAGGGTTGGTTTCGTCATGCAGGTTATATCTGGTAAAACAGGGTTGCAAAACAGTACCTAGCTAAACAGTATACATGTGACAATGGACAACGAAAGACAATATGATATGTACAATAGCTCAAGAATGAGAAGAAATGAGGGAGAGTGAAAAAGATCAGTCAAAGCGACCTGCAGCCAGGTCTGCCTTGAAGCGCACATTCGCGTTGTGAACACGTTTCCATCCAAAAATTGTAAAACCCGCACCCCTGAGATCATTGTTTAGCGTACTCTCGGTTTGATCACCAGGAAGGAAGCCAACGGCGTTCAAAAGAGCGTGGTCTGCGTCCTGGATGCTGTAGACGGTGCAGAAATCTTCAAGAGTAACAGAATGATGTTTGACAGGGGAAGGTGGTGCTGTGCGCGGCTGCGGATTCAACGGTGGCGGTGGCGCGGGAGTTGCAGGATTGAGTTGTGGGAATAGAGTAGCGAGCCCGCCGCCGCCGTTTTGTGCAAGAAGAGTAGCAAGGAGTATATCAGTCAATGATGTCGAGGATGATGGTTGGGGGGGTGCGAAGGCGGGGGCCAGTGCAGGTGCGGGGGCGACAGCGGCGGCAGCGGTAGCAGGAGTTATTTTGATACGTTGCCCGGCATCGAAAAAGCGCGAAGCAGGCGGCGTTGTGACATCAGCAGTACCTGCGCCCTGTGAAGCTGATTTCAGTATACATGCAGCACATGGAATACTGGGAACATACCATCCCTGCGGACCAGACACCCATACGTGAGTTATTGAGTTCAAAGAGAAATTTTGTGTTGGTAGACACGAAGTTGCGGAAAGCTAGGGTGGTTCCCAATCAGATATTTGTCCTCAAGTTCGGCACGATGATCTTTCGTCGCCTTATTGAATGCAATCTGCCCGCGATGATCAGCAAACAATTGTACGCGAAGAGGAATGGGAATACCTTCTGCTGCTGAACGGAGTCGGTCACGCCAACGGGCTCCAGTTAGGAATAGTTGTTATATCCGTGCAATCCAGTCTTTCAATTTTTCCCATTATTGGTTCCGGTCGCACTCAAACTGACTCCGATTGTGCTCCCGTCACCTCCGGACACATCGTTACACACTCTATCATACCCTGCACCATTCCGGTAATACTCCGGCATCACTCCGCTTACTTCCGTCAACCATGGTCCACCAGTTCCCAGACCTATCCCGGAATACATAGCTCTCATCCAACGATGGATTGCCGAGTACTTTCCTATTTATCATTCACTTCGCCTTCATTACTCCACCTTGTCTTGGCCACCTCCGGCCTCACTCCTCACCTCGTTCACCCTCTGGTCACTCTGGTTAATCCCAGGGCCTCTGGACTAGTCACCCAGCCCTGACCGGTTCTCTGCGGCTCAGCCACATGGCACCGCCGCACTCCTTGGTACATTCTGGACTGCGATTACATTGTCACTCTGAACTCCGGTCCTCCACGTCCCTTGGTTGAGCTCCGCTTCACCCGCGCCGTCTCAGACCCTGCTCCTATGCATACGCACGCCTCTGGAAGTCCTGTCAACTATCTCCGGAATGACCACTTGCGAATATGTCAGCTCCAGCGACCTGGAGGTCCCAAATCTCCAACTAGTACCTCGGACCTTGTCCATATAAACTACCCACGTACCGGTCAAACCTCCAGTGCACTTATACCTCATTCGCCTATGATTTTACACTCCCGCTCACGCTCCGGTCGCTTCGGACATCTCTCCGGAATTCGGAGTCACCGGAGACATCGGACTCTTGTCTGGATCATGCGGTATTATGCTTCTTCACTCCTTATCCATTTATCCGTTCCTTATCACTTCTCTTCTATTTGTTTCAACACCCACATCACTTCTCCTTATTGTCTTCTCATATGCTGCGCCTTCTCATCACACTTCCATCATTCCACATCGCTTCTTCATCTGCCTCAAGGCAGGTATCTTCACATTATCATCTTATCATTCTTCTATCCATCTATCTATCTATCTAACCATATGCTTTGCCTTTCTTCTTTATTCACTTGCTATTATTCTTCATACTCACTTGACCTATTCTGCCGCAAGGTAGTCTCTTCTTCCACATGGCATACTCTGCCTCATGTTACTTATCTTTGCATCATGTTACTTATTTCCTTCTGTACTAATTACCTGACTCTAGTATTTATACCGGTACTTTACTTCCTGTAAACTATCCGGAAAATTAATGTTGTTTCCATGTTTCCTCTTCATGGACTATTGCCAACTGTCTCCATCGTCTCCTGAGGCTCTTGCTCATTGCCTCTCGACGTCTCCCTCGTTATGGCCTTGCTCCCGTCTCCCTCTGGTTCTCTCCGGGACTCCGGTCACCTCCGGTCTTCGGTCGCGTCTCCGGAACCTTCGGTCACGCCCCCGGAGTTCTCACTCGGCCATACTAACAACTGCGGTATGACTCCGGGTTGTCTCCTGCTTCTTGGATATGCCTTTGGTCCGCTCCGGCTCGTTCCTTCTTGCTAATCGCTCCAGTCCGTTCCGGACCTACGCCGGACGACTAACCAACAATATTGGTGATTGCCCTTGCGTCTCCGGTCCAGGCTATCTGTGTCCCGTCACCCTCTTTGAGCTAGTACTGCTCGGATCTTGGTATCGGACACATTCCCATCTCGCAGCCCGAGGCCAGTCAATCGGTCACCCTTGCTGAGTTGTGGTGTTCCGAGAAGGGCTGATCTAGACATCTGTTCATCTCCGAGTATCGGCTTGGTCCGGCTCTGGTCATATGATCGGATATTCCTTATGCTCCTTCCCTCTTGGCTCAGCGACATAACAATAGTCGAATGCAGGCGGCGGAGCGTCATCCGTGTCCCACGACTGCCGGCGAAACGAGGGATGAGATAAACATGATGTAGAAGGCGATCACGTACCGGTGCCTCCTCCACCGGTTTTATACCCGTCAGCGTAACCAAGAGGTAACTTTTCGGCATTCTTTGGCTTTGTTGGCTTCCAGACAATTTGCGACTCGAGAATGTTGCCGTGGGGGTAAGGGAGGGCAGCGGCGATGGAATTTAGCAGTGTGGAATAGGGTGCAGCGGTCAGAACGGTGAATGGACCCCTCTGAATGAATTTATCCTCGTCGGCGATCTTTGCGCCGCGTTTGCTGGAGGTTGGAGGGAGGAGTTTGGGGATAGATACATAGTAGGTGATGCTTGGAGGGGGTTTGTCCGCGTCAGAGTCATCCGCTTTCTTCTTCTTCTTCCCTTTGCCTCTGGCCTGCGGAGCATTTTCGTCGTCTGAGCCCGATTTGCGTTTCATATTGTTTTGTTTCGTCCTTTTCGCCATGAGTGCGGGAGTATTTACGAAGAACTTTCGCTCAGCTACAGCAGGAAAGGCAGGTCAATAGCTACGCAGCCCAGGAATGCGATGACACACCTTCAGGATGCTCAGCAGCGACAGCACGTATCATACCGTCCACGTTGTTAGGCTCGTAGTCAATAATCACCCCGTTTTCGTCTGCGCTGTCGATGTCCATTGGATAGTAGAGGGAAAGAAGTAGAGAGCGTAGAGAGCGAGAGAGGCAAAGGGAAGCGAGGAAGACCATCAGACGTGGGAGAAATGCAATTTCCTTTTTGGGAATCAGTCAAAAAAAATCGATCATTCTCATTATTTTCGGGATCCCCTGTAAAGAGGCAGTACCGCGTGCAGCGTATTTGGTTCCGGAGGTTATCAGCCTCAGAACCAAACAGTCACTTCCTCTTTCGCCACCTCTCATCTACTCAATTCCTCGCCCGCCTGCTCGCTTGCTTCTTCGCTCCTGCCCTGCAAAATTCAAGCTAGTATTACTCGGAGTCTCTTCTGGATATTGCGTTACCAAGCCGACTTTCATTGCGTCTCCAAGACTTGGCTTGTTTTTGGACTTCTGCGCCGGGATCCTCGTAGGGTTCTTATTTCTCCCTTTGAAAATGCGGAATGGCTTCAAAGGATTGGGCACGTCTCCCCAGGATCAAATCAGCCCCAATTTCACCCAATGCCGCCGACGGGATACTTGACCGTACCATATATTGTCCCGCGGACAACGCTTGCACAGCAGCAAACTGAGCTGCGGTCGTTCCGCGCGGTACGAATGCACACCTGCGCACAGCGAACGCAGCTAGTACCCTCCCCATCTCATTCCGTCCCTCATCGCCAATGCATTTTTCCCGCCGTTGTGTACACTGCCGCAAACAGTACGCGCCGTTGAGTGCAGTGCAGATGGTACCAATTACTGTCTGTGCGCACTCGGTTAGCGCTGCTCGTCATCTCTGCCGCGTCACCTCTCCTTTCATCTCCCCACATGCACCTGCACATGCCAGGTGCCTCCTGCTGCGCACTTGCCCACTAGCTGTACCGCATCCCGCAACGCACTACCTCAGGGCAGGTGGGATGTTCTTTTAGATGCCCTCGTGCAAACTTCGTTGCATCGTGTGGTGGATCGACGAACATGGGTTTGGAGCGAATGGACACCTATGTCGAGCGGATGCCCGTGTTGTGTGTGCCTACTTTGATTATTTTCCTTCTCTTGCACATTTCTTTTATTGCTACGTAGTACTCACTGACCTCCTTCTAGATCCTTCGCCAGCTTCCACTCACACTCACAAACAGCGGGTTAGGCGCACGGCGTAGGTTACACAAGATATGTATGCATCTGTACTGCCCTACAGTGGCTTCCTCTCACTTACTCGCTTAAACTACAACCACGGCGATGCGGGGAATGTAAGCCGAGAGGTGCGTAGAAACTTTGTAGCTGTTTTTGCTTTTTGTTGCCTGTATCACTACTGTTTGGTTCTTCCATCACTTTTCATCTCCCAATAAGAATCGGGATAAATTGATTATCGTGGTCTCAGAACATGCTGAAGGGTATGACTGTACATCTGTATCTCTCTGCTCAAGTAGCTAGCACTGCATACCCTGGACCGCTGAGACGCCAGAATCTCGGGGATACATGGGGATGCCAATGACCAGATAACCAGAAAATTTGCCTTTTCAGGCAATTCTCAGGGTTGTTTGGCACTCAAATTTACACAGAATTTACAGAGCCTGCAAATTCTAAATTTGCGCACCAAGCAAATGATAAGGAAATGATAAGGAAATGATAAGGAAATTTATTATTTGCGGGCCGTGCAAATGACAGGCAAATTCTGCGCAAATGATGCATTTGCTGTCAATTTGCTGTCAATTTGCGGGGCCCGTGAATGACAGCGTGCGCCCAGTGTGACCACCTTTTCCACAAAAGTCTTGGCGAACCCTTCTTGCAAAAAGTTGTCATGAGCGGGTATAATCAACACATACTTGCAGAGTTTATCGATGATGACTAGGATGGCGGTATATTTCTCTTCGCCTGAGGGTGGAAGACCAGTAATTAGGTTGAGAGAGATACAGTAGCAAACAGTCGAGCAGGAATATGAGAAGGTCATAGACCTCCCATCAGCACAAGGTGGTTGACTTTGATCTTCTGACACATATCAAAAGTTACTGTGAAGTTGTCTGCGTCTCGAACCATCCCCAGCCAATAGAACAACTCACGGAGCCACACCAAGAATCTCTTGGGGCCAGTGTGAGTGCTCTCAATAGCCAAGTCGTGCATCCACTTAAGGACGAAAGAGACTTTAGCTTGCTTGAGGGACGCATAGGCAGGGGTTCCAGTCAGTGTCCAAGAAGTAGAGGAGTTTGTTGCTTCCCTTCTGGAATCGGGATGGGGTGAGCAAAGTCTCCGGGCTTGGAGCCGTCTCAACGTAAAATTTCCGGAAGTAGGTGTCTACCCGATAAGCTTTCTCGAATTCATCCAGCACCTCCGGTTGAGCGGCAATGAGAACGTGTGACCTACTTTCCCATTCGGCGCCCGAGGAGTCAAAGGTATGCCCAACTCCCACTGAATAAGTCCAATAATCCCCAGCCGGGAACGGAAGGTCGTCGTCGGGGAGTTTTAGGGATTCCGGCACAACTTCAACTTCTTGGTCGTCCGCCTTCTTAGCTTGTCACCGAGTTCGTACCAGGAATGCCTCGTACTTCGAGATAACGTCCGCATACCAGAAAGCCATAAAGGCCGCCGGCTTAGCATGCGAGAAGGTATCCTTGTCTTGTGCACGTTGGGCTCGTTCTTGCTTCTCGGGTTCGGGAATGATGGTTATGTGGTGGTATCCAAGGCAGCCTAAAGAGGGGATCCACATTCGAATGGATTCTACCTGCCCTATGCACAATCTTAAGCCCCGGATAGGCTGTGAAGACAGCCCCCCACACCACAAAGCACCAATTCGCTTTCTTGTTAGTGATGTTCGGGTCGGGTCAGGCCTGAAAGCCCGGGCTTGGGCTCACAGAATACCTTGAGCCCGACCCTACCTCAGGGTCGGGCCCGGGTCGGGTCGGGCTTGGGCTCAAGCCCGGGCCCATCACTATATTTTTCCAACCATGGTCGTATGGTTCAACTTTAGGTTTTGAGTATATGTTACTAGTTAGTTACCTTGGTAGAACACACTGGTTGGGAGATTCAAATTTTTCAGCACAATTTACGGTGAAAAATGTTGTTTGTTTTTTAGACATTTTTCACCGAAAAAGTGGGTGGAAAATTCAAACCTTTTTCACTCTGTTTTACCTTTCTTTTGAATTTTTTACCTCGAGCTTAAAAAATGGTGAAAATGATTTGAGTTTTTCACCCACTTTTTCGGTGAAAAATGTCTGAAAAACGAACGACATTTTTCACCATAAATTGTGCTGAAAAACTTGAATCTCCCAACCAGTGACAGTCAATTATTTCTTCAGCAGCCAGAAACCACCCACTAACTTTATTTTGAGCAGGAAAATTTCTGGGGAACATGGGTTACCTGATTCGCCGACCCGTTTTTGAGCAAGCACCAAAGTTTTATGAAGGACGGGATATTACTCACTTGACATGCAGGTAATAACCTTTGATTTTCGACCCAACACAGTCAAAATCTGACTTAAAAGCATAGAACGGTATGTACACCGAGAAGTACACCCACATCACCAGGAATTTCTCAAGATCAGAGATGTGCGTTGTGCTTGCTAATTCTTGGATTGCCGCAACCTTTCCCTTGTGTGTTGAAAGGCCAAGTCGGGACACTTTCTGCCTGAGTAGCAGAATTGATGAATATCCTATGAAACATTTCGGAGGCAAAAACCTGCCTTGGCGATGGATCCAAGTACTTGGTCTAGGTGTACGATATGTTCTTCCCAACTTTTGGAGAAAACCACGATGTTGTTGATATACACCAGCGTGAAGAGTCATCAATACAGTGCTAGCACTCCTCGCATCACTCGGTGAAACACCGACGGCCCATTGTGCAATCCAAATGGTATTCACCGGAATTGCCATAGCCCTCAGTGCGACCGGAAAGCAGTTTTCTCCTTAGCTTCCTCAGCCATTTCCAGTTGGATGAAGCCCGCCAAGGTGTCAAAAGAAGACAAGACTTGTGCCCTACTCAACGCTTGCAGGATTTCAGACTGCCGTGGAATGGGGAATTTGTCCGGTACGGTGCAATCATTGAGCTTGTGATAGTCTACGACCAGGCATGGTTTACGGTTGTCATACACCACGATGCAAGGCAATCCCCAGGGACTCATGGAAGGTTTTATAACCTCTGCCTCGAACCAGGCGTTGATTTGCTTGTCAATAACCTCCCGCTTGGCAGTGGATGCACCGTACATTGGCAGAGAGATGGGTTGCGGGTCAGATTTGAGCAGTACTGTAGTATTACGACCACTAGTTCACGGGGTGTCACCTGTCACCACAAAAGTTCACTGGAATCAAAGTTCATGCCTCGGCGATCAGCCAACAATTGCCATAAAAGGTAATTCGGCGAATGCCGAAGCGAAATTTTGTGTTTTTCTACCCCTATTTGGGCCCGGAAAACTTGTTGTCACCGTCACCAAGTTCAATTAGTTCAGTTCACAGGTCTCCGTCACCAGTCACCTGAACTAGTGGTCGTAATACTACATTATGGGCACCTTCATCTCAACGTGCCCCAAGACCGTTGGCGGTGTACTAAGCCTCGAGGCCGTTTTCTTTGCTACACTTCCTCCCGCCATCGGATCCCCCGAATACCACAGGGGGCAAAGTGATGCGCACTCGTCAATAAGTGCATCTCCGACAGGCACTCTCGCTGCATCCTTGTCATTGAGCTTAGGTAATTCCATTTCTTCCCTACATGAGTTCGATTCTGTCGAAAGTCATCTTTTATGTTTCGGACTTTCCCAATCTGGAGATCTCTAACCATTCAAAATCTATGTACTCAGCAGTTCCGACAGGCATGCGCTACACTTTTACTGTGTCCTTGCCATTGAGCTTAGGTAATTCCATTTCTTCCCTATGTGAGTTTGATCCTGTTGAAAGTCATTTTTTCATCTTTCAGTCTATAGTGTCTAAGCTACAAATGTAGATGACTTCAGACTATAAAAAATCAACATGTGCCGTTGGAGTGCTTTGACTGTGCAGCATGAAGGCTCAGTGACCCATAAACTTCTGTTATAGACTTTAAATAATCTGTCAATGCACCTGTTTGGGATCTATCAGCATATATGAATGTATGTCACTGTTCTCCACCTCTTCTATCCCATTCAGTCCTTACATCTATACAGATCAGAACGTCTGGCTCTATCACATGTAAGGGAGGCATGTCATATATCCATTAAATATTACACTGACGCACTAAGCTACATGCGCAACGGATGTGCTTATGACATCACTTTGCCCCCCGTGTACTTTGCGGACGTCTTCATAGTGCTCTACTGCATCTTGACTCCCTTGTAGCCTGGCTACAAGTCCTCAAATGACCTCGGTGAAACGGCGCAACAACAATGTACCGACATCTAGCTGCATTTTGCGATTTTTAGCGCTAGTTAATGCAAGGCATACTAGGCTTCGAGTTGTAACAAGCTAGCTTTCTAATAGGTGCAATATTCCTATTGGGACTCTGTTTGGTGATACAAAGGAGGGTCAGAGTGAGCTCCAGCTGCTGACCGTAGTACAAACTTAGTGCTAGGTGCGTGAACAAGTGTTACACTCGGGGAGTATACACATCAAGGAGGATTACTATGGTCTAGTACCTCATAGTGTGGGCTAGTGCGCCCATAGACGACTTCCAGAGAGCACAGGATAATGAGAGTTACCAGCTAGCGTAAAGAGGAGAGACACATGAATAGCTAGTGTGCAGCTAGCGGGATAGCACTGAGCTAGGGGCTATGCTCCATAAATAACTTGGCGCTAGCTTCAGGTTTATCGGGCTAGCTAGCGATAGCAACGGCTAGGAGAAACTGTCGGCATGAGAATTTGCCGAGTGATAGATCAGGTGATCGACGCGACGCGTTTGAAGGCAGCTAGCTGCACCAAACAAATCAACGAGATGTATTTTAGAGGAGATGGCACAATGCCTGAACGACTAGATGTTCAGTCCGTGCGGAGACGGAGGATTGGTGAGCATGCGACAGCGGGAATAGTATTTCCGAGTCGTTTGCAAATACAGAGAGGCCGGGAGCTGTAAAAGCTGTACGGAATTGGCAATATACCCAGCCTAGGCCCCCAAGATGGTCAGCTAGCTGACTGTCTGGCAAGCCTAGCGCTCGATAGCGCCGGCTAGCTCGCCGTAGGGGAGCTGCACGGACCAGTTTTGGACTCTTTTTACTCATTTCACTTTACCTCATCTCTTTCTCTCAACTAGTATAAAAAGGACATGTAAATACCGCTGAAAGACCAGTTCATGCCCCGCTCATCGTTACGACGATAAGGGTGTGCTCAGGCCTAGCTAGCGGAGATAAAGTATCTTCTTCATTTGTAAAGTCTATAGAAATTGAATCAGTGTTGTTTGGATCCACAAGTAACTGTGTGAACTGATAAGCAAAGACTCGCGTTGGGAGCTTGTGAGCGGCAACGACCTCCACGTATAAATCGGGACCGAGCGCACAAAGAGAACGTTTGAGAGTTGTCGTTGACTTCGTGGTGGACTTCGCAAGGGCTACGCATTGGGTGACTAGGAAACGCCTCCCGTAAAACGGACCACGACCAGCACAGCACTTTGGTAGAACTCCTTGGTCGATTCATTGGCCGATTAACGAAGCTTGAGTGAACCCTCTAGGTCCATTATAAGCCCAAGTGTTAAGGAAAAGAGCTTAGATTCAAGGTTCTAAGTTGGCACCCAAATATCTGTTGATCTGGGATCGTCATAGAGGAGAGAATAGCTGGCGCAGCATAGTCCGTAACTGGAAGTTTTCAGAAGACGCTTTATCACCTCGCCTAGGACGACGTAGCAATCTATGTCCGCCTAGTAAAAACCCTTTTTACCCCAACCCGTTCATTCCAACCCCTTGGAAAGACTTGTTTCGGTCAAACCGTTGAGCTAGCTCAGAGATTGAAGTGTTTGTTGGGATAGTTGAGGCCATAAATCATCGCTAGTGCACTAGGGAATCAAACCAGCAGTCACATACTACGACTCGGGACCCGAACTCACTAGGAAGACGTGCTAGTCTTAGTGTTATAATCATAAGGGGATTGGTGTGGTGTGTTAGGTTTTAGGTGTGGTGTGTTAGCGTTCAAGCTAGCCCATACTTTAGCTCAGCTAGCCTCAATTCACTGTCAGCGCATCTTACCCATTTCATCGGTATTCAATTGCTTTGAAAAAATGCATTTCAAATTTGTCTCTCTTGTGCAGACCCATCGATGCTATGGGGATCAAGGACACTTTCACCCTGACTGGGGCACATGCAGACTGATGCAGTTCAACGGTTTACAACTCTGTTGGGCCTCAGGGTGATCCGCGTGGATGGGGAAGTCAGTTTTAATTCACCGCCGAAGATCTCGCTGGTGCTGTTACTAATTGCGATCCTAGGGGCTTCGAGATGTACTGTCTCCGGGAAATAGGTTCGGATTTTAAGACTCTGTGCGATACGCAAATAATTGCCTCGTTTTTCCCTCCCGTTCAATTCTAACCTATATCTTCGTTAGCGCAGCTCATGTCTGTACTACCGGTTATATAGATGAGATATACCCACTTCTCGTCACTTGAAATTTCATTTCATCGATAGTTTTCTTTTTAATCTCAATACCTCAACTCCACGGCCGTCGAATGCCTCAAACCCATCATTGTCAATTTCCCGCCCTTGCAACAATATTAACCACAACAATATTATGTCTCGTTACTGGCTACCAAAGACTCAAGCGATCTCAGGCCTTCCCTTCAAGCCAAATTCGGGTTAAACTACATCTGCGGGGTATAAAGACTTTGCACTTCACAAATATCTCTGTCACCCAAACCCCGAGTAACTTCCCACTGTCCTCTTGTCTCTGGCTCGACCTTGCAACCTTTCCCAGTCCACATACAACCGGACTTCACTCAACTTTATCCTTGCTCGTCATTTCCAACTCATCTGCTTTGTTTTCTATTCCATTTCGCCAGCGATCATCCATTCAATCATTGTAGCTCCTCCAAATCTTATCGCCATGTTTCTCCCCGGTCGGTACCAGATTCAACATTCCACTCAATATGAGGTATGCTCGAAGTCAACCTTACTCACACCTTCCAATCGAGGTGCGATTGCCATCCAACTCCCATCCACCGCATCCCATCACTCTATTCGTCCATTCCCCACCCAGATCCATAGTTTGTCTGTAACAAGTGCAATGTTCAACCACTGCGCCTCATTTTAAACTTGAACTTATCCACGTCAGTCGTTAGCTTTCATTCCAACACATCCACCAGTGTAAACTACATCCACCAGTGTAAACTAGTACATCCACCAGTGTAAACTATGTTCACCCCATCCGTCCGTCCCTCGAAACTGGTTCACATTTATCTCAGGTCTCAATCCAGAATGGATTCTAATACAAGTCATGCACTCATATAATGTCTCTTGTACGTTTACCTCCATTTAATCCTTCATTCAACGAGTATACTACTACCTCGTCACTTCGTCAGATGGGAAATTTCGTCGGTTGATGGAGGATCGTCGACAGATCTGACCAGCCGGCAGGCCACCAGCGCTCTCCTCGGCACCACGCCCCGATGAGCTATCGTTCGGGTTTCCCGGTACGTCGGCGTGGTGCGCGATCCGCGGTGCACTGAAGTCATGTATTTCTTCTTCACAGCCAATTACGGTGTCGGGCCGTCATCCGCCACATTAATGGATCCCACCGGTTTGTTTACCTCGGCGCCACCTTTCCCTCCTGGTGTGTCGCGACACTGTTGGATATCCCCGCGTTGACACTGACACCCAATCAGATTTATTTCCCTTCGCTGGGTTGGTGCTGTCATGGGACTCCGCACCGGCCTCTTCTTGGCTTCCTGAACTCGCGCAACCCAGCGGGATACGGTATGAAAGTTTAATACGGACCCCGTGGGATGATAGCAGGTGCGGTAAAATTTTAATCGCCCCGAAGATTTTGTTGACGCGAAAAATACACCCCTTTTCGTCCCCCCCCCGCCATCGAGTATCCCTGTAGGCGATGATTGGCTATCTCAGTATGTGATACATTGATATTCGGCGACATTTATTGAGCAATTTTCAGGGGGTGGTCATCTGACAATTCACGTCCAGTCTCGGCGGCGCCGTCGATTGCTTACGGCGGCCCAATTGGAGAAAGGGAAGTCAGCTTCTCACGACTCAGTCTACGGCTTGTGCTCATTTTTTTAATTCCCAGCCCACCATCTGTAGCCGTCGAAATTGGGCCGTGGATCGACACCACAAGCTGGACCACCGTTGACCCGTATGTTTCTTCTCCTCGGCGGCTTTAGTATTACTGATGTGCCAATTTTAGCTCTGTGGATTCGGATATAAATCCAGTCGATCAGGCGCAGGACATCGACGCGCACCTTGGATGGAACTCCAAACCTTCAGCTAGGCATCCTGTGACAGAATCTGTCGCATCGGGATCATCTTCCCTGTCGAATACGGGCTCACGGTTTCAAGGGGATGATCCATCCCAGTATGTGTTGCCTTCATCGGTGTTCTTTGACAATTCTTATCGGGTCCCTCCATCTCCTTTACAATCAGCTCGTATTTATCCGCCAGTGTAAACCCAACGGCCGCAGTTCTGCCCAATCATTCGAATTCGAGTGCCCAGATGCTGAATCCGGATGCTCTGAGGCAGCTCGCGCGCTGTTGCCAAATCCATTGGTTGGTCGCTGTGTCCGACTCGTTGTACTCTAGGAGCAATTGAACCAGACCTGAATACACTGTTTCAATTATTATTGCGACTCTTCTCCCAGAAGTCCAGCGCCAGCCGCCCGTCACCTCCCGTTGGCCTAAAGATTAGTCTATGACATCTGCATCCGCAAACAACGACAAGACCGGTAGAACAAGTCCAATTCAAGCCCTTTCGAACCTGGTGAATAACATTTTCTGTGAATTATTCTCAACGTTTCCCTGATGATCCTCTAGTTTGCTCGCGGACTCCCGGGTCGATTTCGGACAGAGACACCGGCGGACACATCGAATGGCCCGGACACTTCGTCTATGTCTCAGATGTCCTTAGTACCCCATGCTTCAAGTGCTCCTACAGCTCCTGCACCTGTTAATACTCCCTTGGAACCTCGGTCTTCCCGGGCCGACAGTTTGCCATCGCGAAGTGTCGTCGCGTGAGTAAATGCTGAACTCACAACAAATCTCTCCCCTTCAACTCCCCTTCCCACCATTGCCACTTCCTCCCCCCCCTCCGAGAAATCCTGAGGAACCAGAGGAGTTTTCAACGTCGGTAATAAAATCAATAGAGTAGCTTGAACCTGCGTGCGGATGGATTCATACGTGCATATTACAAATTGATAGCGGCACTATTGCATTGAATTATGTCGCGGAGGAGTTGGAAGGATGCCAAAGTAGTTAAGTGCTATAAAGAATCAAACTGGAGCTGGGCATAGGTTGTGAATGCACTCCGGGGGCTGATGGCCGTTTGGGACCAAAATATCAGCTCCAAACATGTTTTCTTTTTGGTTCACTGTTTGTGTCCAAGCCAAATGTGAACCAGAAATAAACCATGTTTGGGCACCCAATTAAACAGCAAACATCCACTATTTTTCAAACCCAAATGCTCACAGAAAATCTGATATGTTCCGCAAATCTTCTATAACCAAAAATCAAACTGTTTGAGCTCAAAACAGCGCAAGAACAATGAGAGTTTGCATGTTTGTACCCAAACCAGAGAGTTTTTCGAGGCTAAACTGACGGCAAATATCTTACATGTTTCGGCAAGTTTAGAGCCTTGAACATTCCTGGAATTCGGGAGTCAAAGGGAATCTAAAAATCAGCTATGTTCAGCTCATTTTTGAGCAGGCTCCGGAAGTTGTGCCGAACAGAATACATGTTTGGAAGCCATGTTTCGGGCCCAAAAATCCATCAACCCCAGGAGTGATGCAACGCGCGGTGCCGACTTTGACTCAATATTTTAGCAGAATGTGATTGAAGGAACTCACTTCCAATCAGAACCCAGAGGAATCGGTGAATAGCAAAACTAAGACAAGGACACCTGCTGGGAGCCGAATCGAAAACGGGCCAAAAAAATTGCGTTGGCAAATGGTTTGTGGGGCACTGTAGATCAAGATTCAACCGTAGGAATTGATTGAGCCACGATCTTGGTTGAGCTTAGCCCAGTTTCCGATTGTACCTACCGATCAGTATTGGCCAGAAAATACAACTCTGTCCCGCCGCAACGAGAACAGTTAGTCGCATTTAAATTTACTGTATTTTTTCGTTCAGATCAACAGGGGGGGTGACGCGTGACCCGTTCTACCTATTCGACAATTCGACAGGGACTGAAATTTTGCGTGACAGGGCAAATAAATCGACAAATTTCGACATTGAAACCGAAAATTTGGTCTTTTTAACACTTTTTGAGCAGTTTGAGGACCCGCGTGACGGCGTGGAGGTTCGATAGAGGCCTGAGTGACACGTGACCTTGACAAAAATTCGACATCGACAGGGGGGTGCGTGACGCGTGACTGTCGATTTGAACGAAAAAATACAGTATAGTCACGCGAGGGATTTCAAAAGCCAGCTCCCACTCAGGCATCTCAGTCACTGATTCAACTTGATCATATCATTGAATGAAACAGGGTTGTTTACCCCGCTGTGAGAGCCATGTGGCCACGTAGGAGGGACTGTGCAGCAACGTGAATCAATGTGTACTGTGGCACAGGAGAGAGCACGGCACTGGCGCAGAAACCTTAACTCGGAGTGGTGATATACACGCAAGTGAAAACCTTGGTGTCTCGAGGGCGCCGCGGTGGTGCGCGTGGTGCGCGTTGGTGCACACTTGCATAGAATTCAAGATTTCCTAGTGTTTAGTGCCGGTCTTGGGTGTCACTCGAAGGTTGTGACATGAGTTCAGTGGGAAGACCCACTGAACGGTGAGTTATGATTCAATGGATGATGATGAATTCGAATCAAGCTCAAGGAGTAGAAACCAAAAGGTAAACCCATTGCCGCGGCAGCAACACACATTACAGGGGTTCAACGACCTCGCGTTCATGTGTGTGAACACGGCGCTGGGGTGGATACTAAATCCCGAGGGATGTCGCAACATCTTCAGCTGTCCCGATACTAAAATCAAATCCCTAGAATGAGCACTGAATGTTGTATAGTTGACCACCCTCTATTTTTGCTTTTGAATTCAGTCTACCATCAAATATCTGCATACTCAATGGAATATAAATCCTCCAACGGCGTTATGCGGTTTTCAACCGTGGGAAACATCACAACGACTACACTACCCGAGGGTTGGGAGAGTCTGTGCTCTGCCATTCAAGTCAACTCTAGTCGAAGAATGGGTCTTGATAATGTGCTGATGACAAGCCGTTGGCTTCCTATTCAGGTGACTACTGTGAGTGTTCTTGCGGCAGGCGCGGCAGCACCTGATCCGCTGACGCTTTGTCCTACGCAATCGAGGCGCTCGAGCGCAACGCCGTACGACGTACACCGCCAAAGTGCTCGCACATGGTCTCCAGCCGACTCGACCAGATGACCGACGTGTAACAAGAAAGCTGGGCATCAGCTGAAAATGGGCTGGAAGCCAGCTGAGCTTTTCAGCTGATTTTCCAGCTGGCCACAGCCTGACTGGCTACTTGTCCACTACATAACCTATCCATGTAAGTTCCAGGTATAATTTTTAATAATGATAATTTTCAACCCTCCTGAAATCCGCGAGATAAACCCTTGCTCGTCTCTGAGCGCTTGGGTGTAGCCTCAGGCCTGTGCGAGCCCTAGGCCTTGAGGTTTGTACCCGGTTCAATAACTTCCGCGTGAGTTTCACGTTGTCTTGTTCATCCAAAAAATGCAGAAGGAAGCCCCTTCGCCGAATAATTGAAGTAGCAAATGTATGAGGCCGCGACGCGGACGCGACCAGCCCAAGAGGCAACGGCGCGTGCCGTAATATTGTCACGTGCGTGCAGAAATGGTTCGTTTTGATGGGGCGCAAACAAAGTCGTCGCTTTCTTCCCTTCCACTTCCTCAACGGCCTAGCCCTCAGTACTCAACCCACCTCCTTACTCTGCAGACCTACTGTTCTCCCTCACTTCCCACAACATGATGAAGATAGATGACGATCACAAGTGGCATTAGGAATCGGATGCGGTGTGTCTCTCCCACTTTGTTCTTTGTTCTATGGGAGGAACCTTCTTTCTTCTTCGTGGGGGTAGACTTTGCTTAGTTTGTCCAACGATTTTGGCCAAACCGCCTCCAGACCAACACGGTCGGTCAATGGGAGCTGCGTCGTCCGACCTATCCTTTTCTTGGCCCTTCGTCCTTCGACACGTTGCCCCCCCTCCGCTTTTGCTTCTCTTCTCCCTCAGTCTCTCTTTATTTGGGCATTTTGATACTGACTGCATTATGTTCATCCCCGACGGTGACTCATCAAACGACGTCAGGACCCGGACCTTTGGTTAACTGTCGCCTCCGTATCTGCTCACCATCGCCGGCCCTTGGGACTCGCGCCATCAAGTCACACTGGAAACCTCCAGATGTTACCTATATTTTCGTCGGAATCCACCTCTCCCAAGTTCAAGCCGCGACGCTCAAACAAACTTCAAGAATTACCCGGCTTTCCTTCTTCAAACGCTCGATGTCAACTTGGCCAAATTCAAGGCGATTGTTCATTTTGGTCGACGAAGAATACACGCAAATCCCTCAAATCACAAGGCTTACCCGCAACTACCGCAAATTCAAACTCCGCAACTTGTCGTCAAGTGGAAAACAAGAACGCTGGTCGCGTTCGAGTCTCGCCTCAACCTTGGACGGGATGAAGAAGCAACATCGTCGTCGTGGTACCAAGTGTGTTCCTCAATACAGTGCAATCAAACTTCAAGAATACCCAACCCAAACCCACTCAAGTTGTCATCAAACTGCACATGAATTTCGGTGACCAATTTTACCACAATGATCTCGGAGAGCGACGTTGAAGGTTACGTTGGGGATGGGGGATGTGATTAGTACGATGTGCGCTAGATATACATCGGCAATACATTTTTTTTTGTTCACAAAATGGTCGCGCTGTACAAAATAACCTCTCGGAAGCATAACCACTCGCATGTAGCCCAGCTTAATATTCAGCTGGCTGCCACCCCGAGATGGCTCCACTGTGGACCCATTCGGAATTAAGCTGGAATCCAGCTTTCAGCAGCATGTGTCCAGCTGACGCGAGCATGTATTCACCAGAACGCTTCCAGCTGGATCCCACGTGTGTGCCAATTGGCGGTGTAGCCGACCATCCGACGAACTTCCCCGCCGACCGCGCCTAATTCGGTAGCCGAAGGGCCAAATTTACAATCCGACGAACTTACACACCATCCGACGAGGATTCACAT
The DNA here is from genome assembly GCA_029378385.1 of Mycena metata. Lineage (NCBI taxonomy): Eukaryota > Fungi > Basidiomycota > Agaricomycetes > Agaricales > Mycenaceae > Mycena > Mycena metata. The sequence continues at coordinate 282,609 of JARKIB010000094.1, forward strand.
CCGTCGAAGTGACGAAGTACGCGAGCACTCTCCACGGAAGAATGCTTTTTTTTTCGCCGCGGCGGCGTTGAGATTGCTGAACTCATGTTAACTGATACGGTGAGCACCCCGTCTCCCAGCACCCAAAACTCAAGAGAATCGGCCCGCAGGCGCAATTGACTTACCTACTGGATATGTTTGAGGCCGGCTACAACGCACGCGGAAGTACTGTTTTTTTCTTCACCGCGGGCGTGGTCTGGGTGAGTTGGTAAAGGTTGAGTATAGACTTCTCATTATTGAAAGGTCTGTGGTTGCAAGGGCCAAGGTCAACAAAAATTCTGCCGCAGGTGCTAGCACTGTCGGATTGAATGAGACACAGGATATTGATACCAGGTTTGAGGGTCTCTTTGCATTGAACATCCTGATTTTTCCTCCGTCGCTGGCGCAGTGTTCAACCTCGTTGAGCAATGTTGAAGTGCCCTTAATCCTCACCTGTCGTTTAAACCTGTGATCTGGGGGCTAAAACGCTAACAAAAAAGCCCCACTGCGGGCGCTGTTGGTATGAAGATATGCCATATGGACACTGAGATGGGTAAATTTTCTCTGCCGCCGGCGCGGTCTTGGTAGGTACGACTTGGGGACCTGCAAAAATGAAAATTTTCTTCATCGCGGGTGCGGTGAGGTGAGGGATATTCACAATCGAGACGAGTATATATTGTATTTCTGGTTTCCGAGCTTCCGAATCAAAAGATTTGTCCTCCTTTACCGCTCAAACCGTGACGTTCATTGAGGGGCCTTGACCTTTCACTTCAACTATATGGCATAAAACCCTCAGCCTAGCACCATGGATAGAACTACAAAGTATTTAGCAGGTTGAGATATAGATACGGGACTCCCTGTAATATCGAAAAACATGTTTAATATGTGGTGTAGGAGAGACAGCACAACACCACCAGTGCCAAAATCACAGCCGGTAATTTGGATAAAAATCTGACGCCCCGGGACGGAAGCAAAATGTCGGCCTGAAGACCTTCAAACTTTTCATCTTCATGGCCATCTTCTGCAGACAAATGAGCAAGGACGTATGTTGTGCCCGTGATTCATGCTCACCGGAATCAACTGTTTCATATACGTGTTCGTCGCTCATCGTGGCCATATTCGTGGCATCATGTTGATCAGTATTATCTTCCTCTATACCTCCGTCGGTGACTTCCAGACATCAGTGAACATTCAGATTTGAATGGCTCAACTTACCGTGCGCAAAGGGCGTCTCAACTGCGACCTCATCGCAGAGCTGATAAAGTGGATGCCCCAGGTGTCGGGCAATTTCCTGGCTGTCCGGAGCAAAACCTTTTGCTTGATGGAATTGCCACAGCTGAGCATAATCAATAGAATCCCAGGAGTGTCCGAAGACACTTAATTCTAACGTGATGAGGGGAAATCCAGCTTCCTCGGCCTCCTCTGGGCTCAGACGCACAACCCCAAAAGGATCGCGGGCCCAGTATGCTGCACAGTCTGGCCATCGGAATGAGCAGGGGCCTGAACGTAACTGAGCGTCCGGGCAGAGAAAAAGCCACCCTTGGGAGGGGCAACTTGAACGTGTGGTCGGCGAAAAGGCCCACGTGAACGTAACCTGACGTACAATAACTTCCACAGGCATTGTGAGCAGGAGCAGGAGTATTGAATTCAGACACACACCATACTGATTGTGGTTGGATCTGATTTGGAGAGAACTGAATATGTGGTTGGCCTGACTAAGCCAGAGCTCTGTGCAATCGAAAGATATGTAACGGTGTATTGCAGTGACCGCAAAAATTTGATGGAGGTTGTACCTTTGACTAGATCAGCATTAAGCCACGAAAATGCATAACTCCAGACCGTCTCCAGGAATTGGGCATCAGGTCGCCGTCCAGAATCCAGGGGCCCGAGGATGCACCATCTGGCTTGCGCGGATCAGACCAATCCCAGTCCCAGGTCCAATACGTATCTCTGCCATCCAGAAGAGGTAGAAACGCAACATTAACCGGTAATTCGACTTCACAATTTGGATGATGCACTTCGCAATTTGAATGATGCCTGACCACCATTCCGACGGTAGCCGTTGCATGGGCGGGGAAGAAAAAGGTTGGGTGGGACAAATAGCTGCCACAGAATTTGTGGTAATCACTCAGGGCTAGCGAAGAGATTACCATGGCTTCGTGGTTGGGTCCGCTGTAGGCCATCCGCTCAATGTCTTCGCGCCCTGGTTTCCAGTGATTCGGATACAAATACGAATAAGACCGTCCCACGTTGTTGTCATTGAGTATCATGTCATCGACACACAACCGGCGAGTTGAGGCCCGTATCCACAGTGTACAATTATCCTCATCCTGTGGTCGTAGATAAGTGAAGGGAAGATCACACAGATGCTGGTAATCACTCACGACTGTTCGATTGAACATTGAGCTTAGATGAAAATTCACCGCCTGTGTGTGGCCTTGAAATTAGTCGCGGCGACAGGATTAGTCAATTTTTCTACCCAAAACTCGTGTGACTCGGGAAACCTCAGTATATACTATCACAGGGGGAAAGATGTGCATACCCAATAGGCCCGGAAATAGAGGGACAAGATAGGTGAATTGCAGTGGATATCACGGAACTGTTCAAGAGGGATGCGATCTGAATAGGAACATTCTCAGGAGTACGAAAATTGTCCAAATTGTTTCGTACCATCATGGAACACTGCAGCATACATATGACCGGTGCTAGCCACTCCATAGAGCTGGACAAAGTTGGGGTGACTGGAGACGTATCACATGAATTCATGTGGTGGCGAACACGTTGGAAGAAACTGACCGAAGCCACGAGTGCATCGAGATATCCTCTTGCCATGCCTGCGAAGAGCCCGGTTTGTGGGGTTACATCATGTCTGGAAGGAGGTCGCACCTGCTCCGCATTTGGACCCTGATACAATGCAACAGTCATCGCTGTTTTACAGCCATCGATTTTGGCCGAGTACATTCGCTGAGCGCACCGTTGTCTACGTCGTCGGTATACAACACCGGAACCATCGTCAAATCGTATCTCGTGCTGAAGATCTATTTCTCCCATTGGTATTCTCCGGAAGTCTGTGAATATTTAGCGAGCGCCCAACTGAGACGCGGGGATCCATACCGGGTGAGGGCGGATAGGTATGGTGGTTGTGGGTGACATTTGTTACATTGTTCGTGAAGACACCCCCCTCGACTACAAAGTTATGCGATCTCGGGAAAAAAGCGCCAACGCAACTGAATTGCACAATTTCGCGATGTGTGAGCGTCATCACCGAGGTTGACAGAAAGAACGTACGGCTCGGAGCCCCACGAATTGCCCGTTGAGTGTGCTCTACCTGTGTCCTCTGTGTACAGGTCCTCATCCATCGAGACTGAGAAGGGAGGGGGATGGGGATACCGCTGTGTCGTCCCTTAAATGTGATGCACAGAGCTGTGAAGCTTCTCAATCTTTGCCAGTACGGCCATTCCAACAGCATTGGCATCCATCCTGTCGCGGAGAATCACAGAAGGGCGGATTGGCGCGCATATATAAACAGTCAGGAATGGACATTCGGGCCGGAACAACCGCTAGTGAGAAGGGTTAGCAGAGAGCGGCATGGCAGATGGCGGCAGACTCGGCTAGACGGGATTCTCACAGGGCGTCAAGGAGTGGCGGGTGTGATCTGGTGACCGGGCGGGCGGGCGGCGGTAGGCGGCGGGTGGGTGTGCGGTGTTGGCGGGATGCGAGAACGAGAGTGCCGTAACTGTTGGCGTTAACGGCACAACTTGCCGCACTTTCATCTCAGACTTACCACCGCCCTCTTCAATAATGCCACGCGCACGAAGAAAGAATGAACACGAAGAACGACTGGACGAAAGACGCCGACGCACCCTCGAAATCCGGTGACACGACTCGGACTCAAAAGCCCAGCTCGTCGCGACTTCCAGCCCGTGCCTTCAAGAAGGTGCGCCCTGCGTCGTCTTCCTCCTCTACTGTAGCACGAGCGGGAAAAGGAGAAGTGGGCGGGCAGGCTTAAGCTTATAGGCTGGCGACGGCGGGCAAGAATAACTATGTGCGTCCACCCCAGCCTCTGCCCTCCATCCCCTTCCTATCCCCTCTATTACAATCATTCCCTCCCTCGTGTGTCCCATGCGGCGCGCGTCTGCTCCGGAGGCCAAAGGCGCGCGGGGCGCTACGTCCGTCTGCGGGAACGGGTAACTGTCACTCGGGCTCCCCTCCATCCCCGTCCACCTACGCCCTCACCTATCGCCTGCTTTCGTCCGCCCTCGTCGCCCTCGTCGCCCGTATCCCCGTCCCACCCGCAAACTCGGACTCAGCGCGGATGCCGCGTGCGTCGAGTTTCCCCGTGCCGCGCTACAAGTCTCTCGCGCGGAGGTGCTGCCGCGAACTTATGCGCATACACGGCGCAGTGCGTCACGTCTAACCACCCCATGCCGCAGGTCTCGCGGCACGAGTGGGCTGCAGCGCGCAGGTGCAGACTGCGCCACAAGTCCCGCATTCAGATTCGGCTTGGCGCGTGTGCGACTAGGCACAGCGGATGTGCGATATGTGTGATTGCGTGCGGGAGCGGCACGGGAGGGCTGCAGCGCACGGATTCGTTCCTGCGCGCATGCTTCCCGGTTTCGCGCGATGCTTGCAGCACACGAAGCCATCCCTCCCTGCTCCCCGCTCTCCCACCTGGTCCCAAGTCCCCACCCGTACCCGTGCCCGTAAGTCCGTACATAATTTTGAATGGATTTTACGTTCTCAGAACAATACCTATGGGATGCGAATTCTAGTTAGCGCGAGCCCGATTCGAGTCAGATTGAAGGAGACCGAGAGAACCCAAGCCAGGATTGTATTCGAGGTGTGTACTTGGACTGAAGAGTCGAGGGTAAGCTTGCGCTTATTAGTACCGAATTCGCCGTTCGGCAACCGACTTACTACTACTAATTCCCGCGCTGGACTTGGATGCGCATCAACGGCTGCGGAATCGAAGCTAGTACGGTCAGTTCGCCGAGATAAAATGGAACTGTGTTTGGCGTCGATTCAGGTCCGGGTGAGAGCCTAAGAAGGTTGAATTGGTTTCCGTTGGCCCGGGTGAACCCGAGCTGGGTTGAACTGAGTTGAAGCAAACTCGGAAGGGACTGCACTCCAAGGCAAGTGCGTGGGTTTCGTGAACACGGTGCTCAGAGCTGAGGTAAAAGAACCTATACAAGACAACAGGGATCCCAGGCGTAGGGTCTTGAGCCTGTTGAAAGAGAGGGAGGTGAGGAGGGAATTCAGAATGCAATATGGGTTTGAAGAAAGTATTGCTCGATGGTTCAAGATTAGACTGAACGATGTGGGGCAACACGATGCTCTCTGCGGATCGAATATTTAATGCATGAATAAATGTCGGAGCTTACCTCGAAAGCGGACATCGAGTTTGAACTTGGAGGTGTCCTAGTCGTGATCAGTATTGGTTCGATGAAGGCGCGAAGAAGTAGAAGTATTTTTGCTGCATAAAAGAACGACGTACTACCGGTCAACGTTCAATCGAACACCAACACGACTGAGTGAAAACAGGCCAGCCAAGGTAATTTTACACGGCAAAGATCCTTACCTCGAGCGCAACGAGTCCAGATTGGGATGACGGTAATCTCAAGTTGAGGGATAATCTATTGGATAAATGTCAGTGGGAAGATGAAAGAATTTACTATTTAACATTGAAGGTTGAACGACGCGGTTACTGAGCCCAAGCACTATAGTTAACTATTGGACGTTAAATCACGGTCAGTGCATTGCCATACCTGTATAGTAACACCCTCTTGAATGAATGGTACAACGTTGAATGAATAATTAAAGTTCAAGCCCAGTGAACAAAACTCAGTTCAATAATAAATTAAAACAGCGGGGCAGACTAACTGGATTCATACGGCCATAGGGTCGGTCTCCGAGGGACTAGCATGCAGATAACAGATGAATCTGCGCAATAGTACCAGTAAATGAGCTGAGGAACAAGTGGACACACCGTTAACGTGTCAGAAAGTCGAGTTGAACCCATTGGAACTTAAACCAAGTTGAGTTCAGGAATAGATTCCAAAACAGCGGGGGGATTCAAACGGCCATAGGTTCGGTCTCCGAGGGACTAGTATGCGGAGAATAGGGTGAGTCTGTGAAACAGTATCAGTAAATGAGCTGAGGAACAAGTGGACGCACCGTTAACGTGCCAGAAAGTCACAGTCCAGTCGAACCCATTGAAAGTTGACACGGGTTCAAGTCAACCTGGCGGAGCGATTTCATTTTGAGCGTTCAAGCACTGTGGGAAGGGATATTGAGACGCACCTTGACCCGGAGATCAGCGAAAAATTTCCCCTTTCAATCCCACGAAGCCGCCTTTGCGCATTAAAGTATGTATGATGTTGAGACTTCAAAGCTCGGTCAGTCAAGATTGAAGTAAAATTCGAACCACATCAAACCCAAATTGCGTTCAATGCAAGCCGCGTTCGAGATTCTGGCCATTCTGGGGAATAAGGTGCGAACCAGAACCGAGGAAAGCCACGATTTAGAACAAGTGAAATTCAGTTCAAGAATTCTGACGATGGATGAAGCCAAGTAAGGCTCGAGGAAAGATGGAATGAATGGGTACATACCAAATTGAGTCGTACATTGGACGCCGAGGCATATGCTTTTACACACTGTTGTTTGAGGTCACTGAAGTCGAGATTATAAAAGTTGAGGTCAAGGTTGAGGTGAAGTTAGTGTTTTATGCATATCTAAATCGGACTGCATACCAAGGCGGGTCAATTTGACGATGGTTTTCCCAGACGGGGCGATCCGAGGGCCAAAGTTGAAAATCAGAGCAGAGTGAGGGCATTTGAAGGTCGGCATGCAATTTGATGTTAGTTTACTGGGGAGCCCGGGGCATCAATATGAGGGCGAAGTGCCAAGAAGCGGCGAGAGGGACGGCGTAGTTCGCCCAAAGTCATGCCGCAGAAATTTGAGGGTAGAATCATTGAACAGTTTTTCACGAGGCCGTCTGGTCGAGGATTTGAAGGTCGCAGAAGTCAAGATTCAATACAGTTTGTTGAGGCGTTCAGCCGGAGCGTAAACCAGGGCTATTGGTGTCAGTAGTCTGATCAATTGTCTGTGCCCTGAGAAATTCAGCTCTTTGGGCGAGCGTACCTTGAAAGAAATTCGGGCCGCGGGCACCGTGTAAGTACATATGTTGTTGGATGTTTTTAACGTTCCTCGCGTGCACAACTTGGGGTTTTTTCTTCGCCGCGGGCGCTAACTTGGTTAGCTGTTTCGAGTACGAAATTTGCTTTATTTTTGCTTCAATTAAACGCTGAAAGCGTCGAAAATTCGGGTCGAGGAGTGGCAGAGTCGGCAGTTGAATTAATCGCTGGGATGCGGCGGGTGTGCGTTGCGGGCGGATGAGAGAAGGTGAATGCCGTAACTGTTGGAGCTAACGGCACAACCAGCTTTCATCCCGCTCACACCACCGCGCTCCTCTTCGGCAATACCAGGCAGACAAAAGAAAGGATAGCAAAAGACTCACATGGAGAACGAATAGACGAATAGCATCCAAGCCCATCTCGTCCTGCGACTTCCAGCCTGTGCCTTTCCAAAAGGCGCGCCCTGCGTCGTCTTCTAGTAATACTACCACCGGGGACAAGGACAAGGACAAGGACGGAAGGCAGAAGGAGCAGGCAGAGAGGGAAACCGTACGTGAGTCTTTTTACGCGCTCATTTCTTCCCTTCGACGCGTCGCATCCCTGTCCCTCTCACATCTTCCCTTCGTTCTGACCACCAAGCTTACAGGATGCCTTCCTCACGCGCAACACTCCATCCGCTGCAAGGCCTACGCCTCCCACTAAAACCCATCCAACGTGGCCAAACTCCCGCTTGAAATGGGCGACGCGATGTGCGTACCCTGATTTTTATTTGCTCTCTTTTTTCTCGCGTCATCCTGCCCTGCTCCCGCCCGTTACCGCTGATGAGCGTCGCACTCTTCCTTCGTCCCGCTTCACGTCTCGGTTGCGCCTTGTCACTTTCCATTCCTTTACTCAATCTTCTTACTCGCAGCATCGCAACTCACATCCATCTCAGACTCCATGGACTCCCCGCGAACTCCCCGCTGGAGACCCTGCCTCTCTTCCGACACGTAAGTGTGCTTTCACGTCCCGCATTTCCACGTTGACTGATGCGACGCGTGTTTCCGCAGCTTGCACTGGACATCATCGTCTTATCGTCCTATGGCTTCCAGCTCAGCGCAACACGTCAATGGGCTCTCGAGGCCGAGGAAGGCTTGACTGAGATTGCCAAAGCACGGTATTTTAGTACGTATTTTTTCCTTATCCTTTCCTTCTACCGAGCCTAGCGGACGTGTCGCTCCTATCTCTCCATCTTATAGCTCTGTCCCTCGCCCTTTCTTCATTGTACTTCATTTCTTTTGCTTTCCGTTACTCCCTGCTTTAATTCCCGACTCGGACTCTTCGCTGACATGTCATCTCCCCTTTGCAGCGCAGCGCGGTCCCGACGTGGGCGTGAAATCTCGTCACGAAGATTCTCAACGCGCGGCTGAAGCTCCTGTGCGACTTCGACAAGATCATGGACGAATTGGTCTCGCGTCTACGAAATGCGCGCCGCCCAGTTAAATGCCGGCAAAGCCCCGTCCCCGCGCCGACCACCCCATCGCACTTCCTCTCGGCCTTCCCAAGGTTCTACTCAGCCCGCGCGCCCTGTCGCCTCCGAGGACACGTCCTTTTCCCGAAGACGATCTCGCTCTCGGGCAGCTTCCGCACCGCCAGAACATCCTCAGAACGAAATCGACGCCGGAACGCCGTCCCCGACTTCGAGACTCAGGGTTAGTCCCTTCCTTCACTTCCATCGCAATCCTCGCTGACACTACGTGGCATCAGGTCTGCGTCTGTACGCCGCCGCACCCTATCCACATCCACATCCAAGGCTTCGCCGGCGCGGAAGGCTCCGACCTTGGGGTACATACGCACTCCCGCCCGGCACGCACGATCGTCTCCGCGCAGGCAGGCCTGGTCCACCCGCCATCTTCCTCTCGCCCGAGACCGAGACGTTCCTCCCCGAGCGCTGGCTGCCCTCGCGCCGCCGGGTCCAAGGAGGATGGATGGCGGGGAGGCGGGAAGGCGTCGAAGGTGGAGGCGGCGCTCCGCGAGCCGCATGATGGCCTTCGCGACGGCGGCGTGGACCTTGCGCATGCGTATCATTATGCGCGTCGTGCTCGTCGCCGTGAGATCGAGGTCGCCTTTGGAGCATGGATACGAGGGATGACTTCGTACGTGCCCTCTCTTTCCTCTTCGTTTGGATGTATTGCTTACTGGCGTGCTCGCAGGTCATGCCCCGGCCGCGATGGAGTACCCGCACGTGCCCGCGGGTCGCCGCATAATTCTGCCGCACTGCGCCATCCTCAAGTCCATTTCTTTCTTTTTCTCCCCCGTCTGTATTTTTTCTCGTTCTCCTCCTTCCTCCCTGTGCTATTACTCTGTCTCATGCCATCTATCCACAGGGGCCAGGCCGGTCGGGCATCGACCGACTTCGCACGTGGGGAGGGAACCGCGCATGGGCATGGGCACGGCGACGGCGACGGGCGAGGGATGCAGAGGGGAGTATGGAGATGGCTCTCGTTAGGCCGCTCGCATCGGCGGTGGGAGGAGCAGGAGCAGGATCGACAATCACCGCCTCCGCTCCGCAAGCACAGCGTCCTCGCCTCGCCCGCGGACGTGCACGTACGCCGCCCGCAGCGTCCAAGCCGTCTACGCCTGCGCTCGGGTACGCGAGCTCCCCCGGGCAGCACACCAGTGCTGACGGGCTCGGTGTTCGCGCGGTTGTACCGCATGCTGTACGCGGTCGTAGCTATGGATATACGACACGCAGCAGGCGGGACCGGTGTGTTTGCTTGCGACGCTGCATTATGATGGGTTTACGGATTTGACGTGATGAGTCTCCCCTCCTTTTTTATCTGCTTGGTACTTGGAGGAGGCTGATTGAGCGCGCGCGGTACAGGTCCCCGGAGGGGTAGCACCTGATGCTCTCGTCGCGCGACGGCTACTGCACGCTAGCCACCGTTGACCAGATCTTCCCCACGCACCACATGGCACACGCAGCCGTGGCCCAGCATTCGGTGCCGATTTCGTACGTGTTAGCCATACAAGCGGCAGTGGGAGCCACGGGAGGGAGCAGCATGAGCCGCTGACGCCGGCGGCGAGTGTCGATGGGGACTGGGAGCGGGACGTCCTGATATCAGCAGGTGCGTATTCGTCGTTTGCTTTTCATTGACTTTCTTTGCTAGATTTCTATCGACGCCTCTCGCCTCTCGATGTACGCGAATCATCACAGTGCATGCACCTTGGATGTATCAAGAAGCACCTACCGCGACTCGTATGGTACGTTTCCCATACATACTCTTTGGCTTGCCCAATCTCACTGAATCCCTGCCTAGTACTAGCAAAATTAAGGTAAGGTGATACACGTACGTACGTACCTTGTATTTGTAGTAGCTGCGTGAATATATTGATTTTCTCCTTCTAAAACTCGTGTACGCTGGGCAGTATTTGAGTGGTGCTTCAAGGATTTTAGATACCCGTGTCGATTGAGGTTCGAGACACGTCGATGAACTTGAGCAAGGTGCGTTGATATATTATTCTTGTCCTGCCATGACTCCCCGCCAGGCGCTGTCTTGAAGAGTTCGTGTCGAACATGTAGAATAAATTCCGCGTACTTTCCAAGTAATCATCAGCGTTATTGTTAAGACCCGTCGAATCGAAAGCTAGTCCTCTTTAGGACCTTGGAATTGCACCTGGAAGCCTCGGCGAAGGTTTGAGACGCGTCGAATAAATGATTTTTCGTCGCCTCGGGCGTGTTCCAAGTACTGTACATACTTGTAGGGGAGCAACAGGTCGCAGACCGTGACACTGCCGTTGCCTATTTTTTAGGCAACGGAGCCCACCGTGAGCGTGACGGTTGCTTAAAGAGGCAACGAAGAATATTTTTGGTGGGTATCTGCGTGGGTATTACGGGAGTTCAGACATGTTTCCTGCCTTCAGGTCACTGAATTGCTAGTTCCCCACCCAATTCAGGTAATTTACAGTCTCCGGAAACTTGTCCAAAAAGTTTTCCGCCATGTCACGATAATTTCGAGGCAACAAGCCTCATCGTGACCGTGACCTGCGAGAAAAGAGGCAACGCAACTGGGGGTCCGTGACCGTGACCGTTGCTCCCCTACAGGTATGTACAGTACCTGATGTTAGACTCAAGACGTGTCGAATTTGGGACTAATGCCCTGAATCAAACCTGGGATTGTCGGGGAAGGTAGAAGACGCGTCGAATTGAAGAAAGACGCATAGAAACAAGGGGGTGCCGTTGTGTGAGCCAAGGATATCACGTCCATTCCTAGTGTAAACAAGGTCTGGGAATCCGAATCCGAGCGCCAAAAGTTCGCCCGGGCAGCAGTTCAAAAGATATGGCCACTTTTATCCCGAAAAAAATAAATATTTTTCTCGTGTTTTTTTTTCGGAAGAATTGGCTCAATCCGCGTAACTTTCGAAAAGAAATCTCGCGGACCTGAACCAACCACGTCATTATGACGTCATAAAATTACTATATAAGGCAGTCCATCACCCTAAAAGGGTAATTAATCAAAACGACCATATCTGTTGAACCGTCGACCGGGGACAAATTTTAAGCTCATTTCGGGATTGCCAGCCCCATGTTTGGGCCTAAATCAATGTATGTTCCAAAATTTCATTTTCAGCACCCCCTTGCATAGAAACGCATTTCTTTTTTGCTGCAGGCGCAGTCTGATCAATTGTCTTTGCTTCGAAAAATTCAGTTTCCGGGGCGGTTATACCTTCCAAAAACTCGGGCTGCGCACGCTGTTCAAGTACATGCCTACGTTCTTGACTGTTTCCATATTGTCCTCAAGCACTGAAGTCGTGATTTTTCTTCGCCGCAGGAGTTGGCTTGGCGAGTTGGCTTTGGTGTACATATGCTGCCGATGAAGATAACGCTGAAGTGCTTCAAAAAATCTGGTCGTGCGCGCGTTTGCAATTCACGAGTATGAATGCATATACCTACGCTAACTGTCCGCCGCAAGCGCTGACCTGGTGAGCTGCGCTGGTTTTTTCCAATAAAAATTAGCGCCGCGAGCACCTAAGTGAGAGCTTGCCCTAAGATTCTCTTCCCTAGAAAACCCGTTTTTTTACTGCCGCGGCGGCGTTGAGATTGCTGAACTCGTGTCAATTGATACGTGAGCATCCTGTCTCCCAGCGCCAAGGCCTCAAAAGAATCGAGTCGCAGAGCAGTTGACTTACCCACTGAATATATTTGAGGCCGGCTACAACGTAGGCGGAAGTACTGATCTTTTCTTCGCCGCGGGCGCAGTCTTGGTGAGTTGGTACAGGTTGAGTATGGACTTGCCACTGAAAGTTCTGTGGGTTGTTGCAAAGACCAAGGTCAACAAAACTTCTGCCGCAGGCACTAGCACTGTCGAACTGAACGAAACACAGGATATTTCATACCGGGTTTGAGGCTGAGAATCCCGATTTTTCCTCCGTCGCGGGCGCGGTGTTCAACCCCGTCGAGCAATGTTGAATTGTCCCTGATCCTTACTTAAGTATCATTTAAACCTGTGCCCCTGAGGCTGAAAGGCTTCCAAAAAAAAAAAACTGCTGTGGGCGCTGTTGGTATGAAGATATGCCATCTGGACACTGAGATGGGTGAGTTTTCCCTGCCGCGGGCGCGGTCTTGGTAGGCACTACTTGGAGACCTGCAAAATGAAAACTTTCTTCGTCGCGGGCGCGGTGAGGCGAGGGATATCCACAATCGAGATGAGTATATATTGTATTTCTGGTTTCCGAGCTTCCGAATCAAACAATCTATCCTCCTTTACCGCTCAAGGGGCCTTGGCCCTTCACTTCAACTATACAGCACAAAACCCTCAGCCTACCACCATGGATGAAACTACAAAGCATTTAGCAGGTCGAGATATAGATACGGGACTCCTTGTAATATCGAAAAACATGTTTAATATGTGGTGTAGGAGAGACAGCACAACACCACCAGTGCCAAAATCACAGCCGGTAATTTGGATAAAAATCTGACGCCCCGGGACGGAAGCAAAATGTCGGCCTGAAGACCTTCAAACTTTTCATCTTCATCGCCATGTTCTGCAGACAAATGAGCAAGGACGTATGTTGTGCCCGTGATTCATGCTCACCGGAATCAACTGTTTCATATACACGTTCATCGCTCATCGTGGCATTCGTGGCATCGTGTTGATCAGTATTATCTTCCTCTATACCTCCGCCGGTGACTTCCAGACATCAGTGAACATTCAGATTTAAATGGCTCAACTTACCGTGCGCAAAGGGTGTCTCAACTGCGACCTCATCGCAGAGCTGATAAAGTGGATGCCCCAGGTGTCGGGCAATTTCCTGACTGTCTGGAGCAAAACCTTTTGCTTGATGGAATCGCCACAGCTCAGCATAATCAATGGAATCCCAGGAGTCTCCCCAGACCCTTAATTCTAATGTGATGAGGGGAAATCCAGCTTCCTCGGCCTCCTCTGGGCTCAGACGCACAGCCCCGAAAGGATCGCGGGACCAGTATGCTGCACAGTCTGGCCATCGGAATGAGCAGGGGCCTGAACGTAATTGGGCGTCTGGGCAGAGAAAAAGCCACCCTTGGGAAGGGCAACTTGAACGTGTAGTCGGCGAAAAGACCCGCGTGAACCTAACCCAATCTATAACAACTTCCACATGCATTGTAAGTGGGAGTGGAAGTATCAAATTCATGCACACACCATACTGATTGTGGTTGCATCTGATTTGGAGAGAACTGAATATGTGGTTGGCCTGACTAAGCCAGAGCTCCGCACACTCGAAAGACAAGTCACGGTGTATTGCAGCGATCACAAGAATTTGATGGAGGTTGTACCTTTGACTGGATCAGCATTAAGCCACGAAAATGCATAACTCCATACCGTGTCCAGGAATCGGGCATCAGGTCGCCTGCCAGGCGCGGATCAATCGAGGGGTCCGAGGGTGCGCCATCTGGCTGGTCCGAGATCCAGCTGAAAAACGGATCTCTGATGTACAGAAGAGGTAGCAACGCAACATTAACCGGTAATTCGACTTCACAATTTGGATGACGCTTGACCACCATTCCGATGGTAGCCGTTGCGTGTGCGGGGAAGGAAAAGCCTCCTGCTGAGTGGGACGAATAGCTGCCACAGAATTTGTGGTAATCACTCAGGGCTAGCGAAGAGATTACCACGGCTTCGTGGTTGGGTCCGTTGTAGGACATCCTGTCAATGTCTTCGCGCCCTGGTTTCCAGTGACCTACAGACCTCAAATACGAAAGAGACCATCCCGTGCGAGCACTATTGAGTATCATGTCGTCAACACACAACCGGCGAGTTGAGGCCCGTATCCACAGTGTACATTTATCCTCGTCCTGTGGTTGTAGATAAGTGGAGGGAAGATCACACAGATACTTGTAATCACTCACGACCGCTCGATTGAACATTGAGATTAGATGAAAATTCACCGCCTGTGTGTGGCCTTGAAATTAGTCGCGGCGACAGGATTAGTCAATTTTTCTACCCAAAACTCGTGTGACTCGGGAAACCTCAGTATATACTATCACAGGGGGAAAGATGTGCATACCCAATAGGCCCGGAAATAGAGGGACAAGATAGGTGAATTGCAGTGGATATCGCGGAACTGTTCAAATGGGATGAGATCTGAATTGGAACATTCTCAGGAGTACGGAAAATTGTCCAAATTGTTTCGCACCGTCATGGAACACTGCAGCATACATACTCGTATGAGCGGTGCTAGCCACTCCATAGAGCTGGACGAAGTTGGGATGACTGGAGACGTATCATATGAATTCATGTGGTGGCAAACACGTTGGAAAAAACTGACCGAAGCCACGAGTGCATCGAGATATCTTTTTGCCATGCCTGCAAAGAGCCCTGTTGGTGCGGATCCATAATGTCTGGAGGGAAATCGCACTTGCTCCGCATTTGGACCCTGGTACAACGCGACAGTCATCGCTGTTTTACAGCCATCGATTTTGGCCGAGTACATTCGCCGAGCGCACCGTTGTCCACGTCGTCGGTATACAACACCGGAATCATCGTCAAATTGTATCTCGTGCTGAAGATCTATTTCTCCCATTGGTATTTTCCGGAAGTCTGAATATTTAGTGAGCGCCCAACTGAGACGCGGGGATCCATACCGGGCGAGGGCGGATAGGTATGGTGGTTGTGGGTGACATTTGTTATATTGCTCGTGAAGACACCCCCCTCGACTACAAAGTTGCGCGATCTCGGGAAAAAAGCGCCAGCATAACTGAATTGGCAGAATTTCGCGACGTGTGAGCGTCATCACCGAGGTTGACAGAAAGAACGTACGGCTCGGAGCCCCATGAATTGCCCGTCGAGTGAGCTCTACCTGCGTCCTCTGTGTACAGGTCCTCATCCATCGAGACTGAGAAGGGGGGGATGGGGATACCGCTGTGTCGTGCCTTATATTGTGATGCACAGAGCTGTGAAGCTTCTCAATCTCTGCCAGTACTGCCATTCCAACAGCATCGGCACTGCATCCTGTCGCAGAGAATCACGGAGGGGCAGATTGGCGCGCATATGTAAACAGTCAGAAATGGACATTCGGGCCGGAACAACCGCCAGTGAGAAGGGTTAGCAGAGAGCAGCGGAATGGTGGCAGATGGCGGTAGACCGGCCAGACGGGATTCTCGCTGGGCGTTAAGGAGTGGTGGGTGTGATCAGGTGAGCGGGCGGCGGGTGCGTGGGTGTGGGCGGGATGCGAGAACGAGAGTGCCGTAACTGTTGGCGTTAACGGCACAACTTGCCGCACTTTCATCTTGCTTTCATCTCACACTCCTGTTTGTTGTCTGCACCACCGCCCTCTTCGGTAATGCCACGCGCACGAAGAAAGAACGAACACGAAGAACGACTGGACGAAAGACGCCGACGCACCCTCGGACTCTCGTTGTGCAACTTCCAGCCCGTGTCCTTCAAGAAGGTGCGCCCTGCGTCTTCTTCCTGCTCTACTGTAGCACAAGTGGGAAAAGGAGAAGTCGGCGGGGCAGGCTTAAGCTTATAGGCTGGTGACGAACAACCATGTGCGTCCACCCCAACTTCTGCCCTCCATCCCCTTCCTATCCCCTCTGTCACCCCGATCATTCCCTCCCTCGTGTGTCGCATGCGGTGCACGTCTACTCCGGAGGCCAAAGGCGCACAGGGCCCTACGTGCGTATACGGGAACGGGTAACTCGGGCTTCCCTCCATCCCCGTCCACCCACGCCCTCACTTATCGCCTGCTTTCGTCCGCCCTCGTCGCCCTCGTCACCCGTATCCCCGTCCCACCTGCAGACTCGGACTCAGTGCGGATGCCGCATGCGTCAAGTTTCCCCGCGCCGCGCTACAAGTCTCGCGCGCGGAGGTGCTGCCGCGAACTTATGCGCATGCACGGCACAGTGCGTCGCGTCTAACCACCCCATGCCGCAGGTCTCGCGGCACGAGTGGGCTGCAGCGCGCAGGTGCAGACTGCGCCACAAGTCCCGCATTCAGATTCGGCTTGGCGCGTGTGCGACTAGGCACAGCGGATGTGCGATATGTGTGATTGCGTGCGGGAGCGGCACGGGAGGGCTGCAGCGCACGGATTCGTTCCTGCGCGCATGCTCCCCGGTTTCGCGCGATGCTTGCAGCACACGAAGCCATCCCTCCCTGCTCTCCGCTCTCCCACCTGGTCCCGAGTCCCCACCCGTACCCGTGCCCGTACGTCCGTACATAATTTTGAATGAATTTTACGTTCTCAGAACAATACCTATGGGATGCGAATTCTAGTTAGCGCGAGCCCGATTCGAGTCAGATTGAAGGAGACCGAGAGAGCCCAAGCCAGGATTGTATTCGAGGTGTCTGAAGAGTCGAGGGTAAGCTCGCGCTTATAAGTACCGAATTCGCCGTTCGGCAACCGACTTACTACTACTAATTCCCGCGCTGGCCTTGGATGCGCATCAACGGCTGCGGAATCGAAGCTAGTACGGTCAGTTCGCCGAGATAAAATAGAACTGTGTTTGGCGTCGATTCAGGTCCGGGTGAGAGCCTAAGAAGGTTGAATTGGTTTCCGTTGGCCCGGGTGAACCCGAGCTGGGTTGAACTGAGTTGAAGCAAACTCGAAAGGGACTGCACTCCAAGGCAAGTGCGTGGGTTTCGCGAACACGGTGCTCAGAGCTGAGGTAAAAGAACCTATACAAGACAACAGGGATCCCAGGCGTAGGGTCTTGAGCCTGTTGAAAGAGAGGGAGGTGAGGAGGCAATTCAGAATGCAACATGGGAGAAAGAGTATCGTTCGATGGGTCAATGTTAGATTGAACGATGCGCGGAATACGAAGACATGCTCTCCGCGGATCGAATATTCACGGGATGAATGGATGCCGGAGCTTACCTCGAAAGCGGACATCGGGCACGTTGAGTTTGAACTTGGACGAGTCCTAGTCGTGATCAGTATTGGTTCAACGAAGGCGCGAAGAAGTAGAAGTATACTTGCTGCATAAAAGAACGACGTACTACCGTCAACGTTCAATCGAACACCAACAGGACTGAGTGAAAACGGGCCAGCCAAGGTAATCTTACACGGCAAAGAACCTTATCTCGAACGCAACGAGTCCAGATTGGGATGAAGGTAATCTCAAGGTGAGGTTGATAAATGTCAGTGCTAAGTCCATGGAAGATGGAAGAATTTACGATTCGAAGTAACATTGAAGGTTGAACGACTCGGTTACTTGAGTAACTGACCCCTAGCACTATAGTTAACTATTGGACGTTGAATCACGGTCAGTGCATTGACATACCTGCATAGTAACACCCTCTTGAATGAATGGTACGGCGTTGAAGTCCAAGCCCTGTGAACAAAAGTCAGTTCAATAAGAAATTATAAACAGCGGGGCAGACTACTTAACTGGATTCACACGGCCAAAGGTTCAGTCTCCGAGGGACTAGTATGCGGAGAATAGAGTGAGTCTGTGAAACAGTATCAGTAAATGAGCTGAGGAACAGGTGGACGCACCGTTAACGTGTCAGAAAGTCGAGTTGAACCCATTGAAACTTGAACCAAGTTGAGTTCAGGAATAAATTTCGAAACAGCGAAGGGATTCAAACGACCATAGATTCGGTCACCGAGGGACTGCAGATAATAGGGTGAGTCTATGAAGTAGTATCAGTAAATGAGCTGAGGAACAAGTGGACGCACGTCACAGTCAAGTTGAACCCATTCGAACTTAAGCCAAGGTGAATTCAGGAATAAATTCCAAAACAGCGGGGGGGATTCAAACGGCCATAGGATCGGTCTCCGAGGGACTCGTACGCATATAATAGGGTGAGTCTGTGAAATAGTATCAGTAAATGAGCTGAGGAACAAGTCAACCTGGTGGAACGATTTCATTTTGAGCGTTCAAGCACTGTGGGAAGAGATATCGAGACGCACCTTGACCCGGAAATCAAAGAGAACTTCCCCCATTGAATCCCACGAAGCCGCTGTTGCGCATTGAAGTAGATATGATGTTGAGACTCTAAAGCTCGGTCAGTCAAGATTGAAGTAAAATTCGAACCACATCAAACCCAAATTGCGTTCAATGCAAGCCGCGTTCGAGATTCTGGACATTCTGAAGAATAAGGTATGAACCAGAATCGAGGAAAGCCACGATTTAGAACAAGCGAAATTCAGTTCAAGAATTCTGACAACGGAGGAAGCTAAGTAAGGCTCGAGGAAAGATGGAATGAATGGGTACATACCAAGAGCCGACGGGAATAGGCGCATTGGACGCCGAGCTAATGTGCCTTCATACACTGTTGTTTGAGGTCACTGAATTCGAGATTATAAAAGTTGAGGTCAAGGTTGAGGTGAGGTTAGTGTTTTATGCATATCTAAATCGGACTGCATACCATGAAACCAAGGCGGGTCAATTTGACGATGGCTTTCCCAGACGGGGCGATCCGAGGGCCAAACTTGAAAATCAGAGCAGAGTGAGGGGATTTTGCAGGTCGGCAAGCAATTTGAGGTTACTGGGAGCCCGGGGCATCAATATGAGGGCGAAGGGCCAAGAAGCAGCGAGAGGAACGCCGTAGTTCGCCCAAAGTTATGCCGCAGAAATTTGAGGGTGGAGTCATTGAAGAGGCCATCTGGCCGAGGATTTGAAGGTCGCAGAAGTCAAGATTCAATACAGGAGTGTAAACCAGGGCTACTGGTGTCAGTAGTCTGATCAATTGTCTAGACAGTGCCCGCGAGAAATTCAGCACTTTGAGCGAGCGTACCTTGAAAAATTCGGGCCGCGGGCACCGTGCAAGTACATATATTGTTGGATGTTTTTAACGTTCCTCGCGTGCACAACTTGGGTTTTTTTCTTCGCCGCGGGCGCTGGCTTGGTTAGCTGTTTCAAGTACGAAAACTGCTTCATTTTTGCTTCATTTAAACGCTGGAAGCTTCAGAAATTCGGGTCGAGGAGTGGCAGAGTCGGCAGTTGAATTAATCGCTGGGATGCGGCGGGTTTGCGTTGTGGGCGGATGAGAGAAGGTGAATGCCGTAACTGTTGGCGCTAACGGCACAACCAGCATTCCTCTCACACCACCGCGCTCCTCTTCGGCAATACCAGGCAGACAAAAGAAAGGATAGCAAAAGACTCACATGAAGAACGAATCAACGAATAACTCCAAGCCCATCTCGTCCTGCGACTTCCAGCCCGTGCCTTTCCAAAAGGCGCGCCCTGCGTCGTCTTCTAGCAATACTACCACCGGGGACAAGGGCAAGGAAAAGGACGGAAGACAGAAGGAGCAGACAGAGAGGGAGACCATGCGTGAGTGCTTTTACGCGCTCATCCCTCCCTTCGACGCGTCACATCCCCATCCCTTTCGCATCTTCTGACCGAGTTTGCAGGATGGCTACTCCTCACGCGCAGCACTCCATCCGCCGCAAGGTCTACGCCTCCCACTACACCCCATCCAACCTGGCCAAGCTACAATCTGAAATTGGCGACGCTACAGGGCAGATGTGCATGCCCTGTTTTTTTTTTCTTGTCCTCCTGCCCTTCTCCGACACATTCCTCTTAACGCTGGCTTCCACGGCGTACTCTGCCTTCGTGGTTGCGCCTTGTCCCTTGCCATTCTTTTACTCAATCTTCTTCACAGCTCACATATCTATTTCACCGACTCTCAATGGACCGCCCCGCGCACACCCCGCTGGACACTTTGTTTATCTCCCGACACGTGCGTTTCACATCGCGCATTTATTCCATGTCGACTGATGCGACGCGTGTTTCCGCAGTTTGCACTCGACACCTTTTCGCTCGAGGCCATCCGCAAGTGGGCTCTCGAGGCCGAGGAAGCCTTGATTATGACCCTACCGGAAGCGTGGTATTTTGGTACGTGCTTGCTCTTCCTTTCGTTCTAGCCGGGCCTAGCGGTCGCGTCGCTATCTCTTCATCTTATGGTTCTGTTCCGTGCGCTTTTCTTCATTCCACTTCATTGCTTTTGCCTCATTTACGACCATTACTCCCTTTGCTGCTTGATTCCCGACTTGCTGATGTGTCATCTTCTCTTTGCAGCACAGCGCCGTCCCGACGTGGGCATGGAACCTCGTAACGAAGATACCCAACGCGCGATTCAAGCAAACGTGCGACTCTGACAAGAACATGGCCGACTTGCGTCTATGAAATGCGCGCCCAGTTAACCGCTGCCCCCGTTCCCGCGCCACCGCCTCCACCACACTTCCTCCTGGTCTCCCCAAGCTTAGCCGCTCGTCTTTACGCGCCCCGTCCTGCTCCTCCGAGGACTCGTCCTTTTCCGGAGACACCGACTTCCGCATCTCCTCACCTACAAGTACCCCAATGGCGAGACGATGGAATGCAGGGCCATATGTACGTCGTTCTTCCCTGCTTCCTTCTTCCTCCCCTTCACTGCATGCTCAGCGCTCACCACCCGCCACTTGTAGGGTTGTCGGCGCGGACACGACTTCGACTTCAATTCGTACTTCCACTGGGAGCTTACGCGCCGCCAGATCGAATCGACCCGAGCGCCGTCATGCCCGACCCGATATCACGATCCTCAACCGTATGGACTCGGAGTACCTCAACGCAGGGCCAGTACCCCTTCCTGTGCTTCCATCGCGATCCCTATCGCCAGCAGGTCTCTGTCTGTACCGCGCGCGCGTCGTCCCTGTATCCACATCCACAAACTTCGCCGGCCGGTGCAGAGGGCTTCGACCTTGGGGTGCATACGCGCTCCCGCCCGCCACGCACGATTGTCTCCACGCAGGCCTGGCTGCCCTCGCGCCGCCGGGTCCAAGGAGGATGGACGGCGGGGAGGCGGAGGAGGCGGAGGTGGCGCGCGGATGGCGAGCCCCATGGTGCCCTCCGGGAGGGGCTTTCGCCCAGCAGGATCGTCTCCACGCCGGCCTGGTCCGTGCACCGCGCCCGAGACGTTCCTCCCGAGCGCTGCCTGCCTGCCGTCGTACGCCGCCGGGTCCAAGGCGGATGGATGGTGGGGAGGCGAGCCACATGATGCCCTCTGGGACGGGCTCGCGCATCTGCGGCGGCGTGACCCTCGCAGATGCACCTCATCGTGCGGGTCGTGCTGACCCCTCTCGAGCGCTGGCTGCCCTCGTACGCCGCCGGGTTCAAGGAGGATGGATGGCGGGGAGGCGGAGGCGGAGGCGGCGGAGGCGGCGAGCCACATGATGCCCTTCGGGACGGGCTTGCGGCGGCGTGAACCTTGCACATGCAATACATCATGCGCGTCGTGCGCAGCTTTGAGGTCGAGGCCGCCCTGGGACGGATGAGGGATAGCTTCGTATGTCCCATCTCTTTCCTCCTCGTCTGAGTAGTTGCTGACTGGTGTGCTCGCAGGTGATGGTCCCGTCGCGATGAGTAACCGCGCGTGCCCGCCGCGCTACCTCATCCTCAAGCCCATCCTTTCTCTCTCCCCCGCTCTGCAACAACACAACGTCCTCACCTCGCCCGTCCGCGCTCTCGCCCGCGTACGCCGCCCGCTGACGCCCGCCACGTCCAAGCCGTTGACCCTGGGCCCGCCCCCGAGCAGCACAGCAGCACTGACGGGCTCAGTGTTCGCGCTGCCGTACCGCATGCTGTACGCGGTCGTACTATGGACACGGTGGTGATATACGACACGTAGTAGGCGGGGCCGGTGTGTTTCTCACGAAGCCGCATTATGATGAATTTACGGATTTGGCGTGGTGAGTGCCCCCCTCCTTTTTGATCTCTTTTGTACTTGGAGGACACTGATTGAGCGCGTGCGGTACAGGTCCCCGGACGAGCAGCGCGTCGCGGCTACTGCACGCTCGTCACCTTTGATGAGATTCTCCCCACGCACCACACGCAGCAGGCTGCAGATCGCGACCCAGCTTTCGTACGCGTCGAGCTCGTCATATACTTTACTACGCACGGGGGATTCGCGGGGAGGGGGAGCCAGGCGGGAGGGAGCAGGAACTCGAGCCGGCGGCGAGTGTCGATGGGGACCTGGACCGGGAGCGGAACGTTGTGATATATTTCGCAGGTGCGTGTTCGTCGTTCTTTTCATTGATTTCTTTGCTAGATTTTCATCGACGCCTCTCGCCTCTCGATGTGCGCGAATCACCACCTCCCCCTTCGCGTGCATTAAGAAGCGCCCACCGCTACTCCTTTGGTACGTTTCCCATACATACTCTTTTGCACAATCTCATTGAATCCCAGCTTAGTGAAATCAAGGTAAGGTGATATACGTACATACGTACCTTGTATCTGTAGTAGCTGCATGAATATAATGATTTTTTCTTTCTGAAACTCGTGTGGGTTGGGAAGCAATTGAGTGGTGCTTGAAGGGTAGATACCCGTTTGACGCGCGTCAATTGAGGTTCGAGACACTGGAGGCGAGGCGCGTTGATATATTTTTCTTTATCCTGCAGTGACAAAATTGCGCCGTGGGCATCGCGCTGCCATGAGAACCTCTCTCTTTGCGCTGAAAACTCCATTTTTTTCTCCGCCACAGGCGCTGCCTTGAGGAGTTCGTTCTCGTTGACTTGATGTAAGTTGGAGACACGTCAAACACGTAGAATAAATTTGGGTTCCTTCCAAATGATCAACTTTATTGTTGAGACGCGTCGAATCGAACGCTACTCCTCTTCGGGACCTTGAATTGTACCTGGAAGTCTTGGCGAAGGCTTGAGACGCGTTGAATAAACAATTTTTCGTTGCCTCGGGCGCGTTCGTTCCAAGGACTCGATATTAGGGTCAAGACACGTCGAATTTGAGACCAATGCCTTGGATTAAATAGAAGACACGTCTAGTTGAAGCTAGACGCGTAGAATGCTTATTTTTATTTGCCGCAGACGCAGTCTGATCGATTGTCTTTGCCTCGAAAAATTCAGCTCTTGGGGCGGTTATACCTTCAAAAAAAAAAAGTCAAAGAGGCTTCAAATAATTTTCTACCCGACTTTTGTAAGTCATTTCACCGGATAATTATTTTGGTCTCTGAGACTCACTTCAACAAGTGTGTAAAATGAAAGATGGATAGAGACAGACCTAGCTGCAGACTTGTATAGTCAACAAGAGCGTGGGGCTTCGCACCCCACCACTTCAGTTATAGAGGTAATATAGATATGAATCTCAGAGCTGTTGAGTTGCAATGATAGAGGCATGTCGCGATTTGAAACCGGACTTCGGCATACTCGGCATGCCGGAGGTAATATTTTTTGCCTGCGAGATCAGTCATGCTGCAGCAAGATGTCAGCCGAGTTTAAAGGCTTCAGACATGCATAGTTTTGCAAGGAGAGAGATTATAGACCAGCATAGGCCCACATAAACGGCCGCTTTGTTGATAGACTATAGTAGACCATCAGAACTGATGCTTTCATGTGTTGTTCCTGATGACTGATTGTAACCAGGATAAAGATCAGCACCGGGCCTTGTCCACGTTGCGTGTCACCTCCTTGTCCTCCACCTCCACCTCCACTACTGCAGTGCTACCTCTCTTTGTCAAGTCAGTTTCTCCCTTGTAGAAATGCTGCCAGTGGTTGATATCTTACCTTTCAAGGTTGGCACAGCTTCATGTTTTCCCTAGATGGTGATTCTCAATCACTCCACATTACCGGTACGGAACTACTTCGCTTGAACCTCAAAGGAATTGATGAGTTTGCATAGGTGGCCAAGGTGGTTCTGGGGGTCCAGCACACCTCCAAGGTGGCACTGGTGGGGTGGGGCAGGGTCCTATTGTGCATATCACTACATCACAATTGATTGCACACAATCTGCATGCCACAGTTGCTACAGACCAGGCATTGCGGCTTGGCAATATCCGGGCAGCTCAAATTGCCAGTCATTGTCCTCCTCCATCAAGAATCTTCTGCGGCAGAGAGGATATCCTTAACAAGATGCATCAATTTTTCTCTGACACTGGGACCCAGCATATTTATGTGCTACATGGACTAGGAGGGGCTGGAAAGACACAGATTGCTCTGAAATTCATCAACAAGTCATCATCTCGGTGAGCTTGAACATCCACCTGGAAATGATTGTTGATCCAGTTGTATGTCAGTTTCACAGAGATCTTTTTCATTGACACCAGCACCATTGCAACAATTGAGACAGGTCTCAAGAACATAGCTGTCCTGAAAGACTTCGGAGATTCTCCGAAAGATGGCTTACTATGGCTGACCAGCAAAGTTGAACAATGGCTACTTTTCTTTGACAATGCAGATGATCCAGGCATCAATCTGAATGATTATATTCCTCAGTGCAATCACGGGAATATCATTATCACCTCTCGGAATCCAGGAATGTGTATTTATGCTGAATCCCACTCCCCTGTGTTGGACATGCAAGAGGAAGATGCAGTGGTATTGTTACTCAAGAGTGCTCTGCAAAAGGCCACAGCCCGTACTGAACAAATTGCGGCACAAATTGTGAAGGTAAGATAATTACGCCTGGCAACTCATTCAATTTTTAACATTCCATTAGTCATTGCACCAGCTACCTCTAGCAATCGTTCAGGCCGGTGCATTCATATCAAAATCTCGAAATCTGGATGGCTATCTGGCTCTTTATATGGAGAACCAAGCACAACTGCTTAGTGAAAAGCCTGCTCAATCTCATGACCACTATGCTTGGACAGTGTACACAACATGGCAAATGAGTTTTGACAGGCTCACACCACCAGCTGCCATGTTCCTGCAGCATTGTTCATTCCTCCATTGTAATGGAATCTCTGAGGAAATCTTTCGCTATGCTTCAAGGTACAGGTTTCCTTCCAATGGTCCATCCATAGAAGAAGTACGGGACCCCCTGGAATTCCTCTCACATTTTCTACGGTCAACTGGAGAATGGGATACTTTGCAGTTTTGGAATGCTGCCAATGAGATCCAAGCCTATTCATTGATTAGCTTTGATGAAGAGAAGAAGATCTTTTTCATCCATCCATTAGTACATGCTTGGAGTCAAGCAACAGTCCAGAACCCAAAGAAGGCTATGTCCATTATGGGGTCCATACTTGGCATGGCTGTTTCAGAACGCTCACCGTGGGATATGCAACTAGCGAGTCTGCTATTGTGTCCACATATTGAATTGGCTGTACAGATGGATGCAGAAATAGCTTTAACGTTCAGGTATCAATATGCATTTATATTTTGGGAAGGGGGAAAATATAAACATTCTGAGGAGCTACTGGAAGAAGTGCTGCAAAAACAGAAACAGGTACTGGGTGAGGATCATCCAGACACCCTGCATACGATGGGTACCCTGGCCAACTCATACTCAGACCTGGGAGAACATCAGAAGGCCAAAGAACTTAGGAGTGTTGTGCTGGAGAAACAGACACAGTTTCTAGGTAATGATCATCCAGACACCCTGCGTACCATGGGCAACCTGGCCAGCTCATACTCAGACCTGGGAGAACATCAGAAAGCCAAAGAGCTCGAGAGTGTTGTGGTGGAGAAACAGAAACAGGTCATGGGTGAGAATCATCCAGGCACCCTGCTTACCATGGGTAATCTGGCCGCCTCATACTCAGCCCTGGGAGAACATCAGAAAGCCAAAGAACTCAAGAGTGTTGTGCTGGAGAAACGGAAACAGTTTCTGGGTGACAATCATCCAGACACCCTGCATACCATGGGTAATCTGGCCACCTCATACTCAGCCCTGGGAGAACATCAGAAAGCCAAAGGACTCAAGAGTGTTGTGCTGGAGAAACGGAAACAGTTTCTGGGTGACAATCATCCAGACACCCTGCATACCATGGGTACCCTGGCCAACTCATACTCAGACCTGGGAGAACATCAGAAGGCCAAAGAACTCAGGAGTGTTGTGCTGGAGAAACAGACACAGTTTCTAGGTCACGATCATCCAGACACCCTGCGTACCATGGGCAACCTGGCCAGCTCATACTCAGACCTGGGAGAACATCAGAAAGGCAAAGAACTCAGGAGTGTTGTGCTGGAGAAACAGACACAGTTTCTAGGTAACGATCATCCAGACACCCTGCGTACCATGGGCAACCTGGCCAGCTCATACTCAGACCTGGGAGAACATCAGAAAGCCAAAGAACTCAGGAGTGTTGTGCTGGAGAAACAGACACAGTTTCTAGGTAACGATCATCCAGACACCCTGCGTACCATGGGCAACCTGGCCAGCTCATACTCAGACCTGGGAGAACATCAGAAAGCCAAAGAACTCAGGAGTGTTGTGCTGGAGAAACAGACACAGTTTCTAGGTAACGATCATCCAGACACCCTGCGTACCATGGGCAACCTGGCCAGCTCATACTCAGACCTGGGAGAACATCAGAAAGCCAAAGAACTCAGGAGTGTTGTGCTGGAGAAACAGACACAGTTTCTAGGTAACGATCATCCAGACACCCTGCGTACCATGGGCAACCTGGCCAGCTCATACTCAGACCTGGGAGAACATCAGAAAGCCAAAGAGCTCGAGAGTGTTGTGGTGGAGAAACAGAAACAGGTCATGGGTGAGAATCATCCAGGCACCCTGCTTACCATGGGTAATCTGGCCAACTCATACTCAGACCTGGGAGAACATCAGAAGGCCAAAGAACTCAGGAGTGTTGTGCTGGAGAAACGGAAACAGTTTCTGGGTGAGAATCATCCACACACCCTGCATACCATGGGTACCCTGGCCAACTCATACTCAGACCTGGGAGAACATCAGAAGGCCAAAGAACTCAGGAGTGTTGTGCTGGAGAAACAGACACAGTTTCTGGGTAATGATCATCTGGATGTGTCACAGCCTGGCCAGTTGACTCTGTCGATGATGCCATCAAAGCCTGTAATCCTATTGATCCTGGATCAGCTGCTTCCCACAACTGCAGTATCTGTGCTCGATGATGTTGACTAGTGTTGATATTATTTTACACTTATTTGATCTCTCCATTCTACATCAGCAGGTGATCGAGGCCATGTGCCAGGCCCCCTAAATTTGGTTTGGTACACATCTACTGATGATAAAACACCCCAAGTTGTAGCAGTTACTACTGTTTCACCGCTCTACACTGGGGGGGATCGACCTCACAAAACTCTGCACAAGCAAGTCCAGTGGTGTTCTCCCTCCCATCTATCTGATTCCAGAGTATATGGCGGTCACTTTGTACATTTATTATTTGAGTTCTTTTTCTACATTTTATGCCTTTTTTTTTGTGTTTCCAAAGTTTTTTTTTGTTGTATCATAACTTTTTTTTTTGCAATCTCCAGCCCGTTGTTCTTTCTTTCCCACTTTCCCATTTTGAACTCAGTATCACTGTTTTATGAGCAAGGGAGACACTGGAGGATGGTTTGAAATTTGAACTTTGCCCCTAGAATAGGGTTAATCAGATTTGATGGCTGACTTTGATGAGATGCTTCAGCGGTAAGGTGTGGTCTCCTGCTGAGCCACAGCAGGTGTGTATCTGGGTTCCAGTACATTCCTGCAAGTGGTCTGGACATAGACCTTGTGAGTCCAAGTTTGGTCCAAGTGGTCTCAACATTTGCGGCCGGTCAAAGCCGTCAAGGCCAGGCGGTCAGCTTCCACAGCCACCCTATCAAAATAAAACTGCACTTACGTTCAATTCACAAAAAAGGGAAGTTGAATCCAATCTTGCAAGAAAGCCTTGTTTCAGACCCTCCAGAAAAGAAAAGTATGCCTGGAACAAAAGAAGACAAAGGATACATGGGAAAAAAAGTATGAGCCCCCGAAAACATGGAAAAAGGAGGGAAAAGCTGGGAAAAGCACAAAAAAAGTCCATAATAATAAATGTACAAAGTGACCGCAATAACATAGGGGGAAAATATACCCGCACTTGTCATCATCGCAACCAATGTGCAACCTGCGCACACTCGTTGTGCATTTGCTCCATCCTTGCAGATTATTATGCACAATAGGTATTACAGAACTCGAGCTCAATACTACTCGCTGGCCTCGCCTAAAATGATGCCAAGTTCCCATAAGGTTCCTTGATGGGCTGCTGCGGGCTGTCGTCTATGCCGGGTCCCTGACACCGAGTTTAGTTTTGTCTGTCGGGGTTAAACTAAAGCAGCAGCTGCAGGAGATTAGCTCAGGTCATAAGTGAAAATGTGCAGCAGACATACCATGATCCCAGCTCCCCACGCTGTCGAGCAGACATGCTGCATTGAACAAAAAACCCCCCGGCTGAAGATAAAAGGCATAAATCTGAGCGGCTTGATGACGAGACACCGATCCATTAGATAAATCCGAGTAATGACATAGCTTGGGATAAGGGATGTGAACCGGCTTCAGAATTCAAGGCATTGCCTCTTTGAGTTGGCCGGAGTCCTTGAGAACTTTGAAATTGGTTACTTGAGGGAACTTGAGAGCGTGGATGCAGAATTATGGCGACCTGACGTGCGGCGGTTGATCGCAGGAGGAATCGGAGGCTAAAGCATTGATCGGGTGATGGATTTGAGGGTAGAGCGCCGCAGGGTGACACGGCGTGGGAGAGAAGGTCACTATTTTCTTACGTGAAGCGGTCTGCATCCGATCGCCTGACGGAAGGTTGTGAAATTGAAAACTGGTAACTCGAGGGAGCTTAATATCTTGTAGCTAGAGTTGATGGTGCTGAAATTCGAGGACGAGGGAAGGATGGAGATGGGGCAAAAGAGAGAAAGCAAAAAAAAAACCGAGTGAATCTTGTGAACTTGTGGTAGACAGGAGAATAGCACGGTTGAGAATAAGTGACACTTGTAAGACTTGAGGGTGAAGACTTGAGGAAGGGAAGTACAGGCGACGAAGAAGCGGGCGACATGAAGGGAGAGAGTAAGTGGACGACGAACCAAATGATCCGATCAAATTGCGGCCTTGAATCCCCCCCCTTATGATTTAATTGATTAAGCGGTGTTTGACAACCGTTTCTTCTTGGTTCTCCGACTTCATTGCCAACCTCATCAGAGAAATCCCTCGACACAAAACACCATTTCAGTCAAACAAATGACGATAGTAGGTGCCAACAGTTTTCTGAAGTTAAATTCAGCCATGGTTCATGGCTTCAGCTTCAGCGCCGAACATATAGGTTTTCCCCGCATATTGCACTCAAATAGCTTCAAATGGGTGTGGAATGTTTTGTGATTATGTATGATTCTTCCCCATTAAATGAGAAAGGTGTTGCCCAGAATATTTGACAACATGGGGGCAATGTGGAATTAAGCCGTAAGACGCTGGGTATACAGCTGAAATGTTCAGCTGGGCACCAGCTAGCCAGCGGCTGGGACCAGGATTTTCGATGTAGGGTGTTGTTTTATTGCAATACAGACAGTGGTTACTGGCAGCCACATTGCAATGCGGCCAGTAATTTACTGGCAGTAAGCTGGCGGGCACATTGCAATACAGCAGTCCAGCACATTTGTAAAGAAATTTAAACAATGCAAAAGGATACACATAGCGGGGATTGAACCCGGAGCAATTACTTTTGTCTGAAAGGTATTACCATAGACCAAAGGGGCAATGTAGGCATCCTCTGGGTTTCCAGCTAGGGTAAGGCCAGCCTGGAAACTGCTAATTCCCAACCTAGGGCAGGCAAGCTGCCCTAGGTCTCAGTTATTGTTTGCCACTGCTTATTGTGTGTTTTTGTGTATTTTTCAACCCTAACCCACCTAACCAACCCTAACTAACTCACCCAACCTTAACCACTCTAACATACTAACCTTCATCCTAACCCCTAACCACCGAGACAAAATATATCCCCTGGACCCAAACCTGACTTCTAACCCTAACCCTAACACCTAATCAAAACCCCAACCTGTGGCCCCATAAGGTGGGGCCAGGAGGATGGAAATAGTCCAAATTGGGGTGCTATAAATCACCCCACGTGACCCATTATAAGTCCTAGTTTCAATTCCTTATTGGTCTAGTTATTGTGTTCAAGTCTGTATTTTGACAGAACCCACGAGTTTTTGAGTTCAATTCTCGTTGCGGGCAATTCTTTAGTGCCACTCTTGACAATGCGGCTCTAGCTCACTGATCAGTGAATTACTGCCCGCATTGCAATGCGGCTGTCAGTAGGGACTGGGCACATTGCAATACCGCAACTTCTCTTAGTGATTTTCCACAGCTTTCCATCAGCTGGGTTCGTCGGGTGAAAGCAACCTGTGGGCACTTCAGCGGTGTAGTGCAGACACAACGCAGGCCTTGCCATTCTAAACTTCTTTCTATCCCCCCTTTCCTCATCAATCCGAATTCCCCGAGTCTGCGGCCCTAGAACGAGGTTACGAGTGTTGTTGTCTGTCAAGAGAGACTAGCCCTAAAATGCCCTCAAATGGCAATGCCAGTTTTCAGCATCTTCAACAATATTTGCCACAACACCATCTCTTCT
Source organism: Mycena metata (assembly GCA_029378385.1). Lineage (NCBI taxonomy): Eukaryota > Fungi > Basidiomycota > Agaricomycetes > Agaricales > Mycenaceae > Mycena > Mycena metata. Next base: position 313,495 of record JARKIB010000094.1, read on the forward strand.
TGTTACTACTAGTAACCACCGAGGCTCTCAGGACTCTAATCTCACACAACCGAACTCGGTTTGCATTATTTTGGACCTGCGGCGTATACAACAGCACCACATCGCCAACTTCTCTTCAAACCGAACCTCCACCATTTCCCCACCGCCTTCTTGCTTTTAGCTCGAGTTTCAACTTGTTCTCATAAGATTTTCCCAAACTTAAATCCACCGCTTAGTCCCCACTTCCAACCCAAACATACGGGACTATTCAATGAATACCTCGCCCCGTACGATAGCCTCTCGGCTTCAACCTCTCCTTCAACCACTGACCTCCCTTTCCTCCCTTTCAGAGACAGCGTGCAGAATGCTGAATATGTGCACTCTTTTTTCAATAGCTTCGCTCAAGGGACACATAAATCAATGCAGGTATACTTTTCCTAGCTTTCAACCACCCTCAGCCCACACTAACCCGCTCTACCCTCAGCGGCTTGAGCCCGGATGTTTTCTATGGAATTCTCACACAGTTGATCTTGCCTAGTCTCTCATAGACAGACACTGCAAAATTTTGTTCATACCTCGCAATTTGTAGATCTTGCCGTTTGCTGTGCAGGTTCTTTGATTTTGCGTTCATGATGGCTCAAATATTGCACATTATCCTCCGGATCTTTTCCTCCGATGTATTCGAGCTCCTCTCAATTTTTCCCTCAATGTTCACACGTCGGTATTCTCTCTGGTCAACTTTGATTCCTTGACCCAACACTAATTTCCCGAGGATACCAGGCAATCCTTCGAAACTCTCTTTTTTCCACTAGCGCGTTTTGTTCTCAGCGGCGTGAATCCGGGCTCTTTTTGATGGAATTCCCACGGTTGATCTCGCCATATCCCACGTAAGTTTTTTATTTTCCGGTCATTTTATGCTCAATTATCACGCATTGTACCCTCTGTTTCCTGAGGCGATGGAGACAATTCGGTCTGGAGTGTTTTTCGATCAAAAGGTGTGAGTGATTCTCGCGTCTACTTGGTTTCTCGGATTGACGTTCTCAGCAGTTTGAACTCGAAGCATCCTTCAATCTGGAGGCAGGATACTAATAATGCACTCAATTAGACTAGGTAAATTACGCAAAAGTCTCTTCTGAGTCCAGTTTCTTCGATCCGCGGATAACTCGGTGGTTCAACCTGAATATAAAACTCAACCTCGCCCCGGTTCACTTCATTGTTTTAACATGGTATGCCTACTTTACAGCTCACAGTTATACCGACTTGTTGCTCATTGGCAGGACTTGCATCTTGACCGCCACGACCGCGAGGTTGAACTACTGCTTCGAAGTTCAACCACCCGGCCCAATGTGCAATTTCGATTTACCCAGGTCAGTCTATGTTCGTCTTTACCTACTGGTATCCTTCTTGTTTATTACAAATGGTGATGTTCCTGTATTCAACTTGATCCCGTCCAAACCGCAACGTTCTGGCATATTCTCCATGTAAACCATGTTCAACTCCGCCCACCCCTCGCAGCCAGCTCAACTTGTTCCCAGATGTCCATCCAAACACACAACCCCTTGCTCCATACTTTCTCCCTCAATTCCTCCCTCTCAAACACTGCGTTCCAGGACCTCCTAGACTCAGCCTGAGTTCAGGGGCCTACATGGACCTACACTGAGACCCACCTACGTACAATCTGCATAGGTTGATGTAGGTCTGTGTAGGTCAATGTAGGTCATTCAAGGGCAGCTAAGGTGAATTTAGGTGAATGTAGGTCCACGTAGTAACCTATACCAAGACCAATTATCACCTCCAACAACAGCCCAGTACTAGTATCGACAACCAATGCGTGCTACTTGGGGATTTTGCAATTGCAATCACTGCCCTCAAGGGTGGGATAGCCGCGGCGCCGGCTCGCCAAAGCTAGCCGCCCGCCTCAGGCTAGCCGATCAAACCACGTGTGGCTAGCTAGCTCCGGCCCGCTAACAAGCCATCAGCTAGCCCAAGCTCCGTCGGGATTGTACATGGGGTGGGAGTTCAACTCGCGTTAAGCAGGAGTGCAAGCAACATGTGCACGTACACTGGATGGCCCGAGAACGTCGTCGCATGGAAAATGATACAAAGTCGGCTATCGAAACACGCAGAGAGATGATGCCGTCGAAGGCTGTCGAAGGACCTACATTGAAGCACTGAAACAAGGGGACTATAGACATAATTGCACAAGAGTGAGGACTTGTTGGTACAGAATGGGAAGGTTGGGCTAGGTGAGGCGGGCCCACCTACCCATAGCTACCAACCGTGCAGCTAGGCAGACTGTCCATCAGCTAGACAAAGCTGGCGACAGGTGCGGCTAGCTGGCCGGCTAGCCGAACATAGCCTCAGCTGGCCGAAGCTAAGAATACCTAGCGGAGGCCCCAGCTATCCGGCGGCTGAATGCAGTGAATGGGGCCTGGCGGTATGTATGTGTTCGTTCATTCGACATTCCGCAACGTGGGCTTGAGTATGGGCTTATATCCTAAGCAGGTATTCACATGCTGGATACATGACATGGGGGGCAAAGATCCAGGCACACGATTGTTGTGTGCCTTGAATGCATATATCACGCACATGGCCCGGATTTAACTGTGACACGTCACTAAGGGCTTTGTTGGTTTTTTCAAAGTGCTTTGTGTTGTGTAGTAGCTATAATGTACCTAGTTAGCAGGAATCTGAGATTTATTTTCAACCTTGAGTACGAGTCAGCTTGGTAAACTGGGTTCAGGGTTTTTTTTGGCTGAGCCGCGACTTGGCCGTGGATCCCACCGCAGCTCTGCCACCTACTAGGTACATAATAGCTACTATTCAGTCAATCAGCAACACAAAGCTCATAAAGAGCTTTGAAACAACCAACAAACACCTTTGTGACAAGTCACAATTATTTCCGGGCCATGTGCGTGATATGTGCATTTAAGGCACACAACAATTATGTGCCTCGATCTTTGCCCCCCGTGTGATGGGTTCACTTCCATCCATTCAACTCAGCCTCGATGCATGCCGAGAAGCCCGAAGCAACATAGGTAGATTCGTAGGTATGCAGCTACTCAATTTTCTGACGAACCAGTCGGTTATTGAGTAGTCACAGAAGACGTGTGTGAGTGACTTAGGTTTATTTGAGCGGGAGGATGTTGCAGTTTAGGATTGAACAGGTATACAAGAAAAGAACTACGCACCGCATCTGAAGGAAACGAGGGTAATTGCCAAATAAACCAAGATAACCCGTGGATGTGGATGGGACCATGGAGAAGCTCACGAGTCCTTCCCCTCAAGTTGAATTATGCGAAGGAAGTGGGTGCGTACGCGTGAGATTCCCTTGACATCATCTAGGATTTATACTTGAGTCAAAGGGAGATGACGGTGAAATGGGCAAGATGCGCTGACAGTGAATTGAGGCTAGCTAAGCTAAAGTATGGGCTAGCTTGAACACTAACACACCACACCAATCCCCTTATGATTATAACACTAAGACTAGCACATCTTCCTAGTGAGTTCGGGTCCCGAGTCGTAGTATGCGACTGCTGGTTTGAATCCCTAGTGCACTAGCAATGATTTATGGCCTCAACTATCCCAACAAACAACTCTAATTTTTGAGCTAGCTCAACCGTTTGACCGAAACAAGTCTTTCCAAGGGATTGGAATGAACGGGTTGGGGTAAAAAGGGTTTTTACTAGGCAGACATAGATTGCTACGACGTCCTAGGCGAGGTGATAAAGTGTCTTCTGAAAACTTCCAGTTACGGACTATGCTGCGCCAGCTATTCTCTCCTCTATGACAATCCCAGATCAACAGATATTTGGGTGCCGATTTAGAACCTTGAATCTAAGCTCTTTTCCTTAACACTTGGGCTTATAATGGACCTAGAGGGTTCACTCAAGCTTCGTTAATCAGCCAATGAATCGACCATGGAGTTCTACCAAAGTGCTGTGCTGGTCGTGGTCCGTTTTACGGGAGGTGTTTCCTAGTCACCCAATGCGTAGCCCTTGCGAAGTCCACCACGAAGTCAACAACAACTCTCAAATGTTCTCTTTGTGCGCTCGGTCCCGATTTATACGTGGAGGTCGTCGCCGCTCACAAGCTCCCAACGTGATTCTTTGCTTATCAGTTCACACAGTTACTTGTGGATCCAACAACACTGATTCGATTTCTATAGACTTTTACAAACGAAGAAAATACTTTATCTCCGCTAGCTAGGCCTGAGCACACCCTTATCGTCGCAACGATGAGCGGGGCATGAACTGGTCTTTCAGCGGTATTTACATGTCCTTTTTATACTAGTTGAGAGAAAGAGATGAGGTAAAGCTAGCTGACTGTCTAGCAAGCCTAGTGCATGATAGAACCGGCTAGCTCGCCATAGGGGAGCTGCACGGACCAGTTTTGGACTCTTTTTACTCATTTCACTGACCATCTTGGGGGTGTAGGCGGGGTGTATTGCCAATTCTGTTGAAACGGCGCAACAACAATGTACCGACATCTAGCTGCATTTTGCGATTTTTAGCGCTAGTTAAATGCAAGGCATACTAGGCTTCAAGTTGTAACAAGCTAGCTTTCTAATAGGTGCAATATTCCTATTGGGACTCTGTTTGGTGATACAAAGGAGGGTCAGAGTGAGCTCCGGCTGCTAACTGTAGTACAAACTTAGTGCTAGGCGCGTGAACAAGTGTTACACTAGGGGAGTATACGCATTAAGGAGGATTACTATGGTCTAGTACCTCGTAGTGTGGGCTAGCGCGCCAATAAACGACTTCTAGAGAGCACAGGATAACGAGAGTTACCAGCTAACATAAAGAGGAGAGACATACGAATAGCTGGTGCGCTGCTAGCGGGATAGCACTGGGCTAGGGGCCACATTCCATAAATAACTTGGTGCTAGCTTTGGGTTTATCGGGCCAGCTAGCGATAGCGACAGCTAGGAGAAACTGTCGGCATAAGAATATGCCGAGTGATAGATCAGGTGATCGACGCGACGCGTTTGAAGGCAGCTAGCTGCACCAAACAAAATCAAAGGGATGTATTTCAGGAGAGATGGCACAATGTCTGAACGACTAGATGTTCAGTCCGTGCGGAGACGGAGGATTAGTGAGCAGGCGACGGCGGGAATGGTATTTCCGAGTCGTTTGCAAATACAGAGAGTCCGGGAGCTGTAGAGCTGTACGGAATTGGCAATATACCCAGCCTAGGCCCCAAGATGGTCAGCTAGCTGACTGTCTGGCAAGCCTAACGCACCATAGAACCGGCTAGCTCGCCGTAGGGGAGCTGCACGGACCAGTTTTGGACTCTAGCGCACCAGCTATTTGTATGTCTCTCCTCTTTATGTTAGCTGGTAACTCTCGTTATCCTGTGCTCTCTGGAAGTCGTTTATTGGCGCGCTAGCCCACACTACGAGGTACTAGACCATAGTAATCCTCCTTAATGCGTATACTCCCCTAGTGTAACGCTTGTTCACGCGCCTAGCACTAAGTTTGTACTACGGTCAGCAGCCGGAGCTCACCCTGACCCTCCTTTGTATCACCAAACAGAGTCCCAATAGGAATATTGCACCTATTAGAAAGCTAGCTTGTTACAACTCGAAGCCTAGTATGCCTTGCATTTAACTAGCGCTAAAAATCGCAAAATGCAGCTAGATGTCGGTACATTGTTGTTGTGCCATTTCAACGGGCTGATGAATATTCGAGCCTCCCGATGACTCGTCCAGCTTATTGTTTCTGACCAGCGACATTGCGGAGAAATCCGCTCAGTAGCATTCAGACTTGACTAGTATCATACTATGCGACCATGTTCTTTGTTTGGTCGATTCGATGTGGGATTGGAAGAGCTAGAAAGATTCATCTTGAAGAAGAATAGGAACAGCCAATTACATGGACGGATACATATGCTGTGAGCTGTCGCTTTGTGATGCGCTCTGAACACGCCAAACGGAACGTAAAAGACAAGCCTTCATGATTGCGACTCTGTATCCAAGAATATGATGATTTCCGCACCTCTGAATAAAAAGACTCACACCATTCCACAAGGCCAGACCCCGAATCGAACAGAGACCTTACAAGGAAACATTGCAGGTGCTGTATTTATCTCACATGCATTACCACTCTGCCACCTGGCCGTGATTAGGATGAAGAACCTCGACAAACGGATGAAAAATGATATGGACCTGAATTAAAAAGGCCAGACCCCGAATTGAACGGAGACCTTGCGAGGAAACGCTGTGGTGTCTGTATTTGTCTCACATGTGTTACCATTCCACCACCTGGCTGTGATTAGGACGGAGAGCCTTGACAAACGGACAAAAGAACGAGACGGACCTGAATTAAAAAGTCACAACAAATGGCCAGACTCTGAATCGAACGAAGAACTCGCAGGGAAATATTGTTGAGCGGGGACTCATCCTGCATGCGTTGCCACTACGTCACCTGGTCGTGATTATGCACGAAGAGCTTCGACAAACGGACAAAACGATACGGACTTGGATGGAAATAAAAACCTGACTTTCGCACCCAAGGCCAGACTCCGAATTGAACAGAGACCTTGCGAGGGGACATTATTAGGTGTTGTATTTGTCTTGCATGCATTACCACTCTGCCACCTGGTCGTGATAAATCTGCAATGAAAGAAGAAGCAGGACGGAAGGACACTTAAATTCAATACGGAGACGGATCAACGGCGGGCCGGCAGACGGAGTGGGTTCTTGGGAAACGGGGTGACCAAACAGGAAACGGAGTTGGCACGAGGCAAGTCTGAGTCCACTGTCAGCCCCTTCAAACATAGGGAGTGCATGGAGATTGACACGGCGAGTCAGAATGGAAATGAAGGAGGGCTCCGTTTCCTAAACAAGGAGTTATTACGCGTGCGAGTATCAGATGGAGATCTGTATAAAAGCCAGCTGTATGATACGGAATATTATCTTATTACCTCCCACTGCATATACCTAAAGCTACTCCCCCTGAAGTACACCAGGCTGGGGAACTAAATTAAATATACTCCGCTACGGGTTGTGCCGCCCAATAGTAGGACAAACCAAGGTCACCTAAAAGGCCAGGGCTTGTCAAGAAACCCCATCTGTCTCACCTCTATTTCGATAAATTGATACAGAGGAAATATAGTCAATCCGGAGTTGAAAGCGCGCGGTAGTAGATTATGCGGCACACCACCAAATGGCCAGTCGCCTAACTTGACTTGGTGCAACTGTTTCTTTTCGGAGTTCGAACACATATCCTTGCGAGGAACCTACCACACTGTATACGGAAGGCCTATCCTACATGATCATACCATTCCCCCAATTCAATTTGCACACTTCACCCCCGAGTCTTTGAAACGGAAGTGACTCCGTTTCAAGGTGTTCACCAACAGAGAAACCAGGCTACGAAGGGAATCACTATAACCGTCCGTATAGTGTTACACTGTACTAAAGAGACCTGCCGTCTGATACGCTCGAGTAAGTTATCAGCTTAATGAATTATGCTAAGTTGCTTCTTGAGAGGATTGAACACGTGACCTCTAGGGTCGGCCCAAAATACAGAATTTTGAGCACTAACTAACTGAGCTAAGAGACTACATAACTTGGGGGAAACAATTCCCATACATAGGCACCCTCCTTGTCTCCAGGCCAGTTACTCTTCTCTGAGCCCAGCCTGTTGGCATTCACACGGTGCATCCAGATATCATCTAAATCTAGGTTGAGAGCCCCCAGTTGGGATTCATCCTATGTAATAGGTTATAAAAATTCAACCTATAGTCAGCCTACAGTCAGTTGGATGTAGGTTGAACAACGGGTTTCATCCTACAACAAGTTGAATTTCAGCCTAAGCTAGAGCCTCCATAGTGCTGTAAGTGCTTGGGATGTGAATAATGCTCCATCTATTCTGAAATATTTTTTACCTGGAAAAAAAAATCGAAGGCATGTGAAATATTTGTATATGCTAAAAATAGACCAAAACCAAGGTTGTAGAGCTTGAAGAGAGCTACAAAAGTCGTCCCTACCACTTTTCGCTAAACAGCTTGGTTGAAGCGTAAAACACAAAATGCTTTCTAACATGCAATGATTTTTAACGTCAGAACAACTCAAAACCAGACTTTCTGCAATTTCCCGGACAGTGAGATCTTCATAATGTTTGTTGAAGAGTGGACAGTTGGTCGCTGATCAGAAATTCATCTGCACCATATAATACCCCGTTGAACTACATAAACTACATAAATTCCGCGATAATTGCCCTCCAGGCAGAGCCTGGACACCCTCACCTGAATCGGTCTGAGCTCTGGTCAGCAACCATTGAATATATGACATAGACCCTTTTAATTGCAAGTTCATTCTGGCGCCCCCGCCGACATCACCAAAAATTATACTATACCACGGAAAAATTCAGAGAAGTTCAGAGAAACTGACAACTTCTGTGAAGCACTGTCCGAGAGCGGGGCAGACGAGGCAGGCCGGTGGTCCGGTAAATCAGAATGTCATTGTTCCATTTTAGGCCTCCACCTCGTCCATACCGCAGACCCCGTCAACACCGCATCCTTTCATAATACTATTCGAAAACCAGAAGTGGGCGCCGTACAGCGGTGATCGAACTCGTCGCCGATTTTGTTCAGGTACGTGCACTCACATGAGGAAGCAGTGTGTACTGCCTCCCCGAAGCAGATATTAGAGAGAGAGATAGGATGGTGGGGAGTCCGATCCTCGTATAAGTCGTTGTATCATGTATTGGGTAGAAAACTGGTCCTATGTGTCTGCGGGGCAGAGCTGCCTTCTCCCATTATCGGGTCGTCAAGCCTTGTTCACGTGCTCGAAGCGACAAGGAGCTGACTGAGACAACAGCTGCCAATCAACTTCAACTGGAGAGTCAATCTGCGGGGAGCGGAGATGAGCATCCTTGTGATCTATCATCGTGAGCAAGAGGAAAAGTATCACGAGAAGTCGCGGGCAGTGGCGGGGGAACATGAGGGCAAGAAGAAAGATCTAACAACTGTTTGTCTGTGTATATTCTACACAATCAAATTTTAAGATATAAATCCCACGCTACATAGTACAAAAGGACATCTCACAGATGACCCACCTGAGGACAAGCTCGCAGTTATATCTATCAATGTGAGCTGCTTCTCCGATGCTCAATGTACTGCTATATCTCACTTATTGACGCTGGCAGAATCCCAGCTGCTAACAAATGCACGTAGAAACATATATGACGATAGACAAAGATGATTATTACAGTACGAGAGGATGGGCAACACAGCATCCTCGGTGTCCGACAAGGACTTGGTCGACATGTTAACACAACTTAGTTGGCTCTCCAAATAAGCAGTGAACAGTGTACAGCAACTGCGGCAGTTCAGAGGTTAAGTTAAATGGAAGGAACATGAGGGTGAGAAGAGAGATGCATCATGAACAAAAAAATATGTGCTTTGACTTATTTGTCCCTGTATGTTCCACATGTTTGTCCTTGTATGTTCTGCACGATCAAATACAAACCACTTCAATCATTTTCTGCTAAAAGTTTACCCGCCGGATATAAGCCTATAAAAGGTAATTTCCTTTGCCAGAACACTTACGTGTCCAGGCACTACATAGAAACCCCAAACTACATAGAGTCCCCTCAAACTATGTAGAATTACATAGAACTACATAGTTGAGCTGAAACTACAGCCAACTACAGCCAACTACACCAACTACAGCAAAAAAGAGGTTTTGCTGATGTAGTCCCCACTTCCAACCCACCGACGTCGATATCTCGATATTTCTGTCCGGTACATCAACTCCAAGTTCTCAACGTTAATCTGGACACCTTCAAACACTTGAGTCCTCTTTGAGCCTTTCTCCACTGACTGAAAACTCCTGTGGACCTTTTCTCACTTGGTCTTTCTCGGTGCTTTCCGAATCATCCCGACTCAGGCCTCATCCCCTATTCATCCGTTTTACATGTAAACTCCCATCTTGACCGCCAGGATTATGTGTCCTTCCGCACATTCATTCTCGGATGATCAAGGTCATTCATTCAAATTAACTTGCCCACCGGCAACACTCCAACATTCTTCCAGTGTAATTTATATTCAACCCCCGTCTCCCCTCAGACCCAATCCAGCTTTGCCGGAGATATCCATCCAGAACGCATTTAAATGCAATCGCTAGACGAATACAATGATCCTCGTTTTCCCGCAAGCTTTCCTTCACCCACTGACCTTCCGTCTCTCCCTTTCAGAAACAGCGCCGCAGAATGCTGAATATATGTGCATTTCTTTCAATAGCTTCGCACAAGGACCACATAAACTAATAAATGAACACCTTTACTGGCCTTCAAGGACTCTCAGCATCCACACTAACCAGCTCTATCCTCAGCGGCTTGAACCCGGATGTCTTTGATGGAATTCCCACGCAGTTGATCTTGTGTTGGACCGGGTAAGCTTTTTATTTCGCCTGCACCTGAGGTGCATAGTTTGTTGCGTTTGACTCTGTTCATCGGTTTGGAGTACGTTGGATGCTGCCATGCGCAGAAAAACACTTACCTGAGCCTAATTTAGTGCTGGAAATTGAAGTGAAAGTTACTTTACACTCTTGGAAGGTGCATTCTTGCCCCATGTCTCAAAATCAATGCCCATATTATTTCCAGCGATTTGGCGTCGTCGCACGATTTGAAGTTCAAAATTAAAACTCCGCCATCAGTTTCGGAAATTGCCGTTTGAGCTCGAGCCCACCGAGCCTTAGGGGCCAGGGAAGAGTTGGTTTAGTTACACTGGAGTATAATCGTGAGCTTATAATCGGTTCACTTAATGGAGTAATACTGGCTGAAAGGAAGGATTTGGGTAGGAACCGTCTCACGGCCGTCACGGCCGTGTTTCCGCGGTTATTCACGGCTCGAGTCCGTGCCGCCCAGTGTGAATCATGTTCAACCACCCATCCTTCAAGTTCCCTCGGACCCTTCACCTTTATTTCACCAGTGTTTAATCCATCCATAAGGCATTCAGATACAACCCATGTACGCCGCGCCGCGTACGTGCGTTGCCTTTAATTTTTGATACCTACCTTCGCTCAAATTCCCCACCACATGGATGGCTCACTACCCTATCCTTACACCACTCTGCAGCGGCGCACGTGAATCCGGCTGTAAGTGGAAGTGCAAATTTATTATTTGCGGTTGCCGTTGGTTGGAGTATGCCTTGGTCCGGTTCAACTTTTACTCGGGCGACGTAACCTCAAGCTGGTGGTCCGTCTAGAGCAGCAGTTTTTGGGCCGAGTCCAGTTCGCTTGCCTGGCTCCCTGCCGCTTGACTCGCGGCGGCCTGAGAGCCGACTCTGCTAACTCCCTCCCTCCCCGTTCTCCGATACCGTTTCGACTCGAGATATCGACGGCGCGCACAACGAGGGAGCCGGGCTTATAATAGGTAGGCGCTCCAATTCTCATCTGCGGTTGAACGGTTTAACTTCAATTGAGAATTTAAGACAGTTCAATCTCACATGAGAATTTAAGCGCGCCTACTCACGGGCCTGGTTAGGTTCAACTTGATTCAGAACCAACCAGGCTCGCCTTGCGTCTAATAGATTCCGGTAAGTTCAACGCCACGTTGTTTTGATACTGATACTACGCCTTCTTTGAACTTTCGATGTTGTACCGCGCCACTGCATCTTTGAACTTTCGGTTAATCGTAGTAGGACGAGTCGACGCGCCTGGAGTTTCGGGTGCGGAATCGATATCATTGTGCGTAGTATACCAGTCACGAGAAGTTTTGGATCTCGTTCTCAACGCGGGCTTACCGATGCGCGCTGGGTAAAATAACGGACACCATTCAACTCGGTGGTTCAACATAATATTGATATGCAAGAACTACTTGTGAACATAGGCGAATTCCGAATCCCCTCGAGTGCAAGTGTTAGTCAGGACAGAAGTGGAGTGAACCCACGCACCCTGTTCCTGTTCGAGTTTTCCGACGTTCGTACGGGTACTGGCTTGCTTCGACGCGTTGACGAGTATGAGTATGTGAGTTTCAACAAGAATAGATGGAACCCACCCAGGCCAGATGCGCGCATGAGCGCGGTGTTCGTTGGTGCGCGAGAGCTAAGTTCAGAATGAGGCGAAGGCGAGGATCGTAGTCCAAACAAGCGATGGGCGCTCGAACGCACCTTGGACCTCGAAATCATCGGTCACCCTCACCTGTGGCAGTTCTCGCGAATCATCACGGCCATGAGAAAGTAGGAGGTGAATGTGATAGCTCAGTGGTTGATCGAAAACCAGCCTCCCCGGCGCTACTCCGCTTGATATAGACCAAGGATGCGGCAAGGCTACATACCCGAAAACGACGATCCTAGGAGATCAATGCGCACAGTAACCCATCTATGGTACCGTGAAGTGTGAACGCATCGTCAACGCCCGAGTTAGTTACGCGCACCGATTAAGATTATAGAAATTTGTGGCGGCCCGAGTATATCTGTCAATTTGGATCAAAGACTCCGCATTAAATTTGGACTGTGCTCCGTATGCGCGAATCGAAGCTAGGGCTTCGAGTTAGTGTCTCGATCGAAGGAAAAGCAGAAGAATCATTGCCCAATCCCGCAATAGCGGCACCGAAACTTGTAGTGGTTAGGAAATACACAAGATACCAAGAGATTGAAAGGTGTACTGTGCGAGGACGGGAGCAAGGATGTTCGACATCATCAGCTCAGCCGTTTGACCGGGAGCTGTCCCGATATGTATATCTGCGCTATCCAGGCGCCAAGAAGCCCAACGAGTGCCCCAGGGAAGAAGAAAAGGGGAGTGTAGATGACCATAACAATCAGTTTGATCTGAATAATGAGAACCGGAGTTGAACTCGATATTGAAACAGGGAAGGAAATACTCACCAACATAGATACAATCATTGAACCAAGTCCCCAGAATTGACCCGGGAGACTATCATCAATGGTTCGCACATCGTTCGTCACCCAGCGATGATTCGGGATGTAGCGGAGTACTGAAAAAAAATGAGCATCCCGCTGGCGCACATAGAGAGGGTTAAGCCTCAAGGGAGCACTGAGGATTGATTCCATGAGATTTGTATGTATGATCTTCGAGGCCCGCAGTTGACCGTATACGAGGTAGATAAAGACCGCCATGAGGGCGATGGTGCCGATTGTAACGATTGCAACTGGGATTATGAGACGAAAAAATTAGCGCACGAATACTAAACGAACGAACCGAGGGCGGCCAAATAGCTATTTTGAACGTGTTAATCGAAGGGACGGCATTTCAAAAGGGACTTACAAAACAACATCTACTTGGTCAGCGGGAAACAAATCGTACTGCCTGGCCCAGTAACCCAGCTCCCAGGTTCGGAATGCGACAAAAGTCTCATTGAAGAAAAGGCCTCCCAAAAATAACGCGAAAAACAGGATCGGGTATTTGCCTCCCATCGCGAGTAGGTGCATTTCCACTGGATTATAAAAATTGTCATCGACGAGTTGCAAGAAAGAAGACAGCGACGAACATGCGGAAGCGCCAACATGTCCGAGTTGGATTTCTTCGGCCACGATGAGTTTTCCGTCAGCAGGCTTGGAAGTATCGGCAACTGGGGCAACCGGGTCCTCTGTGTCAACTTCTTGGTCGGTTTTGTCCAGTACTTGTTGGTCTTTGCGGATTTTGGCGACCAAGAGCCCCGGCTTGGTCCACTCCGAGCCAAGAAAAATGGACTCGCCTGGCCAGGCAGCCCAAAATTACTCAACGCCTCTTGCTCCTCAATATTAATGGTTACATAGCTCATCTGCACCTCGTCTCAACCCCTATGTATGCTGTTGGATGCACGCGCGAGCGCGGTGTTCGTCGGTGTGCGAGGGCCTGAGAAGGAGGCGCGGCGCAGTTTGGGGGCGAGGCGTCCGTCAAATAGTAGCCGGAAGGGCTTTAAATTTGAGTATTGAGCGGGATGCGGGCGCGAGCAAGGGGTACCCGCCGGAGAATGCCGAGACACCGGCTAGGTGGGTGCCTCCCCCGGCAGACCCTTTATTTCAGTTTTTGGAAAAGGTGCAGAACCCTTCGAAAACGCGTTTGCGAAGGTGAAAAAAAAATCAAGTTTTTTTGGCGGTGGGAACTTGATAGGAACCTGGTGAGGGATGTATTTGGAGCCTCGAGATACCCGCGGTTAGCTCGCACTCGTGTCAAAGAAAACCTGGCTCAATAGACACCTACCTCAAATGGGTGCCGAACCTCACCAAATTGTATGCCGAAACCGATTTTTGATCACTTTCTCAGGCAAAATTACCATATTTGGGTATACACGTGACCATTACGACAGTCTGTCTGTCCTCCCCGAACCGTTAATTCACTTTTTCGACTCCGTGTAGGAGATTTTTTCTGCGGGTACCCCTTGGGCGCGAGACGTTGAGGGGGGTGCTTATGTAAGTTAGTCGCTGGGATGCGGGCGGTGGGCGGCGGGTGTGTTTTGTTTGGGAGGCACTCGTGGTGTGCTTGACAAGAGTTGGGCGACGGTAACCGTCGCTCAAAAAATTGGTGGCTACCCCTGAATTCCACCCAAGTTCAAGCCAAGTCTTTGAGCGCGAGATCGAGATGTTGAGGAGTGGCGGATGAGAAAGGGAATGCCGTAAGTGTTGGCGCTAACGGCACAAGCCGCTTTCATCCACCACACCCACCACTGCCGCGAACTCGCCTGTGGCCCTCTTCGTTACCTGGGAAGGAGCAACAACACACCCACGAAAGAAAGAATAATCACCAGCGAAGAAAGACGAAGAACGAGTGGACGAATAAACAAGGAAGAAGAATAAGACGAAGAGATGCGTTTCCGCAAGCCCTTGGCACGACTCCAAGTCTCCTGCGACTTCCAGCCCGTGCAATTCAAAAAGGCGCGCCGTGCGTCGTCTTCTAGTAGTACTACCACTGAGACAAGGAAAAGGACAAGAACGAAAGGGAGCGGGAGCACGTAGAGAGGGAGACCACGCGTGAGTCTTTTGACACGCTCATCTCTTCCCTTCGACGCGTACCTCTCGTCCCCCTCGCATTTTCCCTTCATTCTGACCGAGCTTTCAGGATGACTACCCCTCACGCGCAGCACTGCATCCGCCCCAAGGTCTACGCCTCCTACTGCACCCCTCCAAAGAGCAGATGATTGATGTGCGTACTATGACTCCTTTCTTTCTTTTTTTCTCGGGTCCTCCTACCCTTCTCCGACATCCGTACCCTCCCCTTCACGTTTAACGCTGATGAAAGTCCCCACTTTCATGATGTCCTCTTCCTTTGTCCCGCTTGACTCCATTTTTTTTTACTCAATCTTCTTGCTCGCCGCATCGCAACTCACATCCATCTCAGACTCTCCGCGGACTCCCCGCGCACACCCCGCTGGACACCTTGACTCTCTTTCGACATGTGCGTTTCACGTCGCGCATTTATTTCCATTTCGACTGACGCGATCTCAGCGCGCGCTCCACGGCATCGTCTCTTCGTCTTATGGCTTTTCACTCGCGGCCATCGCCAGTGGGCTCTCGAGGCTGGGGAAGCCTTGACTGCGGCGATTGGTGATTTCCCAGAGCGCGGTATTTTGGTACGTGATTTTTCAGTTCCTTTCCGTCCTTCACCCTTTTCTTCATGCTACTTCTTTTGGCCGTCGTTCTTGCTTTCATTTACGCTGTTTCTGCTTTGATTCCCCACTCTGACTCTTTTCGCTGATATGCCATGTCTTTGCAGCGCAGCGGCGTCCCGACATGGGCATGGAATTTCGCCACGAGGTACCGAACGTTCCACTCAAGCAAATGTGCGACTCTGACAAGATCATGGCCAACTCGTGTCTACGCAGTGCGCGCCGCCCAGTTAACCGCTGCCGCCGTCCCCGCGCTGACCGTGGCACCCTCCTCATCGCACTTCCTCTCGGCCTTTCCGAGTTTCAGCCGCTCCTCTTCGCGCGCGCCGTCCTGCTCCTCCGAAGACACCGGGAACTCGTACATACTGCCGCCTACAAGTACCCCAATGGCGAAACGATGGAAGGCATGGCTAAATGTACGTCCTTTTCCTTCCTCCGTGCTTCCTTCCCTTCGCTGCACGCTCACCACTCGCGACTAGTCGGGTTGCTGGCACCGGCACGGATACGACACGACTTGAATCTCGCTCTCGTACTCCCTCTGGGAGCTTACACGCCGCCAGAACGAAATCGACCCGCGCGCCGTCCCCGATATCAACGGCGTGGAGTACCTTAACGCAGGGTCAGTCCTCCTTCCTTCCTTCACGTCCAGCAATCCCCGCTGACGCGACACCGCATCAGGTCTCCCTCCGTCGGTACGGCGCCACGCCTGTATCCACATCCAAAACTTGCCGCGCAGCAGATGGGGTGTGCTCTCCCGCCCGACACGATGGTCTCCACGCAGGCAGACCTGGTCCACGCGCCGCGACCTCGCGCTGTCGTACGCCGCTGCGTCCGCTGGGTTCAATGAGGATGATGGGTGGGGAGGCGTCGGAGGCGTCGCGCGGATGGCGAGCCACATGATGCCCTCGGGATGGGTTCGCGCATCTGCGGCGGCGTGAGCTTCGAGCATGCGCATCATCACGTGCGTCGTGCTCGGCGCTGCACTGCGCAACAGGCCACCCCTGGGGAGCATGGATAGCTTGGTATGTCCCGTCTCTTTCCTCTTCGTCTGGATAATTTGCTGACTGGTTTGCTCGTAGGTGATGGTCCCGCCGCGATGGAGTGCACGCTCTGCGCGTGCTTGCGCGCGCCCGCCGCGCTACCTCATCCTCAAGCCCATATTTTTCTCTCCCTCGTCTCTTCTCTTCTCGGTGTATATTTTCCCTTGCCCTCCCTCCTCCTCCTTGCTGTGTCATTGCTCTGTCTCATACCATCTATTCATCCACAGGGCCAGGCCGGCGGCGTCGACGTCGCACGTGGGGAGGGGAACCGCGCATGGGCACGGCGACGGCGACGGGTGGGGAGGGCGAATGGGAGCGGGAGCGGGCGAGGGATGCAGAGGAGAGTGTGGTGGCGGAGCTTGTTGGGCCGCTCGCATCGGCGGTGGGAGCAGCAGGGGGCGGGACGATCGACAATCGCCGCGCCCGCTCCGCGACGTGCTCGCCTCGCGCCCGGATGTGCACGTACGCCGCCCGCCGACGCCCGCGGCGTCCATGCCGTTGACCCCTGCACCCGGGCACGCGAGCTCTTCGTCTACACCCCCGAGCAGCACACCAGCGCTGACGGGCTCGGCGATCGCGCTGCCGTACTGCATGCTGTGCGCGTTCGTAGCTACGGACACGGTGGCGATATACGACACGCAGCAAACGGGGCCGGTGTGTTTGCTCACGAAGTTACGGATTTGGCATAGTGAGTCGCCTCCCCGCCTTTTTTATCTATTTGGTATTTGCAGGACGCTGATTGAGCGCGCGCGGTACAGGTCCCCGGACAGGCGCTCCCGTCGCGCGACGGCTACTGCATGCTCGTCACCTTGACAAGATCCTCCCCACGCACCACACGCAGCAGGCTGCAGGTCGCGGCCCAGCATTCGGTGCCGATTTCGTACCCGTCGAGTTCGCATCCATACAAGCGGCAGTGGGAGCCAGGCGGAAGGAAGCAGGAAGCGTCCGCTCGAGCCGCTGACGCCGGCGGCGAGGCGAGTGTCGATGGGGACCGGGAACGGGACGTTGTGATATCAGCAGGTGCGTATTCGTCGTTTGTTTCTCGTTGACTTCTTTGCTAGATTTCCATCGACACCTATAGCCTCTCGATGTGCGCGAATCACCAAAAAGCACCAACCGCTACTCCTTTGGTACGTTTCCCATACTCTTTCACTTGCCCAATGTCATTGACTACTAGCCTAGTGAAATCAAGGTAAGGTGACATACGTACCTACCTACCTTGTATCTGTAGCTGCGTGAATTGAATATAATAATTTTCTCGTTCTAAAACTCGTGGGCTGGGAAGCATTTGAGTGGTGCTTGAAGTGATTTTAGATACCCGCTTAAGGTGCGTCAATTGAGGTTCGAGACGCGTCAATGAACTTGAAGCGAGGCGTGTCGATATATTCGTGTCGAACATATAGAATGAATTTGCGCTTCTTCCAAGTAATCAATGCCATTATTGAGACGCGTCAAATTGAAAACTAGTCCTCTTTGGCCTTGAATCGAGCCTGGAAGTCTTAGTGAAGGGTTGAGACGCGTCGAACAAATGATTTTTTCGTCGCCTCGGGCACGTTCGTTCCAAGTACGCGATGTTAGGGTCAAGACACGTGAAATTTGAGACCAATGCCTTGGATTAAATAGAAGACACGTCTAGTTGAAGCTAGACGCGTAGGATGCCTATTTTTATTTGCCGCAAGCGCAGTCTGATCGATAGTGTTTGCCTCGAGAAATTCAGTTCTTGGGGCGGTTACTGTATACCTTCGTCGAGAAAATTGGGGCCGTGGGTCCTGTCCTGGTACATGTCTACCTTCTTGAGCGTTTTCACACTGCTTCGTCGTGATTTTTCTTCGCCGCAGGAGTTGACTTTGTGAGTTGACGTTGATCTGTGCTGCCAAGGAAGATAACGCTGAAGTGCTTCAAAAAGTCTGGCCGTGCGCGCGTTTGAAATTCACGAGTATGAATGCCTCTACCTGCGCTCCTCTGGAAAATCGCGTATTGTTCACTGCTAAATAAGGTACCATCTTTCTCTGCTGCAAGCGCTGGCTTGGTTTCTGGCCTGGTTTTCCCAACAAAAACTCGCGCCGCGGGCGCCTGGGTGAGGGCTTGCCCTGAGACTCTCTTCCCGGGAAAAACGCGTTCTTTACCGCTGCGGCGGCGTTGAGATTGCTCATGTCAATTGATACAGTGAGCATCCCGTCTCCCAGCACCACGGCCTTGAAAGAATCGGGCCGCAGGCCCAGTTGTCTTACTTACTGAATATTTGAGGCCGGCTACAACCCAGGCGGAAGTACCGAATTTCTTTTTGCCGTGGACGCGGTCTTGGTGAGTTGGTACAGGTTGAGTATGGACTCTCATCAAAATATCTGTGGTTGCAAAAGCCAATGCAGGTGCTAGCACTGTCGAATTGAATGAGACACAGGATATTGATCCCAGGTTTGAGGGTCTCTTTGAGTTGAAAATGCCGATGTTTCTTCCGTCGCGGGTGCGGTGTTCAACCTCGTCGAGCAATGTAGAATTCCCCTTGATCCTTACCTGTCATTTAAACCTGTGACCTTGAGGCTGAAAGGCGTCCAAAAAAAGTCCGCTGCGGGCACCGTTGGTATGAAGATATGCCATCTGCACACTGAGATGGGTAAAATTTCTCTGCCGCCGGCGCGGCCTTGGTAGACATTACTTGGAGATGCAAAATAGAATTTTTCTTCGTTGCGTGCGCGGTGAGGCGAGGGATATTCACCAGTGTAAAATACTTTACTTGAGGTGTTGAATGCACTTGAGATGACTCAATTTTTCAGGCCGCGGGCGCTTGGAGTTGGAGAACACCGCCGCAGGCGCACGAGTTCATGCATTTGTTTGTGTTGTGTTGGCCGGTTTGTCGAGTTTGATAGGTGTTGAATGCACTTGAGGTGACTTGTAAATCGACAGAGTTCCTTCGCCGTGGGTGCGACAATAAATCCCTTGGAGCCTTGAGGCGGGTAGTTGCTTGGGATAACTATTTTGGTCTCCGAGACTCACGAAAGTGTGTAAAATGAAAGATGGATGGAGATAAACCCACACTTGTATAGTCAACAAGGGTGTGGGGTAGGAAGTGCTCCACCTCAGTCATAGGGGTAATATAGATATAAATCTCGGAACTATTGAGTTGCAATGATAGAAGCATGTCGTGATAGGTCGTGATTTGAAAGCAGACTTCGGCATACTCGGCATGGCGGAGGTAATATTTTTCGGTTGTGAGATCAGCCGTGCGGCAGCGAGATGTCAGG
Organism: Mycena metata; assembly: GCA_029378385.1. NCBI lineage: Eukaryota > Fungi > Basidiomycota > Agaricomycetes > Agaricales > Mycenaceae > Mycena > Mycena metata. The sequence goes on from JARKIB010000094.1 coordinate 333,310, forward strand.
AGAGTTAAAAGGCTTCAGACATGCATAGTTTTGTAAGGAGAGGTTGTAGATTAGCATAGGCCCACATAAACGGCCGCTTTGTTGATAGACAACCAAAGACCACAGTAGACCATCAGAACCCACACTTTCATTCAGTTTTCCTGATGAGTGATTGTAACCAGGATAAAGATCAGCACCCGGCGCAGAGAGAAGCCTTGTCCATGTTGCATGTCATCTCCTTGTACTCCACCTCCACCTCCACTACTGCAGTGCTACCTCTCCAGTCAGTTTTTCTCCTGTAGAAATGTTGTCACTGGTTGATGTCTTACCTTTCAAGATTGTGACAGCTTCATGTTTTCCTTAGATGGTGATTCTCGATCACTCCACATTACCGGTACAGGACTGTTTTTCTTGAACCTCAGAGGAATTGATGAGTTTGCATAGGTGGCCACGGTGGTTCTGGAGGTCCAGCACACCTCCACAGTGGCACTGGTGGGGTGGGGCAGGGGCCTATTGTGCATATCACTACATCACAGTTAATCACACACAACCTGCAAGCCACAGTTGCTACAGACCAGGCATTGCGGCTTGGCAACATCCGGGCAGCTCAAATTGCCAGTCACTGTCCTCCTCCATCGCGAATCTTCTGTGGCAGAGAGGATATCCTTAACAAGATCCATCAATTTTTCTCTGATACAGGGATCCAACACATTTATGTGCTACATGGACTAGGAGGGGCTGGAAAGACACAGATTGCTCTGGAATTCATCAACAAGTCATCATCTCGGTGAGCTTGATCATCCACCTGCAAATGATTGTTGATCCAGTTGTATGTCAGCTTCTCAAACATCTTTTTCATTGACACCAGCACCATTGCAACAATTGAGACAGGTCTCAAGAACATAGCTGTCCTGAAAGACTTTGGAGATTCTCCGGAAGATGGCTTACTATGGCTGACCAGCAAAGTTGAACAATGGCTACTTTTCTTTGACAATGCAGATGATCCAGGCATCAATCTGAATGATTATATTCCTCAGTGCAATCACGGGAATATCATTATCACCTCTCGGAATCCAGGAATGTGTATTTATGCTGGATCCCACTCCCCTGTGTTGGACATGCAAGAGGAAGATGCAGTGGTATTGCTACTCAAGAGTGCTTTGCAAAAGGCCACAGTCCGTGCAGAACAAATTGCAGCAGAAATTGTGAAGGTAAGATAATTAGGCCCGGCAACTCATTCAATTTTTTTACATTTCATTAGTCATTGCACTACCTGCCTCTGGCAATTGTTCAGGCCGGTGCATTCATCTCAAAATCTCGAAATCTGGATGGCTATCTGGCTCTTTATATGGAGAACCAAGCACGACTGCTTAGTGAAAAGCCTGCTCAATCTCATGACCACTATGCTTGGACAGTGTACACAACATGGCAAATGAGTTTTGACCGGCTCACACCACCAGCTGCCATGTTCCTGCAGCATTGTTCATTCCTCCATTATAATGGAATTTCTGAGGAAATCTTTCGCTACGCTTCAAGGTACCGGTTTCCTTCCAATGGTCCATCCATAGAAGAAGTACGGGACCCCCTGGAATTCCTCTCACATTTTCTACGGTCAACTGGAGAATGGGATACTTTGCAGTTTTGGAATGCTGCCAATGAGATCCAAGCCTATTCATTGATTAGCTTTGATGAAGAGAAGAAGATCTTTTTCATCCATCCATTAGTACATGCTTGGAGTCAAGCAACAGTCCAGAACCCAAAGAAGGCTATGTCCATTATGGGGTCCATACTTGGCATGGCTGTTTCAGAACGCTCACCGTGGGATATGCAACTAGCGAGTCTGCTATTGTGTCCACATATTGAATTGGCTGTACAGATGGATGCAGAAATAGCTTTAACGTTCAGGTATCAATATGCATTTATATTTTGGGAAGGGGGAAAATATAAACATTCTGAGGAGCTACTGGAAGAAGTGCTGCAAAAACAGAAACAGGTACTGGGTGAGGATCATCCAGACACCCTGCTTACGATGGGTACCCTGGCCAACTCATACTCAGACCTGGGAGAACATCAGAAAGCCAAAGAACTCAGGAGTGTTGTGCTGGAGAAACAGACACAGTTTCTAGGTAACGATCATCCAGACACCCTGCGTACCATGGGTAACCTGGCCAACTCATACTCAGACCTGGGAGAACATCAGAAAGCCAAAGAGCTCGAGAGTGTTGTGGTGGAGAAACAGAAACAGGTCATGGGTGAGAATCATCCAGGCACCCTGCTTACCATGGGTAATCTGGCCAACTCATACTCAGACCTGGGAGAACATCAGAAAGCCAAAGAACTCAAGAGTGTTGTGCTGGAGAAACAGACACAGTTTCTAGGTAACGATCATCCAGACACCCTGCGTACCATGGGCAACCTGGCCAGCTCATACTCAGCCCTGGGAGAACATCAGAAAGCCAAAGAACTCAAGAGTGTTGTGCTGGAGAAACGGAAACAGTTTCTGGGTGACAATCATCCAGACACCCTGCATACCATGGGTACCCTGGCCAACTCATACTCAGACCTGGGAGAACATCAGAAGGCCAAAGAACTCAGGAGTGTTGCACTGGAGAAACAGACACAGTTTCTAGGTAACAATCATCCAGACACCCTGCGTACCATGGGCAACCTGGCCAGCTCATACTCAGACCTGGGAGAACATCAGAAAGCCAAAGAACTCAGGAGTGTTGTGCTGGAGAAACAGACACAGTTTCTAGGTAACGATCATCCAGACACCCTGCGTACCATGGGCAACCTGGCCAGCTCATACTCAGACCTGGGAGAACATCAGAAAGGCAAAGAACTCAGGAGTGTTGTGCTGGAGAAACAGACACAGTTTCTAGGTAACAATCATCCAGACACCCTGCGTACCATGGGCAACCTGGCCAACTCATACTCAGACCTGGGAGAACATCAGAAAGCCAAAGAACTCAGGAGTGTTGTGCTGGAGAAACAGACACAGTTTCTAGGTAACGATCATCCAGACACCCTGCGTACCATGGGCAACCTGGCCAACTCATACTCAGACCTGGGAGAACATCAGAAAGCCAAAGAGCTCGAGAGTGTTGTGGTGGAGAAACAGACACAGTTTCTAGGTAACAATCATCCAGACACCCTGCGTACCATGGGCAACCTGGCCAGCTCATACTCAGACCTGGGAGAACATCAGAAAGCCAAAGAACTCAGGAGTGTTGTGCTGGAGAAACAGACACAGTTTCTAGGTAACGATCATCCAGACACCCTGCGTACCATGGGCAACCTGGCCAGCTCATACTCAGCCCTGGGAGAACATCAGAAAGCCAAAGAACTCAAGAGTGTTGTGCTGGAGAAACGGAAACAGTTTCTGGGTGACAATCATCCAGACACCCTGCATACCATGGGTACCCTGGCCAACTCATACTCAGACCTGGGAGAACATCAGAAGGCCAAAGAACTCAGGAGTGTTGTGCTGGAGAAACAGACACAGTTTCTAGGTAACAATCATCCAGACACCCTGCGTACCATGGGCAACCTGGCCAACTCATACTCAGACCTGGGAGAACATCAAAAGGCCCAGGAACTCATGGGTGTTGTTCTGGAGAAACGGAAACAGCTTCTGGGTGACGATCATCCAGACACCCTGCTTACCCTGGGTAATCTGGCTAGCTCATACTCAAACCTGGGAGAACATCAAAAGGCCAAAGAACTTGAGATTATTGTGCTGGAGAAACAGAAACAGGTTCTAGGGGAGAATCATCCAGACACCCTACATGCTATGGGCAACCTGGCTAGCTCATACTCAGCCCTAGAAGAACACCAGAAAGCCAAAGAACTCAAGAGTGTTGTGCTGGAGAAGCAAAAACAGGTTCTGCGTGAGGATCATCTGGATGTGTCACAGCCTGACCAGTTGACTTCATCGATGATGCCATCAAAGCCTATGATCCTATTGATCCTAGATCACCTGCTTCCCATGACTGCGGTACCTGCACTCGACAATGTTGACTAGTGTCAATATCACTTCACACTTATTTGATCTCTCCATTCTACATCAGTAGTAGGTGATTGAGGCCATGTGCTGATACTGCTTCAAGTCTTATTGTTTTCTCCATTCTTGTACAAACAGATACCAAACAACCTAGAGGTATATAAGTAGCTCTAGCTCCACCCATGTACCTTAGTGTTTTTATTTTTATCTTCTTCGCGGGTTGTTCTTGTGCCCTCTTAGTCTTCATCACACCAACAACCCATAAGGGCAACCTCAAGGCCCGAAAATACTCAAAAGTCCTAGTGAGGGAGATCCAAAGAGAAGAAGCTCTAAGGATTCCCATGCTAGGCTGCGGATATAAACAACTAACGTGACCAAAGTGATCAGTAAAGATCCCAAGCTTGATCACAGACATGCGGTGAAATGCTGACTATGAGGCAAGTCGTGAAATGAGATGCAAATATGAACCAGAGGATGAACTCTAAATCCACACTACACATATATATACACATACACACACATACACATTAATTGTCCTCGTTGAGTTCGGGGGTTCCAACTAAAGTATATAGCTGTTGCAATCTGACTCCCCTTGCAAACAATTGTGACGTTTAGATATCAACCAACTCAAATATATTGTGAATGAAATAATAAAAGGAACTCTAAAGCTCCAAGTGGTATGCCGAGTTCTTGAACGTCAGAACGATGAATAATTGTTATGGCTAGCAAGACAGAGGGAGATCCATTGGCCTTACAGCAGGTAATTTGTACATGATTCAAACCATATACTAATCAGTAACTCGTAACCCGTTAGGCTCGTGACCAGCCGGCCTGGTGATGACTGTGCTGCGATGACACAGACTTGTGGAACTCGTAACAACCGGGACCGGCTGGGCCCCCCGTCGCCACTTTGGCAGATGGAAGATCTCCCCACCAAATGAGAGGCTTGGACTTAGAAAAGCTCGAAAACATCGATATTGTCAAAAATATGGTCTCGGGATGTTTCAGTCGAGGATGGATAACTTTGGATTCTCTATCCATAGAGACCAACATGTTTTTTGGGGATCAGAAAAAATAAAGGGGTCTCCATCGATAGAGAATGAAAAGTTATCAAATGTTCACTAAGGAACTTTGGGACCGAAATTTTGAGATTTTGTGTTTTTTCAAGTCGTACCCTCTTGAATGGCGGGGAGATCACCCGTCACCAAAATAGGTGACGAGCCTGCCCAGTCCGTCCACAAGGTTACCTGTTGTTTGATGTCCCATCATTATTTACTCTGAGGTTGTGCGTATTTGTTCTCTCTCCCAATCTGACCTGACCTCCGCAACAGTGACTGTGACCGCTGTGGACGTTGACTGGCCTGCAAGTCTAGTAATCCGTTAGTCTTATGTGTTGTATCCTATTTTTACAACATGGGACATCCCAGTGATAAATTAGCAAGCCGAGACCAGGTATGCTCCTGAGTCGGAGTCAAAATATGTTTCCTATATTCCAAGGATACCTATATTATCCTTATCTATTGTTAACATACCTGAAATTGTGTTTATCATTGTGCATGGAGAGATTTACATCTCGACCAGCCATATTCAAAGAGCCAATTGTCAAGTTTGATCATATAAACTTGCCGGATTTCAATACATGAACTTGTTTTGTTTTCTAATGCCCAAATTTTCGATTTCCCAGCCATTTTCCGCGGTGTGTCATGATCAGGCACGGATTACTCAGCACTGTTTGGCCTGAGCTGCCTTTTCATTCCCATTTCGGCGGAAATGTTTATGGACCATCGATCAACCATCACCAAATGTTGCCAAAATGTTGCCAGAATATAAATTATCAAATCCCTCAAGGCTTCTCAAGTCGACCATTTGGGCAACATTTCAGCCAACATATCCTCAACATTTCTGAGATATTGGATAAACCTCAGCTCAAATTTGATCAAAACTTTTGTAAAAACAACAAGAGTGTGGCGGGGAGTAGAGCGCCTATCCACGTCTTCAAAATCGAAAGAAGCAGAAGAGCTGTAAAATCTGTTACGGTCTGAAAATAAAGCTGTTAAGTTGTGCCGAGGTGGGATCAGCCCCCGGCCAGGCTCGGCATAGTGAAGCCGGACTTTTCTGGCTGTGTGAGCAGAGATGCCGCGCTGAAAGGGCGGTGCCATCAGCGGACCTTAAAAAGCTTCAGACAGACAGGCGTAATGTTATAAAGAGAGTGATATTATATTCGAATTCTGATACTGATTACAGATGGGCCAAACTACGCTATGGACTGGTAGGCAGACAACAAGCTTGCAGCTGCTCTATGCGGATGCCAGCCCCCACCTCACCTGCGCTCTCGCTCGAGTAGGAGGAGACAGAAAGTATGCCCTACCTGCACATTGTTGGCAACGCCGCAGATGCATTTGGCGCCATCCCAGCGGGACATAGTGCGTAGTCAGATGGGTAGCGCGGCAGTAGAGGGGAGGGGAATTGATATGGATGAGTGTAACGCTTGAGGAGTCCAACACTTCATATATTGCTCACCGTTTGAGTAGATCCAGATTTAATTTGAGGACTTGGAGCAAAACTTTGCCTTGCAACATTGCTTGCTGGGTTTGTAGATCCGGTGTGGCAAGGGAAGAACTTTGAGGTCTTGAAATTTGTGCGACCATCTTGGAATTTATGCGACTATCTTGTGCTGGTCAACATATATAAGTTGGTAGGAGAAAAGCTTGAAGCTTCATCCACGCAGAGGGCAGTGAGGAGTTGCATGAGAGCTGTGGAGCGGTTGCAGCTTGTCATGTGCGATAAGGGCATGGGCGGCCGCAATGGAGAAGATCATGTGCCCAGTGCATGGGAGGGAGGGGTGACAGCAGGTCAGGAAGAGAGGGGACAGCGCTCGTGGAGAGGTTGAGGGGTGGGTCGTGGAGCGCCGAGCGGTCTGGCTGCATATGGAGGGAGACTGCCAGGCAATCTGGAGGATGAGACAGCCCCTGGTAATGGCTGTGTCGGTATGACAACGAAGGCGAACGGCGAAGGAACAGCGGGGAATATGGGGAATGAAGGGAAGGGCGAAGATTTGCACCAACATTAGTGTTGTTTGGCCTGATGCGCACGGACCTTTGATTTGATCGAAGGGCAGGTAATGTTTTGCTTGAAAACATACAGCTCAGTGGCCCTCGCTTGCGGCTTCATTCAAAGCTCTCGAGCTCATCACAAAGTGGGCACAAGCAAAGGTAAAGATCACAAAGAAGCCTAGGGCCGACCCAAATGGGGAGATGTTGCTGCGATGTTGAGAATGACATACATTTGATGTCCACACGACATTTTCTGAACCTTGAGATTACAGCTTCTCAACATCTGACTGCAAACATGTGTGGAAGGTTTGCTAGATGTGTTCCAAATGTTCGGGCCCACATTGACAAAACATCTGCTTCGTGATGTTTGGTCAACACGGGACTTGATTGGCGGTGTAGAACTGCCTTGAAGAGAAACTGATAAAAACAACTCGGATTTTACTGCCACCCTCGGGTTATCTTCAGCGCCCACCCGTTCAATCTTTAGGCTTCGATGACCCTTCCCCCTTATCATCTGGGGTTAAATCGTCAAGCTTTCGCTTCTTGTGAATGCCTTCGGCGGGACTCGGGGTCTGAAGCTGTTTCGTAAAGCTGAATTTCAATCGCGAAGGTGTGCCGCCTTCAGTTTTGAAGGCCGCTACAGTAGATAATAAGCCTCCATTCCTTGAAGATGAAACACACCTACATCTCATGACTGGAGTTTCCCCCGGGCCGGCACCTTTCGAACTCAAAAAGATGATCATATTCATCTCCAGCACAAAGTGCTTCACCGAGAGAGGCTTTTCATCGGCGTCGAGCAAGCATTCAGCATCGGTGATGTGTCCAGTTATGAACGCATGGCTGTTGGCGGCAGGGACCAGCTTCTTTTTACTGTAACGTGGGTTATTGGGAATATTAACCTTGGACTCAATCGTGCCAGGGGCTTTTAAAGCAGAGATGTATTGCTCCCCCTTCATCTCAAAGGTCCCATTTCTTTCATTTTGCTTTGAAACCATGCCAGAAATGTGTGCAATCACGTGATGGAATGGGCTAACCACATCCATAAGGCCAAGATAGATTAACTATAGTTGGTTGCAGAATGCATCAGGAAAAACCAAAACTGCCCCATAGATCCACAAAGACCCACATAGATGTCATAGACAATGGGCTTCTATGCTAGCAAGGTGGGAAGGGGGGGGGGGGGGGGGGGGGGGTCAACTCTATAGACACCTATAGACACCTATAAATCCCTGTTTTCTATAAAACTGGCCTGCTTTCTATGGCATTTTGTCAACTTTTTTTGGTTCACAGTGGCTTAAAACACACACAAAAATGACAGTAAAAACATATATTATACCGCATGTAATGCAGACATACAAGGTTTCTGTCACCACCACCGACCTTACTCACGCCTTTTCTCACTGTGCTTACTTACGGTTCAAGGTGTTTTTCCATGTGAATGTGAACTTGTTTCGCTAAGGGACATTATATCAATCTAAAATGTCCTTCAACAACTAACCATTATGTAAGAAACACTACCATTAAGAAACACTAACTACACAAAGTAGTACGGTTAGAAATGGTTAGAAAAGTTGATCAGGCTAGTAAGGTCGGCCAGGTCTGATTAGGTCTGTCAGATCTGCTCAGGCCTGAGTGGCCTGATACAACATTATACGTACCATTTTTGACCCTTATCAAGGGGTCAAAAAACCTGATGGTCTGACGCTATCTTATCTGGCCCTATAGGGCCTGATTTGGCAAATCCGATTTTTCCGACACGGTACGCTATCCTATCGCCTCCAACCTCTCCTTCACCCACTGACCTCCCATTCCTCCCTTACAGGCACTCCACCGCAAAATGCTAAATATATGCGCCTTTTATCAATACATTCGCCCAAGGACCACATAGGGCAATGTAGGTACACTCCTTCCAGTCTTCGAATGCTTTTTACCAACGTGTTTTGTCCTCAGCGGCGTGAATCCGGACCCTTTTTGATGGAATTCCCACGGTTGATTTTACGCAGGTTTTTATTTCCCGTTCATTTGAGCCTCAATCATAACTTGAATTTGCCCAGGCGAGGTAGGCGAGTGCGTCAGGAGTGTTTTTTAATCAAGGGGTGTGAGTGGGCTCTCGGGTTCAGTCGTTTTGCTGATATGACACTGATTCCTCGTTCTCGGCATTTTGAACTTCAAGCATCGTTCCATCCGGACGCCGCACACTCGCCGAGTCCAGGTAAATCCCATTTTGAGCCCAATTTCCTTGGTGGCCTCGGGGATTCTTCAGATAACTCTAATTTTCGACCCCGCGCCGCGACTCGAGACAATGTTTGAATGTGGTATGTATGCCTACGTTCCAACTCATACTCTCTCATCGCTCATCCCATCATTCCTTATCCTGACCGCCATGGCAGCCGCGATGTTGATCCACCACTGCTCAAGTCTTTCCAAGTTCAACCACCCGGCCCATAAATTTACCCGGTTCAGTCTATGTTGATTCTCATTCATTTGCCTGTTTATGAACGTCCATTTGCAGACCATAATGATCCCTTATTGCGTTTGAACTCGCCCATCGGCATCATCGAGACAACCCCGCTGGTGTGAGTTATGTTCAACCTCGTCCGTCCTTCCCTCGGACCCACTTCAACCTGATTTCAAATTATTCATCCATAAGGCATTCAGATTAATACAACCAACGTACGATGTTCCTTGTACGTTGCTTTATTATACTCGAGCTCTCTTTTACCCTCTGATTCCAGAGCACACCGCAAATGCTGGATATATCCTATACATGAATCAATGCATGTAAGCGCACCACTCCCTATTCCATCCTTCCACCGCTCTCACCGCTCACACCGTGTTAGTTTATTATTTGCGGTTCATCTGAGTATCGCTATGGCGCATTACTATATGCCTTGGTTCTAACCTACTCAGGTTGGTCCGTCAAAGCTTTGTTGGGCCTCCAGGTACGGACGGGTTCGCCGCTTGCTTGGTTTCCTGCCAGAGCCGACTCCGTTAATTCCTTCCCCGTTCTCGGATGCCGTTTTGACTCCAGATATCCAATATACGGCGCGCACTGGCACAAATAGTAGGCGCTCTTGAATTCTCATCTGACGTTGAGCGCAGACTCTCGTATATCGTGTGAATGAATATCCAGATTCCGGCAAGTCCAACGCCAATACGGAGCAGGATACTGATAATTGTAAGTAGTGAGCCAACCTTCTCTGAACTTTGGGTCGGACTCTCACCTTTTCATCTGCCCGACTCGGAGTCAAAATATAAGATGGCCATACTGGTAAGCTACGTTCTCACGACGGCAACGCGTCTTGTGCAGCGAAGTGCCTCCTGAACGAGTCAGACAGCCAGTTCAGTGTGTGCTACGTGGAAATTTTGCACTGGCCATTGAGACCTCGCGGTGTGTATGCGTTCATTCGAACGCGGGCTTGGGCTTATATCCTAAGCAATTACTCGCGTGCTGGATACACGACGGGCTCACTTCCATCCATTCGACTCGGCCTCGATGATGCATACTGAGAACCGCGAAGCAACATACATACGTGCGCAGGTATGATGGTATGCAGCTACTCAATTTTCTGGCGCATTAGCCGGTTATTGAGTAGTCGCAGAAGACGTGTGTGAGTGACTTACAATTTTGTGTCGGCGTATGTCTGAAGCAAGGGTGTGAAACGAGATACATACATTGCGCAGGGTGTTCGGCGGGTGGGACCGAAATGAAATAGTTCTGAATCGAGGTTGATTTCAACGGGAGAATCACTTGAGCATATTGTAGTTCAGGATTCAACAAGTATACTACACACCTGAAGGAAACGAGGGTAATTGCCGAATACCCCAGCGTAAACCATGGACGTGAATGGGACAGTGGAGATGCTCACGAGTCCTTGCGCTCAACAAGTTGAATTATCAGAAGGAAGTCGATGCGTACGCGTGAGCTCCTTCGACATCATCCGGTATTTATACTTGAGTCAAAGGCAGACGACGCGTTGATGAATATTCGAGTCTCCAGAAGACTCGACCCATGACACCTAGCTTGTGGTTTCTGACCGCCGAAATTGTGAAGAAATCCATTCGGAATTGATTGATATGTGAGCACCCAATTCGGATGTTCTTTGTCCGGTCGATTCGATGTGGGATTGAGTTTGCGCAGAGAAAGAGTTAGAGAGAATCATCCATTGAAGAAGACTAATTACATGAAGGGATACATACGCTACGCGGATGAATTCCTCACAGCATCTACCCAGTGATGGCGCATGAGGGAGGGCGCAGGGACAGCCTGCGAGAAGAGGCACTAAGAAGGAAGGATGGATGGATGGCGAGGGCAAGGGCAAGGCACTCGGGATGCGGGCCGGCGCGCGGTATTCGTCGGTACGCGAGGCTTCAGCTTGAGTCTTGAAGCTTGAAGCTTGAAGTTTGAGGCGGGATGTGAGCGCGAAACGTTGAGGAGTAGCGGATATGCGCGGGGTGATTGAATCAGTCGCTGGGATGCGGGCGGTGTGCGGTGTGTTTTGTTTGGGAGGGCACTCGTGGTTGTGCTTGACGCGAGTTTGGGCGACGGTAACCGTCGCTCAAAAAATTGGTCATCACCCCTAATTTTCACCCAAGTTCAAGCCAAGTCTTTGAGCGCGAGACGTTGAGGAGTGGCGTGTGTGAGCGGGTGAGAAGGCGGGCGGGCGGTAGGCGGCGGGGCGTGCGGTGTGGGCGGATGAGAACGAGAGTGTGCACGTGCCGTAACTGTTGGCGTTAACGGCACAGGCAGCTTTCACGCCCACCACCGCGCTACCTGGAGCAATACTAGGCAGACAGAGAAAGGACAGCAAAAGACTCACATGAAGAACGAATCAACGTTAATAACTCCAAGCCCATCTCGTCGTGCGACTTCCAGCCCGTGCCCTTCAAGAAGGCGCGTCCTGTGTCTTCTTCTAGTGATACTACCACCGGGGACAGGGACAAGGACAAGTACGAAAGGGAGCGGGAGCAGGCAGACAGGAGACCATGCGTGAGTACTTTTACGCGCTCATCTCTTCCCTTCGACGCGTCGTATTCTATCTCCCCTCCCTCTCGCATCTTCTGACGGAGCTTGCAGGTGACTACCCTCCTCACGCGCAGCACTGCCTCCCACTACACCCCATCCAACCTGGCCAAGCTACAACCGGCAGGGCAGATGATTGATGTGCGTGCCCTGATTTTTCCTCTCTTTTTTTCTCGCGTCGTCCTGCCCTTCTCCGATATCTGCACCCTCCCCTTAACGCTGATGAGCGTCGCACTCCCCCTTCTTACCGCTTGACGTCTCGGTTCCGCCTCGTCCCTTTCCATTTCTTGACTCAGTCTTCTCGCTCGCGGCATCACATGCATCACAACTCACATCCATCTCACAGATTCTTCATGGACTCCCCGCGCGCGCACACCCTGCTGGACGCCATCTGTGTCCTTCGACACGCAAGTCTGCTTTCGCGTCGCGTATTTCCATGTCGACTGACGCGATGCGTGTTTCCGCAGCTCGCACTCGACCTCTTCGTTCTATGGCTTCCAATGTGGCGCCATCCGCAAGTGGGCTCTCGAGTCCGACTGTGGCGACGGAGATTTCCCAAAGCGCGGTATTTTGGTACGTGATTTTTCTTTTCCTTTCCTTCTACCGGGCCTAGCGGACACGTCGCTGTTATCTTGCCGTCTTATGGCTCTGTCCCTTACCCTTTCATTCGATCTCTTTCTTTTGGCCATCATTACAATTACAATTTGCGCTTTGATCCTCGACTCGGACTCCTTCGCTCACATGTCATCTCTTTGCAGCGCAGCGCAGTCCCTGGACTCCCATCACGAGGATACCCAACGCGGGCTCATGTCCGACTCTTGGCCTAATTTGTATCGACTTGCGTCTAGGAAATGCGCGCCGCCCAGTTAAATGCCGGCAAAGCCCCCGCCCCCGTCCATCACAGCCCATCGCACTCCTCTCCGCCTTCCCGAGTTTCGGCCGCTCGTCTTCGCGTGCCTCGTCGCCGCCGCCGTCCTGCTCCTCCTTGCGAAGACACCGAAAAGTCCTACATGCTGCCGCGTCTCCTCGCCTACAAGTACTGTACCGCAACGGCGAAACGATGCCCGGAGCCACGTCATGGCCATGCATACGTCGTTCTTTCCTCCTTCTTCCTTCTTCGCTGCATGCTCACCACGGGCTGCCGGCACTGACACGGATACGACTTCAATCTTGTACTTCCTCAAGGCGCTTACGTGCCGCCATAACGAAAACGACCCTCGAGCGCCGTCCCTGATATCAAGCGGTACAGAGTACCTCAATGCAGGGTCAGTCCCCCTTCCTTCCCGTCCATCGCGATCCTCGCTGACATCGTATCAGGTCGGTGTCTCCGTCTGTACGCGTCGTCCCTGTATCCACATCCAAAACTTGGCCGGCGCAGAACATGGTGTATGCATTGCGCTCCCGCCCGGCACGCATGATCGACTCCACGCAGGCAGGCCTGGTCCATACGCCGCGATGCTGCCGTCTTCCCTTCGCGCCGCCGGGTCAAGGCGGATGGATGGCGGGGAGGCGGTGCGCCTCGCCGATGGCGAGTCAGATGGTGCCCTTCGCGCGGGCCCGTGCTCGCGCATCTGCGGCGGCGTGCTCGTCGCCGTGAGTTCGAGGCCGCCCCTGGAGAGCCTGGATATGAGGGATAAGGGATAGCTTCGTACGTACGTGCCCTCTCTTCTTCCCTCCTCTGAATACATTGCTCATTGGTTTGCTCGCAGGTGATGTTCCCCGCTGCGATGGAGTGCACGCTCATCGTCCTCTCTTCTCCGTCTGTATTTTACTCGACCTCCTCCTTCCTCCCTGTGCTATTACTCTATCTCATGCCATCTACCCATCCACGGGGCCAGGGCAATGGGGCGTCGACTTCGCACGTGGGGGAAGGGAACCGCGCATGGGCCCGGGCACGGCGACGGGCGAGGAGGGTGAATGGGAGCGGGAGCGGGCGAGGGCTGCAGAGGTGGATTTCGTTGGGCCGCTTGCATCGGCGGTGGGAGGAGCGGGAGCAGGAGTGGGATCGACAATCGCCGCTCTCGCTCCGCGGCAACACAATGTTCTCGCCTCGCCCGTGCTCTCGCCCGCGTACGCTGCCCGCTGACGCCCGCGGCGTCCAAGCCGTTGACCCCTGCACCCGGGCGCGCGAGCTCTTCGTCTGCTCCCCCAGGCAGCACACCAGCGGTGACGTGCTCCGTGTTCGCGCTGCCGTACCGCATCCTGTACGCGGTCGTACTATAGACACGGTGGCGATATACGACACGCAGCAGGCGGGGCCAGTGCGTTTGCTCACGAAGCTGCTTTATGATGGGTTTACGGATTTAACGCGGTGAGTCGAGTCGCCCTCCTATCTCTTTGTTACTTGGCAGACGCTGATTGAGCGCGCGCGGTCCAGGTCCCCGGACGGGCAGTGCTTGATGCTCTCGTCGCACGACGGCTGCTGCAGGCTCGTCACCTTTGACGAGTTCCTCCCCACGCACCACACGCAGCAGCCAGCATTCGGTTCGTACGCGTGAAGCTCGCATAGCCACACAAGCGGCGGTGGGAGCCAGGCGGGAGTGCGCAGGAAGCGTCCGCTCGAGCTGCTGACGCCGGCGGCGAGTGTCGATGCGGACCGGGAGCGGGAGCGGGACGTTGTGATATCAGCAGGTGCGTATCCGTAGTTTGCTTTTCATTGACTTCGTTGCATTTCCATCGACGCCTCTCGCCTCTCGATGTGCGCGAATCACCACAGTGCCGTTCGCGTGTATCAAGAAGCACCCACCGCTACTCCTTTGGTATGTTTCCCGTACATGCTCTTTCGCTTGCCCAATCTCATCGAATCCCAGCCTGGTGAAATCAAGGTGAGGTGACATGTACGTACGTACTTGTATTGTAGTAGCGGTGTGAATATATTGATTTTCTCCTTCTGAAACTCGTGTGGGCTGAGAAGCATTTGCGTGGTGCTTGAAGTGATCTTAGATACAAGTTTGAGACGCGTCAGTTGAGGTTCGAGACACTTGAAGGAGGCGCGTCGATAATTTTTTCTTCGTCCTGCCGTGAAAAAATTGCGCCGCGGGCACGGCGTAGTCTGCGGCCGCCTTAAGACCCTCCCTCTTCGGCCTGAACTTGCTTTGGTTTTTTTCCTCCGTCGCAGGCGCTGTCTTGAGGAGTTCATTCTCGTTGACTTGATGTAAGTTGGAGACACGTCGAACACGCAGAATAAATTTGCGTTCCTTCCAAGTAATCAATGCCATTATTGAGACGCATCGAATCGAAAACTAGTCCTCTTTAGATCCCTAAATTGAACCTGGAAGCCCTGGCGAAGGCTTGAGACGCGTCGAATAAATGTTTTTTCGTCGCCTCCGGCGCGTTCGTTGCAACTAATCAGTATTACAGTTGAGACGCGTCAAATTCAAGACCAATGCCTTGAATCATATCTGGGAGTGTGAGGGACAGCAAAAGACGCGTCGAATTGAAGCTAGACGTATTAAATAACATACTCTTTAGGCGGGCATAAGTCACCTTTAAAAAAACTGGGGCCGTGGGCACCAGGTACATGCCTACCTTCTTGAGTGTTTTCACGCTGTCCTCAAGAACTAAAGTCTTTTCTCGCAGGAGTTGGTTTGGTGAGCGAGTGTTGATCTATGTTGCCAATGAAGATAACGGTGAAGTGCTTCGAAAATTCTGGCCGCGCGCACGTTGGAAATTCACGAGTATGAATGCCTCTACTTATGCTCCTCGGTGGAAAATCATGTATTGTTCACTGCTGGGACGTGTACGCGTCATTTGGTCCTGGGATCTGCCCTCGAACCTGTCGACGCTTCTCTCTTCAATTCGACGTGTAAACTGGTAAGCTGCGTTGCTTTTCCAATAAAAAGTCACGCCGCGGGCACCTTCGAAGTTGAAGTAGGCGAGGGCTTGTCCTGAGACTCTCTTCCCTAGGAAAATGTGTTTTCTTCCCGCGGCGTTGAGAGGGCTGACTGAACTCGTGTCAATTGATAGTGAGCATGCCGTCTTCCAGCGCCAAGGCCTTGAAAGAATCAAGCCGAAGGCTCAGTTGACTGTCTGCTGAATATGTTTTAAGTCCCGCTACAACATCAGACTTTTGACAAATCTATTGTGGCATTGTACAACGCCAAACAATGCCGAAAAACGCGACAATCCCCCGCGACCGTCACAACGTGGCAACGCGACAATTTTCGGCGAAAATCTGACAACGCCGGAACAAGATCGTCTGATATCACCGGAACGCGGATGGACTGCAAGACGATTTGACCTCCATGAGTACATTACCTACCCTCCAGACCACCACACAACATACTGGACACATACTTGCTCCCACCATCCTACAAGACACAAGTTAATTTTGGTGAACAACGCCGAAACGCGAAAAAACACGTGAAATGCCACAATCAAAATGTCAAATGGCTGATGAACCCAGGCGGAAGTACCGAATTTGCCTTTGCCGCGGGCGCGGTCTTGGTGAGTTGGTACAGGTTGAGTATGAACTTGCCATTGAAAGATCTGTGGTTGCAAAGACCAAGGGCAAAACAAAAATTCTGCCGCAGGTGCTAGCGCTGTCGAATTGGATGAAACACTAGACTCGAGCGCAGTCGGAGTTCGCCCAAACACCCAAGTTGATGACAGTCGATCAACGGGTGATGGGCGAAGCGACTGGAAGATAATCACCGGCGGTTACCACAGTCAGCCATTTTTGATGGCGGTAGTTGTGACTTGGCGAAATTTTTGATTCATCGAAAATTCAAACTCCTGTGCGCAGAATTCTGAAGAGACAGTTCTGCCCCAAATCATCCCAAAGGTATATTCTATTCAACTTGAGTCGAACGAATGCAATGGGACTGCGCTAGACGGGATTTACTTCCGCTAACCAACCCCTTTCTGGACTTACGGCATGCCGTTGCCTATCGTCGAATTCGACCCAGTCAAGTTTGGCTCATGTCAGGTGTCAGTTGAGCGCTATTTCCGAAAGCAGACATAGGACTTTGATCCGTGTGATCCTGATGATGCTGTCACCGGAAGCGGCTTAATTATCATCGCTATTGAGTTGTTTGTTATCTATTCATCTGCACCCACATCGAAGAGGCGCTATGGATAACACTTCGAGCTCAATTACCAAGGGCACCCATGGAGGAGCACGGAAAGGGGCAGGGCGGCCTCGCAAAACTGTGGTTTCTGTTGCTCAAAACCAGAGAGACACCACTCTCGGATATCCGATTCGTTCTAACATTGGGCACAAAACCTCACATCCCAGTGCACCACCTGCTGCATTTTTCCTCCCTCGAAATACCAACCAACCAGTACCTTCAGGAAGCCAGCAGATTTATGCACAAGCTGGCCGGGCTTTTTGGGCTGACATCGTTGCATCCCAATCAGATGCAGATACATTGCCCGCTGCTTCATGTGCGTCAACTCTCAATAAATTTATCTTTGCTCATGTTCATCTAGCAGTCTCACACATCTCATCCAGAGAGTTCACACAGCTCAACGAGCAGCTGGATTATGTCCAGGAGCATGATGAGCATGGTGACATCTCTGTCGGCGACAATTTCATCGATGATAGTATTGTTGACCACTCGGTTGATAAGTCTAATCCGGAAACACTGGATCCTGAACCGGAGACAGTTGAGCCCCCTGGAAATTCAGCGCTTCACAAACAACTAAAGTCCCAATCTTAATTAGCGGAACGATCTTTTCACGAGTCCCTCAATGAATCCCTTCTCAAAGATGTGCAACCAGTCACCAACTGGACAGATCTCCCTCTCTTTACGAGAGACCTCAATATCCCAACATATTACACTGCAGACACCATGTCCATTGAAGGTTTTACCGGTGATATTTTCACAGATATAATGCAGCATGCTCAGCATAATCCATCCAACCTTGCTGTCATTGCACTCGCAGTCAAGACTCATCAAACACCTGGAGAATCACCGTGTCTCCGTATTATCCAGCTCCGAACGGCAAGCAAAATTTATACCTTCGATGTGGGTCCAGAATTCATTTTTTCTCGAGTCTAGTATTTTTAATGGCTCCTCAGGTTACTGCATTAACTGCCAGAACAAATATCCTGCCGTCGCTCCGTGCCATCCTCACAAACCCCATGATTATCAAGGTTGGACACACAGTTGAACAGGCTCTTCAGGTTATTTGTGATACATTTACTCTGTCAAATCTCGCAAACCTCTTGAAGGCCAAAGATGCTCCCATACTCGATTTAGGGAAATACAGCAAGTTAAAGGGTGCAACGAACGATCCTCTACTGTCATTGCATGCCCTAGCTGGCATTGTTCTGCAGCAATCATTTTCCCCCTCAGCTGCTCTATCTAGTTCTTTGGTGCACCAGACTTGTTACTTTGACGAAATTGACTGCCAATGGCAGATATTCCTATCACTCCATCGGCGTGACTCTATTGGACTGCCACTGCAGCCAATTCAAGCCAAGACCCATGGCCAACTGGTCACACTCGTTCAGGGCTGCAAACCAGTCGCAGAGGGCTCAATTGTTGGCCATCATCCTGGCTATATTGATGCTGTCACAGATGAGTTTGGTGGGAAGAAAAGAATTAATGTCTCTCCCTCCCGCTCCCTTATTACAATTTCCAAGGTGAGTCATCATGGTTTGACCCAATCATCATTCAAATCCGACTTCAGGTTCTGGTCCCGGGGTCCATACACGCACTGCACAAACAGACTATCAAATGGATTTTCAACCATGGTGCAGATGCTGTGGTAACAACCTCACAGCTCCACACCCGTGGGCAGACAGCCCCCCCTCCATCAAATACTATGCGTGCTTTCGCAGTCCCGGCACCACCGCCCGAACCATCGACCGAAGAAGTTGAATTTTCCATCTCCACCAGTGAATCTGATGCCTCTATCTTTGAGCACTGGTCCGAGGACATGTATGCCAATGATTCAGATGATTCCGAAACTGACACTGACAACGATTTAAGTGTTGGTTCAACTTGACAGGCCTATACTCCACACATTCACTGACCATGTTGTTCAGGAAACAGATTCAAACCAGGCAGTTGAAGAGACACTGTTCAATCCGGGTGCAGTCGATGAGGTGTGCTTCCCTTCTCATGATTTCACGAAGGTTAATTTTGCTCTGCACAGAATTCACCAGTCGAAGTTTTGATGGAGGGCATCCTTCAAACCGCAACTTTCCTTCAGAATGCCCTGGAAACTGAAGATTTTCCGTCGCGCATCCTCGATGATGCATTTCATTTTATGGACCGACTTGTGCGCCTTTTATCCAAAAAGCATTCGGCATTCAAGGCATTTGCGCATGACTTCAGTGAGACTGTGTTTCTCCGTGATCGCTCGGACGAACTAGCAGTCCGTGCTGTCCTCGAGAAGCATGGTGTTAATTGGGAGTACGCAAAACGCGCCCTCGCAGGTCCACTTAACAAGCGAATTCGGCGCTATATTCCACCTCGAAAGGTTCTTGCAGAGAGGCTCATGAAGTTATTTACTGCATATTCCAATACACAGTGCTCAACTAAAAAAGAGCGGGGCCCGTTCTTCTCAGAAGAGGCCAAGGAGATGGCAGAGCATCTGCTTGATACTGCAAAGAAGGGGTATGTCTCGGATCCACCGGGGCTATCACTCCATTTTATCATGGGCAAAGATCGTGACAAGCTCAACATATACCGCACTGTGAGGGGAACCAGCTCCCTTGAAGGTGGTGTTCATAGGACCATCCGTCGAGCCTTTGGTTCTCAGCGAGCCTCTCCGGAGCTGGCCGAGTGCTTGATAATTAACTGGATCTTGCGTCGAAACATTGAGGTATGTTAAATCATAACATTTCGATTCTCCCCTCTAACCTTCAGCAGGTCGGGTATCATAATCGCACAGGTTTGAAATATAAGGGCCACTTTGATATCTGGGTCAGAGATGAAATTGTTGAACTTGCACTCGCGGTCGGAACAAAGCCATCATTTCCACCTCCCCGAATTCTCTCGACTCGTATCGCCACTTCTGAGACACTTGGAATACTTCCCATCTCGACAGAGCTTGCTGAAAGTCTCAATATGACAACACTACCCCGCCCCCGCATCATTGGTGTTCCTCAGTATCATGACACCCCAGTCCACAGATTAACCCGGCTGTCAACAAAGCCGACCAATCTGTACCGATATCTCCAGCTACGGCAGGGCACCCTATATGCTATTCTCCCAGTTCACACCCACAAGGAATATGTCACATTCAAATCCCTTATCACTCAACCAAAATTTCGTAGGGGTGGAACATCCCATCCCCCTCACGAACATTGGAAGAACATGGACTTCTTACAGCTCACTCGGGCGTGGAACGAACTGGTCAATTCTCAGTCTCGTGCTATTACAGACTCGAACCAGCGCCTGTACTACAAGATTCCACAGCAGCTCGAGGCACACCACAAGAAGAGTATTGCGTGGAGTTCTGAGCGGGCAACACTTGGCGAGGGAACCAATTTCATGGCGCGGAAACCACTTCTTGATGTTCTCAATTCTGAGGATAATTATGCCAATGTCCTTCCGCCAATGTCACTTCCCGACGGCGAGCTTGATCTCTCACTCACTGGTAAATATTCACCGTTCTCAGAAAAATATTCTAATCTTCCTTTGCAGACCCCTATAATCCTACGATGTTCGACCCGATGATTGAATTGCCGGCGGCCAATATACTTGCTCAACGCGACAATGAGCCGGAAGTTATTGCTCAACTCGAAGATCAACTAGGAATTCAGGTTGACAATCACTTGGAAGCATGGGACTTTGATGAATGGGAAGCTCAAGCCACTGGAGCACAGGGCAGGGTTCAGCACCCCGTTCATACTGTTCAACCAATCCCAGCACCCACCCTGTGCCTACTCACAGAACAAGCTTCCAGGTATTACCTCCGGGGGCCTCTGTGCCCATGGCGGGTACATCCACATCCATGCCCAAGCGATGCAGAGCATGTCTTTTTTATAACTGCGACCGAAGACATGACTGTCCAGGTAAAGGTGGTCAAAAGTTCTGTCGCTGCCATCATCCTTGGGTGCATGGCAAGGTGCGCCGAACGGAAGGGCAAGTTTGTTCTCGGCAGGAAAGGGGCTGAGGGCCAGTAGAACAGCGGAGGTTGACCGAGATCAAACTGAGATGTTTTTTGTATTGACCTTCAAAAAACATGCATCGCAAGCACACCATTATAATTATATACAAGCATATAACCAAGTATTCATCAAATGGCAAGAGAGCTGATGCGCTGAAGTTGTTTGCGGTGCATTCACGACACGTTATTAACTCAAACTCATGTTGTGATCAATTTTGATCTGGCAATCAAATCCAGAACATTAATGTGGTCGATGCCGTTGGAATTTCATGTGTTTCATTCTTGGAAACCTCGAATAATCATTTATGTCCTGACTATTGACTGTCCTTTATTTATGTACAATAAGGGCCCTGAATTTTGCAGGCCTGCCGCCTGCAATGCAAAAACTGACGGGCTTGCTGAGTGGATTTTATGCAACGGCCATGCAACGGATGTTTTTGCAAGGTTGCTGATTGTGTTTGGGTGAAAGCCCTCTTGAATTTAGCCCTCTTGAATTTTCCAGGTGGAAAGCCTCCAACGGTGGATCCAAGATGAATCTACAGAGCAGCGCAGAAAACTTGATGGCCGTGATCGGGCAGCCGCGGGAACTTTCTTCTTGAAATTTCATTCGCTCGCCCATGTCCGTATGAGGTTATTGCTCCGAAAGGACCTGGGACATGGAATCAATCAATGCCGGAAGAAGCTGTCATGGGATTCAAGTTCATCAAAATGTCGGACAAGCGAAGGCGGTTGCCGTTCAAACCGGGAGCTCGTGGTTTTGGTGCACAGAGGGTGAATAATCAACTTTTAATCTCTCTCTTTTCTCTCTTTTTCCCTTTCCTTTCCTTCCTTTCCCAACTTGAATAACACAAACTCTCAATTGACATGGGACATGAGCCTCAAGTTTCGCCTTACTGAAAACCTCTGCACTGTGTTTAAAATACCATCCCTCCACCAACATCAAGGGCAGACTGGTTTAAATACTCTCAAAGGCATCTCTGCCATTCTTGATGTACCGGCAAGCAGTCACTGCGTTCCAGGGCCTCCTAGACTCAGCCTGAGTTCAGGGGCCTACATGGACCTACACTGAGACCCACCTACGTACAATCTGCATAGGTCAATGTAGGTCAATGTAGGTCAATGTAGGTCCATGTAGTGACCTATACTGAGACCAACATATCCAATTATCACCTCCAACAATTAGTATTGACAACAAATGGTCCCAATTTTCTGAGGTGAATGGAGGTGGGCGTAGGTGATACAGATCACCTACGCCGACCTAAATATACCCAGCTCAGGTAAGTTACGTACACCTACGCTGAGCTACATTCGCCTTTACTGATCGCCGTCAAGGTGGACGTAGGTGACCTACACTGACCTATTGTAGCCGACTACGCTGACCTACATACACCTACATTCACCTTTACTGACTCAGCCTAGGACCCCCCGGAACGCAGTGAGTGATCGTCCTCAAGGCTTTGAGGCCTTATTAAGCCCAAGGCCTTGAGTCAAGGGCACTTCCAAAGCCTTGGTAAGAATTTCCCACGCATTCAGCGGTAAGCCCAAAAGAAAATTTAAAATGGAGGAACAAGGCCCACCTGCACTTTCAGAGAGCCCTATCACACACCTGATTTCCCTCGTAATTTACTGATCAAGAAACTTCAAGGTTTACCAAATTCCAAGGCCTAAGGAGCAGCAACACGGTATAACATACCCCGCTAATTGGCATGCTAAAAACTTCAATTCAAGCCCTCCTCCGTAAAAAAGCCTGCGGGGTAATACAGTCAAATTTTTCAGCAGAACAAAATTATAATGTCATAACCAAGGCCTTAACCAAGGTCTGAGTGTCTGGCCAGATTTTCCCAGGCCCTTGGCCAAGGCCTAGTCAAGGCCTTGGACCCTTGGGCGAACACTGCCGGCAAGAGTCTGGCATGCTGGTACCCGCTATTCTACTTCTGGACTCCTGGGAACACATGGAAGAGGACTGTCAGAAAATAATCTTGGTAGTTGGCCCACTCATGGCCCTGCTGGAGTCGCAGGCAGGGGCGACATCACAGTACGGAGGAAAATATAGGAGAAGTCCCAATGCGGTCAGCAAGACTTAGTTTGGCTCTAGCACTCGCAGTTTTGGCTTTCATCTCCTGAAATGAATAGAATGAACATTTGAAAGTATTTACAACAGAACTGTCTCTTCAGAATTTCTACTCTGAGAGTTTAAATTTTGCATGAATCGAAAATTGCACCAAGCACACCAGCAATCATGAAATTTCGGATGAGTTGAACCGCAAATCAAAACTCAAAGTGTTGAGTTAGCAATAGTTGGGCCTGAGATCTGAGCTGATTCTCTAAGTTTCATAAAATAATTTGCACATGCTGAAAGCCAAAGAATAGCCTTTGTATTTGACTTGAGTGAAACTTTAATGGCAGTCAAAGTTTCAGTTTACAGATAGGGCAAGCTGGAATCATGTTGTGAAACTATAGATCTCGACATACAAAGAAATGTAGCATGAAATCTTGCTCGAAATACAAAGTTTTGACTAGTGAGGTGAAATCTGGCTCGAAGTGCAAAGTTTAAACTTTAATTTTACCTCGCTAGTCGAAATTTTGCATTTCGAGCAAGATTTCATGCTACATTTTTTTCTATGTTGATACCTATAGTTTTGCAACACAATTTCAGCTCACCCTATCTGTAAATTGAAACTTTGACTGCCATTAAAGTTTCACTCAAGTCAAATACAAAGGCTATTCTTTAGCTTTCAGCACGTGCAAATTCTTTTATGAAACTTAGAGAATCAGCTCAGATCTCAGGTCCAACTATTGCCAACTTGACACTTTGAGTTTCGATTTGCGGCTCGGCTCATCCGAAATTTCGTGATTGCCGGTGTGAAGTCAAAACTACCGCCATCAAAATCGATCGACCGTGGTAACCGCCGGTGATTATCTTCCAGTCTCTTTTTTGCCCGCGAATTGATCGACTGTCATCAATATCTCCCGGCGACAAAAATTGACTGGTATCGAGTCTAATGAAACACAGGATATGATTGCTACCAGGATTGATTGAGGGTCTCTTTGTGTTGAAAATCTCGATTTTCCTCCGTCGCGGGATTGACCTTGGTCCTTAATACCTGTCATTTAAACCTGTGCTCTGGGGGCTAAAAGGCTTCCAAAAAAATCTGCTGCAGCGCTGTTGGTATGAAGATATGCCATGTGAACACTGAGATGGATAAATTTTCTCTGCCGCCGTGGTCTTGGTAGACACTACTTGGAGACCTGCAAAATGAAAATTTTCTTTGTCATGGGCACGGTGAGGCGAGGGATATCCACCAGACTGGATTACTTTATGTGAGGCCTTTGAGGTGTTGAATGTATGACGGTCACTTTGTACATTTATTATTCTGGACTTTCTTTTCCCCACTTTTTGGCAGGCACATCAACATTCCCTGCAAATTGAAGTGAACCACCATGGTCGACACAACTTTTCCTTCCCCTTCACAGAATTCTCCTTTCTTGAGAGCCTTAGGCTGGGAGGGTATTGAAGCCGAATCATCTTTCTCTTCCAGAAATACAAGCTCCCACTCTACACCGCTTGTGAAGCATGTGAAGACACAGCTTGTTCGCTGTGTTGCAAGAGATGTAGAAGTTGTTCCTTCATAAATTGAGACGAGTATATATTGTATTTCTGGTTTCCGAGCTTCCGAATCAAACAATTTATCCTCCTTTACCGCTCAAACATTCATTAAGGGGCCTTGACCCTTAGTCTCTCGTAGACAAACACTACAAATTTTGCTCGTACCTCGCAATTTGTAGTCTGTTGATTAGAGCGATCCCTTAATCGCTCGCCAGATTATTACCAATCACAAAATTTCTCGGATGTTGAGGTGAGTCCTTCAACGTGTTTCTTGTCAATTTATGGCCTCCATGACACTCAGTACATGGACCCGAGTCTTCGCTGCAGTGGAATTTAGTTGCGAAGGTTCAAGAACGAGGATGCCGAAATTTGATGCCCGGCATGCCGACGGCATGCGCCAAACACCGAGATATTAGTTCAAGCTCAAAGCCATAGAATAAAAAGATTCTGAAGGGGCAGATCCCTTCATAAGGTAGTAGAGTGTACCGATTTAGTTGAACTTCAACTGCTGGAGGATGTAGGGAGCAATGGGAAGAGAGGGGGACAATGATTTGTAATTACCCGTAATAATGGCGACCTTGCATCGGTGGCACGGTTAACTACAGACTACTTGACCCTTCACTTCAACTATCTACCACCACGGATAAAACTACAAAGCATTTGCAGGTCGAGATATAAATACGGGACTCCCTGTAATATTGAAAAACATGTTTAATATGTGGTGTAGGAGAGACAGCACAACACCACCAGTGCCAAAATCACAGCCGGTAATTTGGATAAAAATCGGACGCCCCGGGACGGAAGCAAAATGTCGGCCTGAAGACCTTCAAACTTTTCATCTTCATCGCCATGTTCTGCAGACAAATGAGCAAGGACGTATGTTGTGCTCGTGATTCATGCTCACCGGAATCAACTGTTTCATCGCTCATCATACTCATATTCGTGGTATTGTGTTGATCGGTATTATCTTCCTCTATACCTTCGCCGGTGACTTCCAGACATCAGTGAACATTCAGATTTGAAAGGCTCAACTTACCGTGCGCAAAGGGTGTTTCAACTGCGACCTCATCGCAGAGCTGATAAAGTGGATGCCCCAGGTGTCGGGCAATTTCCTGACTGTCCGGAGCAAAACCTTTTGCTTGATGGAAATGCCACAGTGTAGCATAATCAATGGAATCCCAGGAGTCTCCCCAGACGCTTAATTCTAATGTGATGAGGGGAAATCCAGCTTCCTCGGCTTCCTCTGGGCTCAGACGCACAGCCCCGAAAGGATCGCGGGACCAGTATGCTGCACAATCTGGCCATCGGAATGAGCAGGGGCCTGAATGTAACTGAGCATCTGGGCAGATGAAAAGCCACCCTTGGGAAGGGAAAATTGAATGTGTGGTCGGCTAAAAGGCCCACGTGAACGTAACCCCATCTAGAACAGCTTCCACATGCATTGTAAGCGGGAGTGGAAGTATCGAATTCACGCACGCACCATACTGATTGTGGTTGGATCTGATTTGGAGAGAACTGAATATGTGGTTGGCCTGACCAAGCCAGAGCTCCACACATTCGAAAGACAAGTGACAGCGTATTGCAGCGGCCGCAAGAATTTGATGGAGGTTGTACCTTTGACCAGATCAGCATTAAGCCACGAAAATGCACAACTCCATACCGTGTCCAGGAATCGGGCATCAGGTCGCCGTCCAGAATCCAGCGGCCCGAGGATGCACCATCTGGCTTGCGCGGATCAGACCAAACCCGGCTCCAGGTCCAAGACATATCTCTGACATCCAGAGGAGGTAGAAACGCAACATTAACCGGTAATTCGACTTCACAATTCGGATGATGCACTTTGCAATTCAAATGATGCCTGACCACCATTCCGACGGTAGCCGTTGCGTGTGCAGGGAGGGAAAAGCCTCTTGAATGGGACGAATAGCTGCCACAGAATTTGTGGTAATCACCCAGGGCTAGTGACGAAATTACCACGGCTTCTGGATGTAAGGAGAGCTTGTCATTCAAGCCAAATAACTCCCACAACCCTTTGCATGTTGCAAGTTGATACTGGATGTCCCAGAGGCAAAATCCGGTCAAATAAGCAGGACGCAGCAGGCCGATACCTTGATAGTCACGGCGAGTCGATGAGCGAATGAGATTATCATTCCCAAGGGCCGAGGAACCACACAACTGTTCAGAGGTAGGCAGGGGTCATCTGGCTCAAAGAGGAATTAACCCCACTTCCGGGTTGGCAGCAGGATTTTTGAAGATCAGGAGATTTAAACTGAAAGACATTGCCATCAAAGACATTGCCATGGCCGATCATTGGGCCTTGGCAATTCAACATCGGTCGGTGTGATATCTTGATCCTCCATTGTGCAAACTGCCAGTGCTTAGAATAAAAATGATATTGTTTCATGGACAAAGAAGCCGTTAGGGACGCGGCATGGAACATCTCGGATGCGGCGCCACCGGCCAACAGTGGTGGCGCTGACAAATCACACGAAGGCGCAGAGGCGGGCGGTGAGCAATGAGCGGGACTCCAAGAGGCAGCACCAAGCATTCACAAGGTAGATGATCAAGAAGGTCAGAGAGAATACACAGGACAAAAATTGGGCGGAAAGCTCCAAAACTGAGCTGGATGCGTGCTGACCAAAGTGGATGCACTTTTTCTCTCTCTTTTGACCAATCTATGCCACCGCCGATGAAAGGGGCTTGAAGCAGTGGCTCTCCAGCTACTGCGCGGCATATTTAGCAACACAGGGTGGAAGGAGCTTGCTAACAGCCAACTTCGAAATCGGGATGATGATGGTAGGAAGGAACAGTGTCCAGGAAACCTGGATTCAGAAGGGGATTTACCTGGACTCCGCAGGTGCGTGGCGTCCAGATTGAATGCAAGAGGTGAGCGATCGGATCTCAACACAGACCTCGGTGACAGGCTCCCAAATGGGGACCGCCAACGCCATCACCGATTTAACCATTGCTGATTCTTGGATTTTTCACTGTGACTTCCCCTTCCTTCTGATAGGTCTGAGATTTGGCAAGCCCCCCCATCCTCACTTATTTTGCATTGATCTGCCCATTCAAAAGATTTTATTACTGGCAGCTGAGCATACAATAGATTTAACAACTATTTGATGGTATGATTGTCTTCGGTGATTCCAGGCAGAAAAGAAAATCAGATGATACAATGAAGCTGACATCGTTCCCATCCGCCAAAACGAAAAGAAATTTTGGTGCACACAAAAGGGCAAGACATGGCCCAAAAGAATCGAGGTGAAGCCACTCCTAGTATGTATAATACGGGAGGAAACTTGGGTTGAAACAACCACGATGGTGACCATTAAAATTAAATCACAAAGTCAAAAGAGGTCGGTTCTCCAGACCGATCAGTGGCAGTTCCCCCCCCCCCCCCCCCCCCCTCTAACAGCTGTCAGGAAAAACTGAGGTCTCATTCCGAAAACCCCGATGTTTCAAACTTCCTGATTATGGTTCCGAAACCTTTAGTATCAGCAGAAGTTTACGAGCACCTGTTCGTAGTATCAGGAGCAATATCGTGCGCGGTCCGCCTTGGGCCGCCCCGCCCCATCCCGGACCGTTGGTCCGCACCCTGATACCATGTATAATACTGCTCCTGATACTGAAGATATCGGGCCTGTTGAAAAGAATGTTGATACTGAAGATTTCAGAGCTGTAATCAGGAGGGGTGAAACATTGGCTTTTTCGGAGTGTCTGTGTCAGAGATTTTTATTCCGCTCACCTCTTGATTGAAATCAACTAGTTAACATTGATTCAAGGAGAACCACCCACACCTCTTGATTAAGGAACAATTCAGACGCACTCACTTACATTACCCGCTCTCCAACCCACCAAAAATTATGTCAATCCATTAAAAAATGAGGGAGTAATGAGCTCAAAACCCAGTAGGGTTCAAAATACTCTTTCTTCTGCAAATAGGGGTAATGCCATTATGTGTGCAAAGAGCTGTAAGCCTTCTGTAGCACTTTAGATAGCATTGTGGAGGATGATATGTACTTTGAACACTGAAATCAAGGGTTAGTCGTTAGCTGAGGCGGGTTTAGTGGGCGGCAGGAAGTCCGGGGAGAGCAACCCGGAGCTAGGGGTGGGAAACACCTTCGCTATATGGAAGGAAGAGGGGAGGAGGGCCAAGATTGAAAAAAAGTTATTGACTCACATCTGATTTTCGAATCCCGATTCCCCTTGGGAGGGATAGGAATATATTCAAGGATGCATTGCTCTGCCGCAGCACCCAGGCTTACACTGATTGTATGAGAAGAGTAGGCCCATGGCTTATTGCTGTGAATCCGATGCCAAAAATGCGTTTTTTCAAGTTTTTTCAAGTTGAAAAGAAGGGAAAAGAGGAGAAAAGAGAGGGAGATTTATTTATTTACACCTAAATCTGAAGCTCACGTCCACCTTCCAACACGGAAACAATTTTTCATCTTGATCGGACTAGGCCCCCGGTCACTACACCAAAAGTCGGTTGGATTTTCTTGCGGAAATCTGACTGTTTTACTCTATAAAAACCGCGCCCGGTCGCCTGATTTACTCTATTTCCGACCAACATTGGGCCTCGAAAACGCGTTTTTTGTCCTGCAGAGGTGCGAAATAAGTACTTTGGGTTCCTCGCGACCTCGTTGGTGAAACTGCAGCTTCGCCTGGTGAATTTGGGGCCCACTGGGAAACAAATCATAAATTCAACGCACTTGGTGACGACGTCCCCAACAAAAAAAATCTCGCGCAGAGCGCAATTTACTCTATAGCCTACCAAGTGGCCCCATTTCAGGCTTGTTTTACTCTATAAATCGTACGAAGATATCCAATTTTTCGCCCGTTGATTTACTCTATCACCGACCGACTTTTGTTGTAGTGACCGGGGGCCTATCGGACTACTGACATGCCGATGATCTGTTAATTATCACCGCTATCAAGACCTATAACATTCGGAGCTAATATCCCAGAAAACTATAGGATACAGCCAATGGATTTTCAAGAAGATTTGATTGCCGCTGGCAATCAATGTCAAGAATCAATTGACGCGTCCCCAACGCATCTTGGACGGGTTCCGGGTGTGACAATTCCAGGATTCATAGTGCACGGCTCCTTAGGTGATTGAGCCTTCCTATGTGTTATCCCCATCCCTGAAACCTCAAGTTGGAACATCAAATGACCCTAAAACTAGCCTCAACTCCCCGATGAGCGCAGGTCTATTTTAATGGAATTGCAACCCTTGTTACAAGGTAAAAAAAACAGTAGACAAGGAAGAAGTTATCACAATTTAAGCACTTCCTTCCAAATATTTCTTTCTTTCTCCCCATGTGCAGAGGAATTCAATGTTTTATTCCAGAAATATTGAGCGCTATTCATTGTCAAGGCACCACATGGTACATGCACAGGACATACTACTCTATGAGAAATTTGAGCTGAGTTTGTTCTAGCTTGAAGGTGAAACACTGCCGAGTAATTTCTCGCCTGATTTGATCTTATCCTGTCAGTTGAACCGCCGCTTCAACCAAGACTGTGGAAACCAAATTCAAAAACCCTAATCCAAAATTTTACAAGTAATGAACAAATAAATATTAAGTCTAAATGTGTTGGGAGCATTTACAACGTGGAAAAGGTCCGGAAGATGGTAATCGCTGTGTGCAATACCCAAGGATGACATTCTCTAAATTCGGGCTCTGTCCCCAGATGCCATACGAGGGTGCTTGCATACGCAGAACTTTTTCTTTGACCTACCTGGACACTTGTGCCGTTCCAGGCAGAATGCGCCTTGACACACATGGCACACCGCTTGGCTGATTTTGATGCCGTTGGCTCTGGTACAGAAGCCCCAGGTAAAAGCGCCCGCCATTGAATTTGGTGCAGTGTCGGTGTTGATTGTACATGGAGTGAGGCATCCAAGTCTTCGTCGGGATCGATGGGAGGCAGAATATCATCAGAGCTGAAAGCAGTCGCAATCACAGGAATGACAGGACATGGTTCAAACTCTGGGAAGTGGGAGTCAAGTTGTTCACCCTCGTCCGGCCGGCCGGCCATTAAATCGAAGGACATGGGAACGGACAATCCTGTCTAAATATTCAATGGTGTGAAATTACACTCTGCGAAGACAAGGAAATAATGTAAACCACTTACCCAAAACTGAAACATCAAGTTCTCCATCAGGAATGGCGGCGAACGGGATAGCGGGAAGAAGATCCGCAGAGTTAAGAATTTTGAGGAACGCTTGTCGAGCAGCAAAGTTTGCGCCCGCAGCAAGAGTGAAGACCATGATATAGTCTTCTTATGGTGTGCTTCGAGATGCTGAGGAAGCTTGTAGTAGAGGCAAAGATTGGAGTCGGTGATCGTACGAGATTGAGAGTTGACTTGTGAATTCCACCATCGTGCAAATTTTTCGAAGTCCACGTCCTTCCAGTGTTCATGAGGTGGGTATGTTTTACCTCCTTTCCTAAAGTTGTGACGGTTTATGTTGCTTTTGAAGGTAATGTATTCCTAGTGCGTGTGAACCGGCATTACTGCCGTAAGCACACACTGGCGTAATTGAAGGTACTGATAGGTGCTTGTAGGCTTCGTTGAAAGTCGTGTCATGGCGTGGACAGGTGTATCTCAATGATGGGGTATACCAGTGATACGTGGAGTTGGCAGTGTGGCAATGTTGAGATTACTGGCAAGTGCTGTGGAAATCGGAAGAATTTCAATGGTTTCCGACGTTGCAATCCAGGTGGAGAGTGCACAAGGAAGTGGGAAGGAAGTTTTGATGCCAGCGGCAACAGCGAGTTCAACAATATAATCCCGGATCCATATGTCGAAGCGTCCCCGGAATCTGATGTAAAGGGGGTTGCTTTATTGCAATACGGACAGTGGTTGCTGAGGACCACATTGCAATGCGGGCAGTGCGTTACTGATCAGTGAGCTAGGTGGGCACATTGCAATACGGCATTACAGCACATTTTAAAGAAATTTAAGCAATGCAAAATACCAGAGCAATTGCTTTCTAATGAAATTTCATAATTGGCATGATAACCCAGTGAGCCAAAGTAGCTATATAACGATGATTTGGGTTTCCGGCTAGGGTAAGGCCAGCCTTACCCTACCCGGAAACTGCTAATTCCCAACCTAGGGCAGGCAAGCTGCCCTAGGTCTCGGTTATTGTTTGTCACTGCTTATTATGTGTTTTTGTGTATTTTTCAACCCTAACCAACCTAACTAACCCTAACTAACTCACCCAACCTTAACCACCCTAACATACCAACCTTCACCCCAACCCTTAACCACCGAGACAATACATATCCCCTGGACCCAAACCTGACCTCTAACCCTAACCCTAACACCTAACCAAAACCCTAACCTATAGCCCCTAAAGCTGGGCCAGGAGGATGGAAATAGTCCAAATTGGGGTGCTGTAAATCCCCCCGCCTGGCCTGTTATAAATATCCACTTTCAATTCCCTCTTGGCCTAGTTGGTTGCGGTGTTCATATCTGCATTTTGACAGAACCCAAGAGTTTTTGAGTTCGATTCTCATTGCGGGCAATTCTTTAGTGCCAACGTCTTGACAGGCACATTGCAATGTGGCTCTAACTCACTGATCAGTGAACTACTGCCCGAATTGCAATGGGGCACTCAGTAACAACTGGGCACATTGCAATACAGCAGCTCCCTTTGGTGGAATTTATCCCCAGTACATTTATGGAACCTGACCTAATTTGTGTCACAAAGAATAAGCTTATGTGCAAAGACAAAGAATGAGCTGTTAGCCTTTTATTGCATTGAAGGATCCAGTTGAGCATCAAGCACTCCGCAAGTTCAGGTGATGCACATATTGAACCAAAAATTTGGCAGACTGCCATATGAAAGCCACCTTCAACAGAGTTGGTGCCGTGCACCGTGCGGTACAGGTTTAACCCATCATGATCCCTCCCCATTAAATAATTGAGGGGAATTCCATGAGGGTCGGAGAGGTAGCCCTTGTGCACAGTGTCAAGTAAATGCAACACCATTTCTCGGGCCTCGGCAGAAAAGAATGCACCACAGTTTGTCTTTACTGTGCACTCTATATCAGCATATGCACTGAAGAGCTGCTCCAATCTCTTCAACAGAACAGTGCACTCTGGGATGTAACACCGAATTTGACGGTTGAGTGCATCAGCTTTTGCATGCTTGGTGTACTCCCAGCTGATATTATTCTTTCCGAGTACAGCCTGGGCTGCAAGAGTGTCCGACCTGTCACGAATGAAGATGGCTTCACTAAAGTCGTGGGCAAAGGCCTTGAATGCAGAGTGCTTTTTTGAGAGGAGCCGGAGAAGGCGGTCCATATAATGGAAGGCATCGTCGAGCACACGTGAGGGAAGTGTCTCGGATTATTGCAATAACTCGGAAGTGCTGTTAAGATTGGCAGTGAGAAAATCTTCGGGAATGTTCTGCAAAACAAATTAAAAAAAATTTCTGAAGGATTTTTATTCAGGGCAAGTCGGAGCAATAGATCATGGCAACTCACTGGTTTTATATCGGTCCCGGAATCGGACTCATCATCAGACCCATCGGGATTGTCCTCAGCGTCACCACTACTATCTGTCTGCACCGTAGCCACATACGTGGTGGAGAAAGTGGTGTCATTGTCAGAAGGAGTAGATGGGGTTGGGAATGCAAACATGCGGAGGGAACCACCCCCAATTGGAGCAGATTCGCTTCCGGTGTGAAGCTGTGAGGTTGTAACCACGGTGTGGGCCCCATGGTTGAATATCCATTCCATTGTCTGCCCATGCAAAATATAAAGAGCACCGGGCACAAGAACCTTCAACCAAAAAGTTAGACTTGCTTCAATTTTGAACATAGGGTCTGAATTTAACTTCTCACCTCTGAAATCCGAATAAGAGAACGGGAGGGGGAAATATTAATTCTTTTTGTGAGAGCTTGATCGTTCATCACAGCATTTGAATAACCGTTGTGTGAAGCTACAATGGATCCCTCGGTGATTAGTTTGCAGCCCTGGACTAGTGTTACAAGTTGGCCGTGTGTCACGGCTTGGATCACCTGCAGTGGTAGCCCAACAGAATCTTGGGGGAGGAGCAAACTATAGATTTGCCAGACACAGTCAATCTCCGAGAATAGAAAATTGTTCTGGTGTAAAGATGTTTCCCCTGACCACGGGTACGGTAAAAATTGGGGTGTTGTGAACGACTTCTTGAGAATAACCCCGGCTAATGCCGTGAGCTGGACCAGAACACCCTTCAGTTTGGCATACTTCCCAAGATCGAGGATCGGTGGATTGTGGGTTTTCAAGTGCCCATAAAATGTGTCGGAGCATGCAGCGGATTTCTGGGCTGCGAGCTCGAGCTTTGCACTGGGTTTCCCACAGTTGCAACTTTCTTCTTGCGCCCAGATCCAACCCGCTTCCCACCGTGTGTTCCCTTGGGCTTGGGAGCAGTGGAATCCATACTTTGAAGGTGGTGGGAGTGGTCTGACATCCGCAGCCGTGACAGCATCATACGGATCATACAAATTTGATCAATCACCCGGGTGCAGACCTACAGCTTGTAGGTATCAACGGCTATGATGCATGGGCCGCAGAGTGGGAGTGGGACTTGCACCAATTAATCAGGTCTGAATTCGATCACTCGGCATCAAGGGATCAATGTCGGCACCAGGGCTCCGTTAGCAGTGTTCAAAGGCATGCCCCTTACACGGCAGACCAGGGGAACGGTCAGACACCCCTGCTTACTCCCTGTGGAAGATACTCACTGCATTAAGCGGCCGTGTCCGCGGACGTTGCAGACATCTGATGACCCTGTGCCGATCATGGTAGGCATCGACAAAGGCTGTGCCGATCACCCTCAGCAGACTGTGTTTCCCATGATCGACAGAGGTCGTCAGACGTCGGCACCTCTGCCGACCCAGCCACTTAACGCAGTGACTAAGCTGTGGGTTCAGTGGAATACAACCACTGAGTAATCAGGACAGCTTGGCCTATAACAGTTATCATGAAAAAAGTTGTGGAGTGCACAAGCTTACTGGTCTCCATTCAATGAAAGTATACTGGTACCTTGACTCATGATCACAAGCGATTCATTTGCACATATTAAGCTCTCGACAAATAAATGTTTTAAAAAAAACCTGCAGCCTTTACCACTTCATTGTCTGCTACATACTGTCTAACAGTTCCTGAATCCCCAGAACATCTGGATGATGGTCACCCAGAACATGTTTCCGTTTCTCCAGCATAACACCAATGAGTTCTTTGGCTTCCATGTGCTCTCCCAGGACAGAGTATGAGATAGCGAGCTTAACGATGGTCTGTAGAGTGTTTGGATGGTTCTCACCCAGGAATTGCTTTTGTTTCTCTAGCACACTGCCATTAAGTTCTTTGGCTTTCTGATATTCGCCCAGGTTTGAGTATGAGCTGGCCAGGTTACCCATGGTCTGCAGAGTGTCTGGATGATCCTCACCGAAAAACTGTTTCTGTTTCTCCAGCACAATAACAGCAAGTTCTATTGCTTTCTGATCCTCTCCCAGGCTTAAGTATATGTTGGCAAGTTCCCCCATGGCATGCAGGGTGTACAGATGATTCTCACCCAGAACCTGTTTCCGTTTTTCCAGTACAATGCTCATAAGTTCTTTAGCTTTCTGATGTTCACCGACGTTTGGGTATAAATTGGCAAGGTCACCCATAGTCTGCAGAGTGTCTGGATGATCCTTGCCCAGAAACTGTTTCTGTTTCTCCAGCACAATAATCGCAAGTCCTTTTGCTTTCTGATACTCTCTCAGGTTTGAGTATATGTTGGCAAGTTCGCCCATGGCATACAGGGTGTGTGGGTGATTCTCACCCAGAACCTGTTTCCATTTTTCCAGCACAATGCTCATGAGTTCTTTGGCTTTCTGATGTTCTCCCAATTCGGAGTATGAGTTGGCAAGATTCCGCATGGTATGCAGGGTGTGCAGATTATTCACACCCAGAACCTGTTTCCGTTTCTCCAGCTCAATGCTCGTGAGTTCCTGGGCCGTTTGATGTTCTCCCAAGTTCGAGTATGAGTAGGCCAGATTGCCCATGGTAAGCAGGGTGTCTGGATGATCCTCACCCAGAACCTGTTGCTGTTTTTCTAGCACAAGAACCTGGTGCTCTTGGGCCTTCCTGTGTTCTCCTAGGTCAGAGTATGACTTAGCCAGATTACCCATGGTCTGCAGAGTGTGTGGATGATCCTCGCCCAGAAACTGTTTCTGTTTCTCCAGCACAAGACTCCTGAGGTCTTTGGCCTTCTGATGTTCTCCCAGGTCTGAGTATGAATTGGCCAGGCCACCCATGGCAAGCAAGGTGTGTGGATGATCATCACCCAGAAACTGTTTCCGTTTCTCCAGCACAAGACTCTTGAGTTCCTTGGCTTTCTGATGCTCTCCCAGGTCTGAGTATGACCTAGCCATGGTAAGCAGGGTGTCTGGATGATCCTCGCCAAGAAACTGTTTCTGTTTCTCCAGCACAACACTCCTGAGGTCTTTGGCTTTCTGATGTTCTCCCAGGTCTGAGTATAAGCTGACAAGGGTCTTTATGGCATGCAGGGTGTCTGGATGATCGTCACCCAGAACCTGCTTCCGTTTCTCAAGCACAACACTCATGAGTTCCTGGGCTTTCTGATGTTCCCCCAGGGCCGAGTATGAGATGGCCAGATTACCCATGGTAAGCAGGGTGTCTGGATGATTCTCTCCCAGAATGTGTTTCTGTTTCTCCAGCACAACACTCCTGAGTTCTTTGGCTTTCTGATGCTCTCCCAGGTCTGCATATGGATTGGCCAGGCTGCCCATAGTAAGCAGGGTAACCGGATGATCCTCACCCAGAACCTGTTTCTGTTCCTCCAGCACAACAGTTTTGAGTTCTTGGGCTTTCTGATGCTCTCCCAGGGCTGAGTATGAGTTGGCCAGATTACCCAGGGCATGCAGGGTGTGTGGATGTTTCTCACCCAGAAAATGTTTCTGTTTCTCCAGCACAGCACTCAAGAGTTCCTGGGCTTTCTGATGTTCTCCCAGGGCCGAGTATGAGTTGGCCAGATTACCCATGGTAAGCAGGGTGCTTGGATGATCCTCACCCAGAAACTGTGTCTGTTTCTTCACCACAATACTCATGAGTTCCTTGGCCTGTCGATGGTTACCCAGAGCCAAGTATGAGTTGGCCAGGTTGCCCATGGCAAGCAGGGCGTGTGGATGATCCTCACCCAGAAACTGTTTCCGTTTCTCCAGCACAATAACCCCAAGTTCTTTCGCTTTCTGAGGTTCTCCCAGGGCCAAGTATGAGTCGGCCAGGCTGCCCATGGTAAGCAAGGTGTTTAGATGATCTTCACCCAGAAACTGTTTCTGTTTCTCCAGCACAACACTCTTGAGTTCTTTGGCTTTCTGATGTTGTCCTAGGTCTGAGTATGAGGTGGCCAGGTTGCCCATGATGTGCAGAGTGTCTGGATGATCCTCACCCAGAACCTGTTTCTGTTTTTGCAGCACTGCTTCCAGTAGCTCCTCAGCATGTTTATATTTTCCTCCTTCCCAAAATAGCAATGCATAGTGATGCCTGAAAGTCAGAGCTATTTCTGCATCCATCTGTACGGCCAATTCGATATGTGGACACAATAGCAGACTTGCCAGTTGTATATCCCACCGTGAGCGTTCTGAAACAGCCATGCCAAGTATGGACCCCATAATGGACATAACCTTCTTTGGGTTTTGGACTGTTGCTTGACCCCAAGCATGTACTAATGGATGGATGAAGAAGAGCTTCTTCTCTGCATCAAAGCTAATTAATGAATAGGATTGGATCTCATTGGCAGCATCCAAAAACTGCAATGAATCCCATTCTCCAGTTGGCCGCAGAAAATGTGAGAGGAACTCCAGAGGCTCCTGTACTTCTTCTTTGGATGGACCGTCAGAAGGAAACTGGTACCTTGATGCATAGCGGAAGATTTCCTCAGAGATTCCATTATAATGGAGGAATGAACAATACTGCAGGAGCATGGCAGCTGGTGGTGGGAGCCTGTCAAAACTCATTTGCCATGTTGTGTACACTGTCCAACCATAACGGTCATGAGACTGACTAGGCTTCTCACTAAGGAGTCGTGTTTGGTTCTCCATATAAAGAGCCAGATAGCCATCCAAATTTCGGGATTTTGATATGAATGCACCGGCCTGAATGATTGCCAGAGGTAGATAATGCAGTGCCTAATGAAAATGTTAAAAATTGAATGAGTTGCTGGGCCCGATTATCTTACCTTCACAATTTCTGCTGCAATTTGTTCAGTACGGAGTGTGGCCTTCTGCAAAGCACTCTTGAGCAACAATATCACTGCATCTTCCTCTTCCATGTCCGACACAAGGGAGTCAGATCCTGCATAAACACACATTCCTGGATTCCGAGAGGTGATAATGATATTCCCGTGATTGCACTGAGGAATATAATCATTCAGGTTGATGCCTGGATCGTCAGCATTGTCAAAGAAAAGTAGCCATTCTTCAACTTTGCTGTTCAACCATAGTAATCCATCTTCTGGAGAATTTCCAAAGTCTTTCAGGACAGCTATATTCTTGAAACCTGTCTCAATTGTCGCAATGGTGCTGGTGTCAATGAAAAAGATGTCTGTGAAGCTGACATACCACTGGATTAACAATCATTTCAAGATGGATGGTCAATCTCACCGAGATGATGACTTGTTGATGAATTTCAGAGCAATCTGTGTCTTTCCGGCTCCTCCTAGTCCATGTAACACATAAATGTGTTGGGTTCCAGTGTCAGAGAAGAATTGATGCATCTTGGTAAGGATATCCTCTCTGCCACAGAAGATTCTTGATGGAGGAGGACAATGACTGGCAATTTGAGCTGCCCGGATGTTGCGAAGCCGCAATGTGTGGTCCGTAGCAACTGTGGCTTGCAGATTGTGTGTGATTAACTGTGATGCAGTGATATGCACAATAGGACCCTGCCCCACCCCACCAGTGCCACCATGGAGGTGTGCTGGACCCCCAGGACCACCTTGGCCACCTATGCAAACTCATCAATTCCTTCGAGGTTCAAGCGAAGCAGTCCCGTACCGGTAATGTGGAGTGATCGAGTATCACCATCTAAGGAAAACATGAAGCTGTGCCAACCTTGAAAGGTAATATATCAACCACTGGCAACATTCGTACAGGAGAGAAACTGACTTGAGAAACAGAGGTATCACTGCAGTAGTGGAGGTGGAGGTGGAGGACAAGAAGGTGACACGCACCATGCCTAAGGCTTTTCTCCAGGCTGGATGCTGATCCTTATCCTGGTTACAATCAGTCATCAGGAACAGCCAAATGCTATGAAGTGACAAGCGTGGGTTTTGGTGGTTCACTGTGGTCTTTGCTCGTCTATCAACAAAGCAGCCGTTTATGTGGGCCTATGCGGGTCTATAATCTCTCTCCTTACAGCATGTCTTAAACTCTGCTGACATCTCGCTGCAGCACGGCTGATCTCAAAGGGAGAAAATATCATCTCCAGCATGCCGAGTATGCCAAGGTCTGCTGTCAAATCACGACATGCCTCTATCATCACTTGACAGCTTTCTTTCAGGTCTCAACAGCCCCTGAGATTTATATCTATATTACCCTATATATAACCGCGGTGACTATACACTGACAGGGCCGTCTGCCTCGCCAATCATCAGCAGTAGATAGCGGCTGGGAAAAAAGTCTTGAACACAGAACTTTATCTCACATCTGAGGAACGTGAATGGGAGTGGAAGCCGTTGGCTTGCTGTAGAGGGTGAACCCCCGTCGCAGCCGAGACCTAGGGCTCCGAAGCGGAGAATGCCCATGATAGGCTAATTGCAAGAGCCAGTAAAAGCAAAAGCCAGCTCTATCACAGCATCCACCACTAAGTTAGTGATAGATACAAGCAACGGAAAATATTATGAAGGGACAGTGGGTGGGTCAAAGAATTCCTAACAATGTTCATCACATGGCCTGTGGCCACTCAAGCCTGCCGGAGTCAGCATCACGGGTATTTGACCAGCACCCGCCCTTCAATCAAGCTCGCTTGAAGGAAAACACGGTAGCTCGTGGTCGGGTGTTACTATCATTCGACGTTAGCCAAACGGTAATGGTACAACATGCGAGGTACAAGTGTAATTTTGTTGTAGCGTCTGTCTAGGAGAGACTAATGTTCAACAGTAAAACTACATGGTTGTCTTTGGCTAGACAGGTTCAAAAGTCTTTGAAAGATGTTCCGTCTTGGGAAAGACTTCTAAGATACCGGAGTCTTGTGTAGGGCGTCATAGTCTTGGCCAGAGATTACATGTAAGACGCGTCAAAGACACTATTAAATATCGAAAAAACGTCCCGAAAGATTCCGAATCTGAACGATGGTTATCCGAAAGCGGTAATAAATTCGGGTAGTGGGAGGCGTAGGCTTTGCGGCGGATGGAGTGTTGCACGTGGAAGGGTCGTCATCCTGTAGGCTCGGTGGTCAGAACGAAGGGAGGATGCGAGAAGCACGGGAGGTACGCGTCAAAGGGAAGAGATGAGCGCGTAAAAGACTCACGCATAGTCTCCCTCTCCGCCTGCTCCCGCTCCCTTTCGTTCTTGTCCTTGGCCTTGGCCCCAGTGGTAGTATTACTGGAAGAAGACACAGGCCGCGCCTTGAAAGGTACGGGCTGGAAGTCGAGATGAGATTTCAAGCGTGTGGAAGCGCATCTGTTTTGCTCTCTTTATTCTTCTTTCTTCTTTCTTCGTTTCTTCGCTGGTGATTCTTCTTTCTTTCGTCCGCGTGGTATTGCTCCGGGTACAACAGAGAACAAGGACAAGCGCGGTGGTGGGAGTGGGATGAAAGTAGCTTGTGCCGTTAACGCCAACAGTTACGGCACTCTCCTTCTCATCCGCCCACACCACACACCCCGCCGCCTACCGCCACCCGCCCGCCTCCTCACCCGCTCACACACGCTACTCCTCAACGTCTCGCGCTCAAACACTTGGCTTGAACTTGGGTGGAATTTAGGGGCAATGGCCAATTTTTTGAGCGACTGTTACCGTCGCCCAAACTCGCGTCAAGCGCCACCACGAGTGCCCTCCGAAATAAAACACACCGCACACTCACCGCCCATCCCACCGCCCAATCCAAGCACCCCGCCACTCCTAGGCCTCAACGTCTCGCGCCCACATCCCGCTACCGAACCCGCCTCAATACTCAAAAGCCCTTCCAGCCACTCCTCGAAGGACGCATCGCTCCCACCCTGCGCCGCGTCAGACCCGTCGCCCTCGTCTCCTTCTAAAACCTCGCGTGCGCCCGCATACCGGCACGCGGTACGCTGCCCTCGCCATCCCTCGCCATCCCTCCATTTTTCCTTAGTGCCTCTTCTCGCAGGTGCGCGTATGTCCCCGCGCGCTCCCTCCCGAGATGCTGTCAGGAATTTATCCGCGTAACTTGGCGTATCTCTATTCTTACATGTCATTAGCCGTTCCTGTCTTCTTCCATGAATGAATCTTTTTAGCTCTCCTCTGCGCGAACTCAATCCCGCATCGAATCGACCGCACAAAAAAAATCCAGATTGGATGCTCACATATTAATCAAGTCCGAATGGATTTCTTCACAATTTCGCTCGCCAGAAACCACAACCTGGGCTCAAGGAGGAGGAGGAGGAGGAGGAGGATTGCCTGCGCGGTCCCAAATTGAAACAGCAGTGAGCGTACTACACAGTCTGCTGGAGACTCGAATATTCATCAACGCGTCGTCTCCCTTTGATTCAAGTATAAATACTGGATGTACGTATCGACTTCCTTCTGATGATTCAACTTGAGGGTAAGGACTCGCGAGCTTCTCCACGCTCCCGTCCACGTCCATGGCTTATGCTGGGGGATATCGGCAATGACCCTCGTTTCCTTCAGGTGCGTAGTTCTTTCCTTGTATACTTGTTCAATCCTTCTCAAGTGATCCTCGCAATAAACCTCGATTCACCTGAAACTTGAGAACTCTTTTATTTTGGTCCCCACCCCCGCAATGTATGTATCTCGTTTCACATCCCTGCTTCAGACATACGCCGACACAAAATTTTCAATAACCGACTGATTCGCCAGAAAATTAAGTAGCTGGATACACGCAACTATGTTGCTTCGTGCTTCTCAGCATGCATCGAGGC
The DNA here is from genome assembly GCA_029378385.1 of Mycena metata. Lineage (NCBI taxonomy): Eukaryota > Fungi > Basidiomycota > Agaricomycetes > Agaricales > Mycenaceae > Mycena > Mycena metata. The sequence continues at coordinate 375,168 of JARKIB010000094.1, forward strand.
CGAGTCGAATGGATTCAGATGAGCCCATTATGGATGTAGCACGCGGCGCGCGCGGTCAATAAGTTACCTGCTTAGGATATAAGCCCAAGTCCACGCTGAGGAGAATTCCAATGAATCCATTAATACATACCGCGAGGTATTGCGAAATTTCAAAGTAACACGCACTAATATCGATGCCGAACTGGGCCTGTCCGAGTCTAGGACTTGCTCCATAGGACGGATCAGAGAGGCCGTTACGTGGCTTACTAGCACGAACATCTATCTCGGTGTCCTGGCACTATATATTTGGACTCGGGCAGGTTGAGAGTCCGGGAATGCCAAATGGTTAGGTTGGGTGCCTTATCGATGAAAAAGAAAAAGGAGAGCTTACGCATACGCAGTTCACCCGCCCTTCGCCGATGCGCCGCGGCTGCGTCCAGATTGAATCAAAGGTTACTGTTGAGTGAACGGCCCGGGTTGAAATTAGTAGGGCATCAAGCCGTCCCGTAAAATTACGCGACGACGGGCCGTAAAAACGGTTACGCCCCCGTACCGTACGGTGAATCTTGAGGCTCAAAAACGGCCGTTTAAATACGGCAATTTTACGGGTAACTCCCCTCGCTTCATGAGGTCTTCTGACTATTATTGGTGGGTTCCTATTCATCAAAGAGGCAGTTTCACACTCACAAAGAATGAGTAAGAAGTCCAAACAAGCACGGAGAGTTCAACTTACGCCCGTAACTGTAACGGGCGGTTACGGTACGGGTACGGGTCAAAAATTCACGTCCCGTTTGGCCAAAAAAAATTACGGTTACGGGCGTATTTCTTACGCCCGTGGGCGTAAAACGGAGGGCTTGATGCCCTAGAAATTAGTAGTGTTTCTTGATTCAAGTCGACATGAGATCCCGCTATCCAAAAAGCTCCCACACCGCCTTCGCAAAACCTTTGCATAATGAGCCTCGGATTTCCGTGCATGAAAAACCTACACCACGCACCGCACGACGCAACCGTGGGAACGAATAAAATCTCCCGGGTTGAAGCCGCTGAGGACACAACGGGTAGGGTGAGCATGATGGAAGGCCGGATAGGTGTACCTATATGGTACTTGAGCCAGGAAGATGGGAGAAAAAAGGTGCATATATATACTCGTGTGCGCCTGAAAGGGGGTGGTGGTTGAAGGAGACTCAGAGGTTGGCGACGTCGACGTATGAGAGGCAATGCATTTATCCATGAGAATGCGTTTTGGACGAACATCTGGGAGGGATCAAGTTGCAGAAAGACGAGGTTGAACATCATTTGCAGTGCTTGGATGGGTGCAAATTGAATGAAGGATGCTCATACTCGGCAAACGGACGTTCAGAACGACACGAAAGAACACAACTTGGATGACCGGGCTGAATTGACGTTGCAGATTGGGCGGATGGTTAAAAGTAACGGTTTTCAAGGTTGGGTGATCAAGATGCAGGTCCGGCGGAGGAATGTATGAATGAGCAACAAGTCATTACACCTGTGAGCGGAAGCAGGCGTACCATGTTCAAACACCACTCTCGAGTCGGGGCGAGCTTGAGTTTCATGTTGAACCACCGAGTTGTCTGCGGATCAAAGAAGCCAGACATAAGAGGATCGCCTAACGACCTAATAGCCCACGCGGGTGTGTGGGAAGTATACTGCCTCCAGAATCCAGATTGAACGATACTTCAAGTTCAAACTACCGAGAACGTCGATCCAAGGAAACCATGTATACGCGAGAGCCCACTCATACCTGTTGATCAAATAACACTTCAGACGCACTCTTCTAGACCGCCTGAGCAAATTCAAGTCATGATTGAGTCTAAAATGACCGGAAAATAAAAAATCTACGTGGGATATGGCAAGATCAACCGTGGGAATCTTATCAAAACCATCCGGATTCACGTCGCTGAGGACAAAACGCGTTATTTTAAATTATTAAAGCATTGAAAACCGGAAGGGAGTGTACCTGCATTGCCCTATGTGGTTTTTGGACGAAAAAAGAGGTGTGTATATTGAGCATTTTGCGGTGGGGTGGCTGAAAGGGAGGTAGGTAGGTAGGTAGCATTACATGGCACAGTCCAACTCATGAACACCGGTTTCCAGGAATTCTCCCGGTGTACAAAGCACTAAGTAAAATACACCATCGTCCCTGGGCCCTCCAGAATCCCCTCAGCCGAGCTCACGGTCGCGTTTGCTGCACACGCCGCGGTAGAACCAAAAGAACGCTGAAAGACGAAAAGAATTAGCACGGGAAACCTCTCAAGCAGCTAAACGGAACACGGGTACGGCGTAAAATACTTCTAGGACGTCAAATGCATACTTCACAACCAGGGCAATCACGGCTCTTGGATAGATAATGGCTTTCAGGAACTCTGTGTTGGAGAGTTCGGCCATTTGGCCTTGTAGGTTTGGGCGCTCAGAGAATAGTTTGGTTAAGAATATCCTTCGCAAATCTACCAGTTTGCTCGAAGCAACGCAGGTGATCAAGGCATGTCCGGGAGTTTCAACCTCTCTTTTGCATAACCTACCGAGCCGATCCGCTCGGTCCACTGATTGATGTGCATGATCCACATATCGCAAGATTTCCACGGCTAATAGGTGAGTTGAAAGCAGCAGAGAGGTTAGTGCCTCCCGATGTTTTTGAGTCTTCACCAGAGATAATGCCGCATACAGGAAGTGACTTGCGTCGGTGGCTTGTCCTTTTGGGGTTCACGTCGACCATGTAACAAATAGAGCTTCTCGGACGAATTGAGTTCTCCTTGCAGCCATTCAATCGGAGGTCAGTGAGTGAAGAGCAAATGTATGGACCCAGGGGGTCCATTAGAATGTGTTCTTGGTGGAGATCTGGGACAAAATTGAAGCGGGTCCGCGGGATGGGCGTGGTTGGTTGAACATCGTTTACATTGCGAGTTCTACAACCTAGGAACCGCAGCATGGGTTGGGATTTTGAGGTTGGGGGAAATAAAAAAACCTACACACCAGACGGCAGATCAACTGCGTGGGAATTCCATCAAAAACATCCGAATTCACGCTGCTGAGGGCAGAGCAGGTTAGTATGGATGCTGAATGTTGTGTAAAGCCAGTAAATGTGTACCTGCATTGATTTATGTGTTCCTTGAACAAAGTCTGTTCGAGGAAGGTTGGAAGTTGAACATGACTTACATTGGAGGACTTGCCTCAATGGTGCCGGGGAAACGAGTTCGAATGCAATAAGGAATCATTACGGTCTGCAAATGGTCCTTCAGAAAGACACGAATGACTGAAGACGGGCACAGACTGACCTGGGAAAGTACAAGTTGCAGATTGCGCGGGTGTGTTCGTGGCGGTTCAATTTCCAAGTCTGGACGAGGAATAGACAAATGAGTAATGATTCGTGGTGAATGGGAGTTGGATATGATCTCCTAGAGTGTGTGGGCACTATCCAGCGCTCAAATTGAATGATACTTGAAGTCTGGACTCCCGAGAACGAGAGACCTGCGTCGGCTGAAGAAATCAAGTGAACCCGAGAGAATACTCCCACCTGGTGGGCCAAGAAAGCATAAGAGAGACTTAAGAACATGTAAAGAAGAGAAGTGTGTGGAAGGTGAAAGGCCTTGTTCCAAGGCACCTGAATACTGAGATTATTTGAGGGCCTGCGGCCAGGTTACAAGTAAGAAAAGATGTAGGGGAGGTCAATGAAGCCACCCGGCAAGTTTTGAAGGCGGCGTCGAGCTTAACCGTAACAGAGGCGCTTACCATTTTGGCTGCTGTTTGTGCCAGTGTTCGCCCTAAAGGCCTTTAATTGGGGTCCGAGATTTCTAAAGGCCTTTTAAAGGGTAAAGGCCTTTAGCCAAGAGGTGCTTGATCTCTGGATCAGCCAATAAAGTCCCACGACCCCCCCCCCCCCCAGAAAAGGGAATTCCATCAGTTGTCAGCGGTTGTCAGCGAGAAATTATATTCAATGAGAGTTCAACTGCCTGTTTTTTTGTCGCGGAACTTCCTCCTGTACTTCCTCGTATGCTAACTCGAAAGTCCCCGAGTCTTTTGTGCTGAAAGGGATCCGCAGGGTCGACATTGAAAGTCGCGGCCATCATTAATTGATCGCATCAGGGTCAACATCATATTTGAAGATCCAGAGATCAAGCACCTCTTGCCTTTAGCTAAAGGGCGGCTAAAGGCCTTCAATCAATTTCCCACGCGGTCCAACACCGCCAACTTTACCCAGTGAAGTGCTACTTTCAAGCATGGAACTTGATCCCACAGTCTATCTCAATACCCTTGTCATCTAGAACTTCATCCTCAGTTACATCAGTGTCTCATCCTCCTCCGCTGGTGCCGATGGTCTGCGCTTACAGCCATTGGTCCTACACCATCAAATAATTTGTCCTTCACACGCGGTGAGAGCCAGCTTTACGGTATCTGGCCTTAGAAACTTGCTCAATATTCATCGCCTCCCAGTTCAAAATAAGTGTGACTCATGGTGATGACATGACAGCTAAAGGCCTTTAGCTCTCGGCCCAAAAATTTAAAGGCCTTTAGCGCTAAAGGCCTTTACCCTTTAGGCGAACACTGGTTTGTGCAGCAAGTTGTGCCGTTAACGCCAACATTTACGGCACTCACTGCGTTTTGAGAAAAGCGTCCACGTATAGGACAGAGCGGGGGATCACGGATATATTCCATGAATCCATGGCATTGCCAGTTGAGATGTGCACGAGGGGACAGGCCGGAGTATAAATACAGAATACCCTCTGTCGACCGTACTGGACAGACCACCAAGCCTAAGGCGCCATCCCGGGGACGATTTAAAAATCCCACCTCATACCCCGTGTGGACAGATTGATTGTCCCTAAGTGGCTGGGGTAGGTTCCAAATGATCTGTTCGCACATAGACAAAGACTCAAGGCGGCAGAATCAGATGAAGCAACATAATTAAATTCAGAGCTAGGTAAATTTGTGTGCTGGCAAAATGCGGGGTCTATTTTCCAAGTGCTGCTCATCTCCACCAGGATACCCCAGTTCGTTCTTATTTCCTCCTGTTTCGTGTTGTTGACAAGGAAAGTTGAATGCACAACCTAAATTACTGCAAGTAAATCAGCGACACAGAAGAATCCAGGGGAAGGCTGAGGCATACCTCTTGCTTGCGTTTCGGCAAATACCTAATGAGTGAGGTAGAAAAAGTAGGTTCTGGCCGTTGGAACTGCGATACAGAATGAGTTAACGACAACTGTGAAGTACGGAGGATTTGACTCAACGCGGTCCACAAAGACGGCGCGGCGTGCATCCGGTTCGAGCCTTGCGATGGTGATTCCGGGGCGTGGAGAAACAGTCGGGGTGCAGCCGGTGTTCTGAACGAGGTCACGGTGTCGGTGAGTAATTTCTGCATCTGTGGCACCGATGCAGAAGTGGAAGTACTTACTTGAGTCGGGTTAAAGGGTTAGCATGGACAAGACCGCAGACACATACCGTTCTTGTTGATCACGCTGGAGGTGCAGACTAAGGGCAGGACAATAAGGTCGAAACTTGAAAGTTTTCGGCGTGGTGGGGGCGAAGTGGGGGAGAAAGTGGACTTCAAGATTTCCCGGTCTAGTAGCCGTGGCTTTTGAGAAGACGCAGAGGCATGAATGCGGGGAAAGAATGGGTGTCCCCTTACTGAGGGACAATATTCCAGAACAGAAGGCCACTCGAAGACAGAGACGTTGCCAGCCCGGCTGTCTTCACAGGGGGCAGAGGTGGTTCAGATTAGCTAGCCACATGCGGATTGATGGTTGGATCAGCAGTCTGTCGACGGTGGGTGCTGGCTGATTGATCTACCTGCGGCCAGATCGGCCAGAGGTACGGACAGCTGGTATATATTTACAATCCTCTCTCCCCCGCCGTAGGGACGGTTTGCACTAGGGTTCTGTTTATAATTCCTGGCCCAATTATAAACAGTTTTTAATTCTTTGTTTATAAACAGGATGTTTATAAACCGGTTTATAAACACGGGGCAGTAATAGACAAAATTTGACCTTCCGGTGAGTTCTGGATGGATTTTCGGCCCAGGCTGGTCCTAGGCAACCACTAATCAGTTGGTCAAGCACCAGCGAGTTCATAAAGACGACTCAAAGCAAAGACTTCCGAATATTTGATGATCCTACCCACGGGTCCGGGTCCTCCGGGAGATACAGGAGTCAGAGGGCTAGATCTCACGGAAAGTGAGTACTTGGTGACTTACTCCACATTTTCTTCTTTAAACTTACTCTGAACTCTGGGTAAATTGGGCCTTGAATGGACCTCTACTGGGTCTGCTGAGCACTGCCACACCGATTTAAAAACCGGGGGTTTTGGCCTAACCATTATAAACTGGGTTTATAAACACCGCGGCGGTTTATAAACATGTTTATTAACCAGACTTAAAAACAGAACCCTAGTTTGCACAAAACGCAGTGGAGTACTCTCGTTCTCGCATCCCGCCCACACCGCACACCCACCCGCCGCCTACCGCCGCCCGCCCGCCCGCTCACCTGATCACACCCGCCACTCCTTGACGCGCAGCGAGAATCCCGTCTGGCCGGGTCTGCCGCCATCTGCCACCATTCTGCCGTTCTCTGCTAACCCTTCTCACTTGCGGTTGTTCCAGTGTTCCCCGCCGGGCCCGAATGTCCGATTCCGACTGTTTATATATGCGCGCCGTGATTCTCCACAGTAATCGATTCATGGATGCAGTGCCAATGCTGAGTACTTCAACGAATAACTACAAGCCCATCCCTTCCTGCGACTTCCAGCCCGTGCCCTTCAAGAAGGGCGCCCTGCGTCGTCTTCTCGTAATACCACCACCGGGGACATGGAGAAGGACAAGGACGAAAGAGAGCGACAGCAGACAGAGAGGGAGACCATGCGTGAGTCTTTTAACGCGCCCATCCCTTCCCTTCGACGCGTACCTCTCGTCCCTCTCGCATCCCCCCTTCGTTCTGACCACCGAGCTTACAGGATGACTATCCCTTACGCGTAACACTCCATCCGCCACAAGGCCTACGCCTCCCACTACACCCCGTCCAGGCTGGCCAAGCTTCAAGCGGGAATTTGCGACGCTACAGGGCAGATGATTGATGTGGGTGCTCTGAAAGTTTTTCTCTCTTTTTCGCATCCTCCTACCCTTCTGCGACACCTGCACCCCCCCCCCCCCCCTTGACGCACGTACTCTTCCTTCGTCCTGCTTGACGTCTCGGCTGCGCCTTGTCCGTTTCCATTTCTTTACCCAATCTTCTTGCTCGCGGCATCGCAACTCACACATCCATTTCACAGACTCCATGGACTCCCCGCGCACACCCCGCTGGACACCTTGTCTTTCTTCCGACATGTAAGTCTGCTTTTACGTCGCGCATTTCCATATCGACTGACGCGGCGCGTGTTTCCGCAGCTTGCACTCGACATCCTCATCTCGTCATCTTATGGCTATGGCTTTTCACCCGGGGCCATCCGCAAGTGGGCTCTCGAGGCTTGACTGTCGCCATTGGAGATTTCCCGAAACGCGGTATTTGTACGTGATTCTTCATTTCCTTCTCCCTTTCCTTCTACCGGGCCTACCGGATGCGTCGCTGCTATCTCCCCATATTAGTCCTTCACCCTTTTCATTCCTTTCTTTTGCCTTCCGTTCCTCCCTTCTGCTTTCATTCTCGAGCTCTTTCGCTGACATCCAGCGCAGCGCCGTCCCGACCTAGCCATGGAGTCTCGTAACGAAGATACCCAACGCGGGCTCAAGCTACTGTGCACCTCTGACAAGATCATGTCTCGACTCGTGTGTAGGAAATGCGCGCCGCAATGCCCCCGCTGCCCCCGTCCCCGCAATGCCCCCGCGCCCACCATCGCACCCCATTGCACGTTCTCTCGGCTTTCCCAAGCTGCAGCGGCTCGTCTTCGCGCGCTTCGTCGTCCGCGCCGTCCTCCCCCTTTTTCGAAGACATCGAGAAGCGAGAAGTCGTACATGCTGCCGCCTACAAGTATCCCACTGGCGCGACGATGGAATGCATAGGCCATATGTACGTCCTTTCTTCCCTTCACTGCATGCTCACCCTTACCACTCGCGACTAGTAGGTAGGGTTACCCGCACGGATACGAGGTCACTCGTGCTCCCTGTGGGAGCTTACGCGCCGCCACGACATCCTCAGAACGAAATCGACGCCGTCCCCAATATCAAGATTCTCGACGGCATGGAGTACCTCAACGCGAGGGTCAGTCCCTCCTTCCTTCACTTCCCATCGCTATCCTCGCCCTCGCTGACGCGATGCGGCATCAGGTCTCCGGGTGTACGGCGCTGCGCCTCGCTCCTCGAGTGCGTACGGCGCAGAAGGCTTCGACCTTGGGGTACATACGCGCTCCCGCCCGCCCGGCACGATCGTCTCCACGCACGCAGGCCGCCACCCCTTGCCCGAGACCGAGGCGTTCCTCCCCAGCGCTGGCTGCCCTCGCATCCCCGGGTCCAAGGCGGATGGATGATGGGGAGGCACCGGAGGTGGAGGCGTCGCGCGGACGGTGAGCCACACGATCCCCTCGGGACGGGCTCGTGCTCGCGCATCTGTGGCGGCATGAACCTCGCGCACGTCATTATGTGCGTCATGCTCGTCGCCGCGAGATCGAGGGCACCCCTGGGACGGATGGATAAGGGAAAGCTTCGTACGTGCCCTGTCCTCCCTCCTCGCCTGGATGTATTGCTGACTGGTGTGCTCGTAGGTGATGGTCCCGCCGCGATGGACTGCACGCTTTGCGCGTGCCCGCCGCATAAATCCGCCGCGCTACCTCAAGCCCATCGTCTTCGCCTCGCCCGCGTACGCCGCCCGCATACGTCGCCCGCCGACGCCCGCTGTGGTATTGCTATCTCATGCCGTCTATCTCTCCACAGGGGCCAGGGCGGTGGGGCCGACATCGCACGTGGGGAGGGAAACTGCGCCCGCGCCGGTGAGGAGGGCGATTGGGAGCGGGAACGGGCGAGAGATGCAGAGGGGAGTATGGAGGTGGCTCTCGTGGGACCGCTCGCATCGCGGTGGGAGGAGCAAGAGCAGGAGTAGGATCGACAATCGCCGCGCCCGCTCCGCAACGACACAACGTCCTCGCCTCGGCCGCAGATGTGCACGTACGCCGCCCGCTGTCCCCAGCGTCCAAGTCGTCGAGCTCTGCGCCCGGGCACCCTACCGCTGCTCCTTTGGTACGTTTCCCATGCATACTCTTTCACTTGCCCAATCTCATTGAATGCCGGCTTAGTGAAATTAAGGTAAGTGATATACGTACGTATCTACGTCGTATCTGTAGGCGCTGCGCGAATATATTTTCTAAAACTCGTGTGGGCTGAGAAGCATGTGAGTGGTGCTTGAAGTGATCTTAGATACCTGTGTAAAACGCGTCAAGTGAGGCTCGAGACGCGTCGATAAACTTGAAGCGAGGTGCGTTGATATATTTTATCGGTCCTGCCGCGAAAAAATTGCGCGGCGGGCACCGCCCGGCTGTCTTGAGGCCCTTCTGGTGCTGAAATTCCATTTTCTTTTCTCCGCGGCAGGGGCTGCCTTGAGGAGTTCATTCTCGTTGACTTGAGGGATTCGTTCTTGTTGACTTGATGTACGTAGAATAAATTTGTGTTCCTTCCAAGTGATGAACGTTACTATTGAGACGCGTCGAATCGAAAGCTCATCCTCTTTAGGACCTTGACTTGAACCTGGAAATCTCGGCGAAGGCTTGGGACGCGTCAGATAAATGATTTTTCGTCACCTCGGGCGCGTTCGTTCCAAGGACTCGATGTTAGGGTCAAGACAAGTCGAATTTGAGACTAATGGCTTGAATCATACCTGGGAGTGTGAGGGACAGCAAAAGATGCGTAGAACACTTATTGTTCTTTGCCGCAGGCGCACTCGGATCGATTGTTTTTGCCTCGAAAACTTCAGCTCTTATACCTTGAAAAAGTTCGAGATGTTCAGACACATGCCTACCTTCTTAAGTGTTTTCCCGTTATCTTCAAGCACTAAAGTCGTGATTTCGTGATTTTTCTTCGCCGCAGGAGTTGATTTGGTGAGTTGGTGTTGATCTATGTTGCCAATGAAAATAACAATGAAGTCCATTTTTTTTCACCGATATTTCAAGTGAAATTCAAGGTGAAAAGCCTGAAACAAAATTCATGAGGTTTCATACCGACTTTTTAGGTCAAATTAATTCCTGGTACCGATTTAGGTCCATGTCTCCAACACGAAATGTAAAAAGTCCGATCATACACGATCATACATGAAACTCGAAATTTAATAAATAAAAAATTAAAGAAATGTTTTTGGCGCCAAGGATATTGTATTTCCTGCCCCTTTTTACACATTTTCTCTGCCTTCTCACCCCCAGCGCTTTTCGTGTGTTCAGCGCACCGTTTATCTCCCCACCTACTTCACCCCCTTTGACGCCTCTCGTTCAAGTTGATCCCACCCGTTATTAATAATTACTGTTTGACTCTGTTGGAGAAAAATGTGCCTGCGGTGAGAGAAAGTCAAGAGCGGGGGTTTGAAAGCCTTCGGCATAAAGGCTCGCGAGGAAGGCGAGTCGGCCGACGCACGAGGCCGGGCAAGACTTGCGGAGCGAGACGTTCCTCTGAATATTAATCTGACATCTAATATTTGCCTCCAAGTTCAAGGTCCGGGCGGAGGTACCAGGGGTGCCCGGAGGGCCTTGATGATTGAGATTTTCAGCTAAGAATGATGGTGAAAAAATTAAAATCTTTTTTACCACAATTTTCAGTGGGAAAATGCATGATAAATGGCTGGAAAATGTCCAAAGAAAAGTGGTGGAAAACTTGAAACCTGGTTTCACTTTTTTTAAGATTCTCAAGGGGTAAATAAATCTTTTATTTGGGCTTGTAGACTCTACTTATTCCATGTAGAATTCCATGTCTCGTTGACCCATGGATTCTTCATCTGTATGGGCAGATTTGTCTCCCGCAACGGACACCCCATCGCCACCAAGAAACGGCTCCAGACTTGCGACCATACTTTTGCTATACAGCAGATAGAAGTGGAAGATATCACCGACAAGAGCAATATTAATGTGACACCCTGTCCAAGGGTGTAGCATTTTTCTAGGGACTGTGGTCTGTCGCACAGTGCCTAACACATTTTTTCCAATACCTTCCAGTGACCCAACTTGATGTCGCGACACTGGCATTTGCCGTCCTCAACGTCCTTATCTGGTCTTTTTGGTGGGCAAAGCCTCTTGATGTCGAACAGCCCATCCTGGTTGGATCTACGGAAGAGCTGCAAGATGCTGGACCAATAATTCCGCCCGTGAGCCTATGGGACACGTTCTGGGCGGTATTAAGCGGGGATTATATCTTTCGCCTTCCACTAGCATCCACCTCACTCCCCACATTCTGGTCAGTAGACTGGGATGAAGCCGATCCTGGTGATGCCGATATCTCTCTATACACCGAGTATCTCGTCGGCACCGTTTTCGGCGCTATTCGCTGTGCAGCCTGGAACTCGTACTTCCCCTCCGCCATTGAAATGGGGATGTGGAGGTCTTCCTCGTTGTTGGTGGTCTCAATTCAATTCCCGCCGTCCTGGGCTTGGTTCTTGCATTGGAGCGGAGATCGGCCCTAGGAAGTGTGATTGCAGACGCCCTTGGAAAAATCGCCAAAGGAGTTCTTGTGGGTTCGTTTTGGCTCTACCCCCTCGCCCACCTGTTTCTCATTACAATTCCCTTTAGAGCCCTCCCCCCGGCGCGTTCGTTGATGTGGATTGGAGCATCTATATCCCACACCTCTAGCTTTGGACCCTTCATCCCTCAATTCATTTTCGAATACATACTTAGGATGGTTTAATAAGTACTGGAATCACCAGTTGTGTAGTTTTATTCCTATCTTTTTTGTTCATTTATGGTTGGTTGAGGTTTTGAACTCATCACTGAGATGTCGATGTGTGACTTTAGTAGTACTGGCAAGGTTTGGCTCGGTTCGAGTTTAGGGCACATTTCCGCGAACGCCGAACTCGAACACCGTGTTCGATTCAGCCAGTGCCCGAACCCCGAACCTGAACCTGTGTCCAGGTTCGGTTCGGCGTTCGAACGGGTTGGAACCTGACTAAAATTCGGCCTTCTCGGGGATGAAAAATCTGGTCCGTAATGATAGGTATTGGATATTTCTTTGAACTCACCTTGTCAGAAGCAACAATTACTGCTATTTGCGGAACATAAGGTGTGGGCCATTTTTTTCGGCAGACGTGGCCCGGGTGGCAAAGTCTCGGAAGAGAAGGGAAGGAAGCATCGAGATTTAGCACGATATATATGGGAAATGCACACTTCCATGACGTCAGGGGGTGGGTTTTGTAGTTTTTCGAGTAGTAAAATAGAGCTGTTTAGCAAGCACACATTTCTTTTGCGCTGAGCTCGCTGATTGGCCACTCCACAATTTCCGGCCAATCGGAATGCTCAGTGCAAAAGATTTTTTGTTTGCTAAACAGCTCTATTAGCCCGATATAGAACGAGTCTGCAAATGAATTTTTAGGGCTCCACTTTCCGGCTTCGTCGGACGAAGCCGGAAAGTGTGTCAAAACCAGATTCACTGCGTCATGTGCATGTTCTTTTCCTTATCCACTCCCTCGACGTCGTATCACGCCACGGTAGACGATGTTTTCACCAGGGGCGGATCCGGCGTTCCCAGAGGATCTTGAGAGACGTATATCCGAGAGCGCGGCCTTCTTCCACACACCTTGTATTCCCGCGCTCCTGCTCGTTGCCCACCGCGTTAGAATATGGCAAGTCCCCATCCTTCAGCCTGGTTTTTGTATCCCAAGACTCAAAAAAATACTGTTTTCAGGATTGAACCTTTGTTTTATAAAGTGGTCACCATCTACGGGCTCCCGCATAAGAAGGCACGAAAACCAAACACGAATTTTCGGCATTCAGTACCCGCATTGTACAGCCTCATTAAATCGAAGCCGGCTTCTTTCTTCCCCGACAATGTCCGCCATGTACAAGTTATTGGTGTCCCCATTGCGGAGATTCTTGCGGCATTCGCAGCTTGCAACGCTACCACAAGTCTCGCCCTCTTCGATGTTTCCTGCGTCAAGGGAGACGCTGCTCTCCTCGAGCTTCTCGGGGTATTTCCCTTGAAGCGTTTTTCCGCCCGCGCAAACTATTGGCTGTGTCCTGGTGGATGGGATTTCGGTCACCCGCTCTTCGAGCATATAACGCACCTCGACCTTCCCGGCGACTTTAACTGTCAAGGAGCGAAATGGTCGTCGTTCGCGCTAATACCCCGGCTCACGCACCTGTCTTTCTCGGAGGACATGAGCCTCTCCGAATCTTTCCCTACTATCCTGGAGCACTGCAAATCTCTCCAAGTGCTTGCGATGGTGTATTCGTCTCCGGCTATGCTCAAATTCATTGTCCTGGCCACAGAGCGTCAGCCGTCGTCATTCGATCCACGAGTTGTTCTTCTCGCAGTGGCGGATCGCCAAGCAGATTGGGAGACAGGTGCGAGGGGCGCCGACGACTATTGGATCGCCGCCGAAAGGCTTGTGGACAAACAGCGTGCAGGGGACTTCCATGGCACGTTCCCTCGCTCAGTACTCTCAACACTAACTGACCACTTTACCCTATCAGACTTTGCGCAGCGGGATTTCAGCGAGGATGATAAGAAAGATTTAGCTGAAAGAGAATGGTTTTGTCAGATTGCCTGATGCCAAGCTTCGCGGGGATAAGTAGCAGTACAATGTCTAAGACTTGGCCTGAAACTTGGACTTGTATGTTGTGACTGTTTTCATCGCTTCAAATACAAGCCCTCTGGAATCTTGTCAGGACCAGATTTCCATCTGAACATCTTGTCATGACAAGTGGACCTGGCCGCTAGAAGAAAATATACCAATAGATGGCATTTACTTTTGTTTGGGGGGCATGCTCGCCGATAGGTAAAGTAGGCGTTGGAGGTTGAACCATTCAACCTCACATGAGAATTCAAGACGGTTCAATCTCACATGAAAATTCAAGAGCGGCTATCACGGGCCTGGTTAGATTCAACTTGATTCAGAACCAACTAGGCTCGCCTTGCGTATAACTATATATTCAACGCCACGTTGTTTTGATACACACCGGTATATTGATACTGAGCCAGTCTCTTTTAATCGGGCAATCCTACTAGGACGACTAGCCGCGCCTGCGGTTCCGTGTGCGGAATCGATATCATGTCAATGATGCGTACTATACCAGAAGTATTGGACCGCGGGCATTCGATGTTCCGCAACGCGGGCTTGCCGATGCATTTAGGTATTGATCACGCTGCGATACTGCGCGCTGGGTACAGAAATGGGCTTCAGTCAATTGAACATAAGTAGGCGGGTTCTGAGTGTCCTCGAGTTCAATGCCTGATTGAAAGGACAGTTCGACCCGTTGATGAATATCTGAGTCTCAACAAGAATAGATGGAACCCACCCAGGCTAAATGCGCGCGCGAGCGCGGTGTTTGTTGGTGCGCGAAAGCTTTCAGAACGAAGCGCGGTCGGAACGAGACATCCGTCGAGTAGTGGCTGGAAGGCCTTTGAGTGTTGAGGCGGAGTCGGCAGCGGGATATGGGCGCGAGACGTTGAGGAGTGGCGGGTGTGAGCGGGGTGCGTGAGCGGGGTGCTTGAATTGCTTGCTGGGATGCGGTGTGTTTTGTTTGGGAGGGCACTCGTGGTTGTGCTTGACGCGAGTTTGGGCGACGGTAACCGTCGCTCAAAAAATTGGTCATTGCCCCTAAATTCCAACCAAGTTCAAGCCGAGCTTTGAGCGCGAGGCATTAAGTGGGTGAGCAGGCGGCGGTGGACGGCGGGTGGGTGTGCGGTGTGGGCGGATGAGAGAAGGGAGTGCCGTAACTGTTGGCGTTAACGGCACAAGCCGGTATAACCACCACCGCGCTAGCTGGAGCAATACTAGGCAGACGAAGAAAGGATAGCAAAAGACTCACAAGAACGAATCAACGAATAACTCGAAGCCCATCTCGTCCTGCGACTTCCAGCCCGTGCCCTTCAAGAAGGCGTGCCCTGCGTCGTTATTCAGTAATACTACCACCGGGGACCAGGAGAAGAACAAGGACGAAAGGGAGCGGGAGCTGGCAGCGAGGGAGACTGTGCGTGAGTGTTTTTTACGCGCTCCCTTCCCTTCGCCGCGGCGTGTTCTCTGCCTCTCGTCCCCTTTCGCATCTTCTGACCGAGCTTGCAGGATTGCCTTCCTCACGCGCAATACTCCATCCGCCGCAAGGCCTATGCCTCCTGCTACACCCCATTCAACCTGGCCAAGCTACAACCTGAAGTTGGCGACGCTGCAGGGTAGATGACTGATGTGCGTGCCCTGGTTTTTTCTTTTTTTTCTGTTGTCTGTTGTCCTGCCCTTCTGCGACACCCGCGGCCTCCCTTGGCGCTGGCTTCCACGGCGTACTCTGCCTTGGTCCCGCTTCACGTCTCGATCGCGCCTTGTCTCTTTCCATTCCTTTACTCAATCTTCTCGCTCGTGCTATCGCAACTCACATCCATTTCACAGACTCCATAGAATCCTCCGCGCACACCCGGGCTGGACACCTTGTCTCTCTCGACGTCCGAAACCTGAGTGTGCTGTTTCACGTCGTGCATTTCCATGTTGACTGACGCGACGCTTTCAGCTCGTACTCGACATCATCGTCTCATTGTCCTGATACTTTTCGCTCGGAGCCATCCGCAAGTGGGCTCTCGAGGCCGAGGAAGGATTGACTGTGGCCAGAGATTTCCCGAAACGCGGTATTTGGTACGTGATTTTACCTTTCCTTTCCATTTCCTTTCCTTCTACCGCGCCTAGTTGACGCGTCGCTGCTATCTCCCTGTCTAATGGCGCTCTCCCTTACCCTTTCCTTCATTCCACTTCGGTCATTACGATTTCTGCTTCGTTTCCCGACTCGGACTCTCTCTCTGACACGCCATCTCTTTGCAGCGCAGCGCTGTCCCCAGATGGGCATGGAGTCTCGTAACGAACATACCCAACGCGCGTGGTGCAAGCAAATGCGCGACCCTGATAAGATCATGGCCGAATTCCTTTCGACTCGCCTCTGCGAAATACGCGCCCACTTAAATGCTGCCCCCGTCCCCGCGCGATAGTCGTCACCCCATCGCACTTCCTCTCGGCCTTCCCGACCTTCAGCCGCTCGTCTTCGCACGCTTCTTCATTGGCGCCGTCTCGTCCTTTTCCTCAGGCACCGAAAGGTCATACATGCTGCCGCCTACAAGTCCCAATGGCGCGACGATGGAATGCATGGGCCATATGTACGTTCTTCGTCCTTCGTTCCTGCCTCCTTCCCCTTCACTGCATGGTCACCACGCGCGATAGGGTTACCGGTGCGGACACAACTTTGCGCCGCCGCAAACTCCAGAGCACTGTCATGCCCGACCCGAGCGCCGTACCCGACTCAACGGCATGGAGTACCTCAAGGCCTTCATCAAGGCGGATCAACGTCAGTCCCCTTCCTGCACTTCCATCGCGATCCTCGCTGACGCGGCATCAGGTCGTCCCTGTATCCACATCGAAAAAATCGCCGGCGCAGAAGGCTTCGAACGCGCTCTCGCCCGACACGCACCATCGTCTCCACGCAGGCAGGCCGCGACTCTGCCCCCCGAGACCCAGACATTCCTCCCCGAGCGCTGGTCCCCGTACGCCGCCGGGTCCAAGGAGGGTGGATGGTGAGGAGGCATCGCGGATGGCGGGCGACATGGGACGGGCTCGCGCATCTGCGGCGGCGGCGTGAACCTCGTGCGCATCATCATGCGCGTTGTGCTCGTCGCCGTGAGATTGAGGCCGCCCCGGGGAGCATAGATATGAGGGATAAGGGATAGCTTCGTACGTGCTCTCTCTTCCCTCTTCGTCTGGATAGTTGCTCAGGGGTGTGCTCGCAGGTGATGGTCCCGTCGCTATGGAGTGGGAGCTCATCGTCCACCCCCGCGCGCTACCTCATTCTCAAGCCATCTCTTTCTCTCCTCGTCCCATCCCTTCTCCGTCTGTATTTTTCCTCGATCTCTTCCCTCCCCCTTCTCGCTATCGTCCGCTGTCTCTCGTACCATCTGTCTACTCATCCACAGGGCCAGGCCAGTGGGGCGTCGACTTCGCACGTGGGGAGGGGAACCGCCCATGGGCATACGCACGGCGGTGGGGCGTCGACTCACAGGGGGTGGGGCGGTGGTGAGGGATGCAGAGAGTATGGAGGTGGCTCTAGTGGGGCCGCTCACATCGGCGGTGGGAGGAGCAGGAGTCGGCGAACAACAGGCGTCCTTCAACGTGCTCGCGGACGTGCACGTACGCCGCCCGCCGCGTCCGAGTCGTCTACGCCTGCGCTCGGGCACACGAGCTCCCCCGAGCAGCACGCCAGCGCTGACGGGCTCCGTATTCGCACTGCCGTACTGCATGCTGTACGCAGTCGTGACTATGGACACGTTGGCAATATACGACACGCAGGCGGGGCCGGTGTGTTTGCCCACGAAGCGAGTTTACGGATTTGGCATGGTGAGTCGAGTCGCCCTTTTTTATCTCTTTTATACTTGGAGGAGGCTGATTAAGCGCGCGCGGTACAGGTCCCCGGACGGGTAGTGCCTGATGCTCTCGTCGCGCGATGGCTACTGCACGCTCGTCACCGTTGACGAGATCCTCCCCACGCGCCACACGCAGCCGCAGCCCAGTATTCGGTGCCGATGTACGCGTCGAGCTCGCATAGCCCTACAAGCGGCAGTGGGAGCCAGGTGGGAGCAGAGCGTCCGCTGGGGCCCTGACGCCGGCGGCGAGTGTCCATGGGACCGGGAGCGGGACGTTGTGATAGGTTCAGCAGGTGCATATTCGTCGTTTGCTTTTCTTTGCCACATTTCTATCGACGCTTCTCGCCTCTCGATGTGCGCGAATCACCACAGCCGTTCGCGTCTATCAAGAAGCACCCACCGCGACTCATTTGGTACGTTTCCCATGCTCTTTCACTTGCCCGATCTCATTGAATCCCAGCCTAGTGAAATAGGTAAGGTGATATCTGCGTACGTACGTACCTTGTATGTCGGTAGCTGCGTGAATATATTGATTTTCTCCTTCGAAGGTCGTACGGGCTGGAAAGCATTTGAGTGGTGCTTGAAGGGATCTTACATACCCGTTTGAGGCGTGTCAATTGAGGTTCGAGACGCGTCGATGAACTTGAAGCGAGGTGCATTGATATATTCTTCTCTGTCCTACCGTGAAAAAATCCAGTTGTCTTGAGACCGTCTTCGCGCTGAATTTTTTTCTCCGCGGTAGGCGCTGTCTTGAGGAGTTCATTCTCGTTGACTTGATGTAAGTTGGAGACACGTCGAACGCAAATAAATTCCAAGTAATCAATGTCATTATCGAAAGGCGTCGAATCAACGCCCAGTCCTCTTTAGGACCTTGAACTGAAGCTGGAAGTCTCGGCGAAGGCTTGAGACTCGTCGCCGAATTTGAGACTAATGTCTTGAATCAAATCTGGGAGTGTCGGGGAAGGTAGAAGACGCGTTGAATTGAAGCTAGACGCGTTAAATAACATATTTTCTTCGTCGCAGGCACCTTTGGTGCCCTTAGTTGATCGATTCTCTTCGCAAATTCAGCTCTTGAGGCCGTCATACCTTCAAAAAAAATTGGGGCCGTGGGTGATGTTCAGGTGCCTAACTTCTCGACTGTTTTCACACTGACTAAAGTCGTGATTCTTCTTAGCCGCAGGAGTCGACTTTGTGAGTTGGTGCTGATCTATGCTGCTAATGAAGATAACGGTGACAGCTAAGTCAAAAACGATAGACCGTTTCGCAAAAAAATCGAAAGTTCAGGCCGGTGCACGGCCCCACGGCATCGTGCTAATTTTAGTCCACCACTCTGTTTTTTCTTTTGTCCCGCCTCTCCCCACAGAATAAGCTTTATGACGACGGAGGCCCCGTATGCGCTCAGTGGGGCTCTGTGCGCACATAAAGAGTGCGGGACTACGTCGCCACTATTGCGCCACGTCTCGAGTATACGGCGTACTGTGCATGGATGAAATCCCGTGGCCGCTGCAATTGCCGGATTGAGCACACGGTTGGCGTTCATAACGACGACGAGCCGTTTTTGCTCCGGAGATATATGGCGTCGATTGCCTCGCATGGTGGTTGAGGGAGAGAGGAGAGGACGTGGACTTGGGTGGGGCGGACATTAATATTGAGATTACAGTGGAGCTCCAAAATAACTAGCACGATGCCGTGGGGCCGTGCCCCGGCCCGAACTTTCGATTTCTTTGCGAAACGGTCTATCGTTTTTGACTTAGCTGGAAGTGCTTGGAAAATCTGATCGCACGCACATTTGAAATTCACGAGTATGAATGCCTCTCAGTGGAAAATTGCATATTATTCACTGCTGAGACGCATACACGTCAATTGGCCCTGGGATCTGCACTCAAACCTAGAAGTGTCGTCGACGCTTCTCTCTTGAATTCGACGTGTAAACTGAAATAAGTGGCCTGGTGAGCTAGGTTGGTTTTCCTGGTAAAAAATCGCGCCGCAGGAACGTGTTTTTCTTCCGCGGCGTTGATGAGACACAGGATAATGATGTCAGGTTTGAGACTGAAAATCCCGATTTTTCCTCCGTCGTGAACACAGTGTTCAACCTCGTCGAGCAATGGAGAATTGCCCTTGGTCCTTACCTGTCGTTTAAACCTGTGACCTTGAAGCTGAAAGGCTTCCAAAAAAAATCCGCTGCGGGCGCTGTTGAAGATGTGGGTAAATTCTCCCTGCTGCGGGCGCGGTCTTGGTAGGCACTTGGAGACCTGCAAAATGAAAATTTTCTCCGCCGCGGGTCCGGTGAGTCGAGGAATATTCACCAGTGTGGATTACTCTACTTGAGGTGTTGGATGCACTTAAGACGGCTTAACTTTTTGGCCCCAGGCGTTTTGAGTTGGAGAACACCGCCGCAGGCGCACAAGTCCATGCTGTTGCCCGATTTGTCGAGTCTGATAGGTGTTGAGTACACCTGAAGTGACTTGTAAATCAAAAACGCGGGTGCAACAATAAATCCCTTGGAGCCTTGAGGGGCAGGACGTTGCTTGAGCTATCGAGCGAAATTGTGGCCGGGAGTGGGTTCACCTTGTGCTGTGTGAAAAATAAGTTGAAGGCAGAGACTGAAGATGGCCCTCGCAATTGAAGCGCTTGAATAGAAATTGACAAGAGAAGTGACCACTGTTTTTGGCAGTTTCAAGACTGAACTAAACCGTGACCCGGAGCACATTAGTTTACGGCTTCCAAGCCTCACACACAAGCCAGTCTCTCCTTCTCATTTTGCATCTACTCAGTGGCCGCCTCGCTGTTAGTCTTAAACATCTTCGAACTGACTCAAGTGACATCGAGGCTAAGAACTTTTCAAGTTCCCTGCCATATATCTTAGCTTCTCAACGGTTGTTCAATACAGCTTCAACAGCCTTCAAGTAGCTTGATAAAATCAGCTGGCCGTTGAAGAGGCTTCAAATAATTCTGCATGACTTTTACAAGTCATTTCACCGGACAATTATTTTGGTCTCTGAGACTGCAGCCACAAAAGTAAGCAAAATGAAAGATGGATAGAGACAGAGCCAGACTTGTATTTGGCATACTGGGGTGGAATATTTTCTGCCTGTGAGATTAGTCGTGGTGTAGCAAGACGTTAGCGGAGTATAAAGGCTTCGAACAGGCATAGTTTTGTAGGGGGAGATATTATACTGTACTATTTCGACCAAGTGTTCATCGATTTGGAAAATTTTGATCTCCGGGATGGCCGATAAATTTTCTTTTGGTTTAAGGCGATTTTAGCACACATCAAAAAAAATCGGGTGTCACCGTCACCTGAACACTTGGTCGAAATAGTACAGTAGCCCAGCATAGGCCCACATAAACAGCCGCTTTGTTAATAGACGACCAAAGACCAGAGTATGTTGGAATCAAGTAGGAGAATGCAGTATTAGCAGTGAGCCCGTTGCAAATGCGCGGGGAATTCCTTCGTATCTTCACAACATATGTACTGTTTTCTGTAATTAAGGTACACTTTTAGTCTGTCATCCAGGAACAAGGACGGGGGGACCGGGTAACTAAGTGTGCCACAGTCACGAATGACATTATGTGCGCGCACATAGCATCTTGATATTTCAACACAGTAGACCATCAGAACCCACACTTTCATTCGGTTTTCTTGATGACTGATTGTAACCAGGATAAAGATCAGCACCTGGCCTTGTCCACGTTGCATGTCATCTCCTTGTCCTCCACCTCCACCTCTACTATTGTAGTGCTACCTCTGTTTCTCGAGTCAGTTGACACAGCTTCATGTTTTCCCTAGATGGTGATTCTCGATCACTCCACATTACCGGTACGAGACTGCTTCGCTTGAACCTCAAAGGAGTTGATGAGTTCGGATAGGTGGCCAAGGTGGTTCTGGGGGTCCGGCACACCTCCAAAGTGGCACTGGTGGGGTGGGGCAGGGTCCTATTGTGCATATCACTGCATCACAGTTAATCACACATAATCTGCAAGCCACAGTTGCTACTGACCAGGCACTGCGGCTTGGCAACATCCAAGCAGCTCAAATTGTCAGCCATTGTCCTCCTCCATCAAGAATCTTCTGTGGCAGAGAGGATACTGGGATCCAACACATTTATGTGCTACATGGACTAGGAGGGGCCGGAAAGACACAGATTGCACTGAAATTCATCAACAAGTCATCATCTCGGTGAGCTTGATCATTCACCTGGAAATAATTGTTGATCCAGTGGTATGGCAGCTTCTCAGGCATATTTTTCATTGCACCAGCACCATTGCAACGATTGAAACAGGTCTCAAGAATATAGCTGTCCTGAAAGACTTTGGAGATCCACCAGAGCATGGCTTACTATGGCTGACCAGCAAAGTTGAAGAATGGCTACTTTTATTTGACAATGCAGATAATCCAGGCATCAACCTGAATGATTATATTCCTCAGTGCAATCACGGGAATATCATTATCACCTCTCGGAATCCAGGAATATGTGTTTATGCTGGATCTGACTCCCTTGTGTCGGACATGGAAGAGGAAGATGCCGTGGCATTGTTACTCAAGAGTGCTTTGCAGAAAGCCACAAGCCGTACTGACCAAATTGCAGCAGAAATTGTGAAGGTGGGATAATTAGACCTGGAACACATTCAATTGTTGTAACACTTCCTTAGGCATTGCACTATCTACCTCTGGCAGTCGTTCAGGCCAGTGCATTCATATCAAAATCTCGCATCTGGATGGCTATCTGGCTCTTTATGTGGAGAATCAAGCACAACTCCTTAGTGAGAAGCCTGCTCAGTTTAATGACCGTTATGCTTGGACAGTGTACACAACATGGCAAATGAGTTTTGACGGGCTCAAACTACCAGCTGCCATGTTCCTGCAGTATTGTTCATTCCTTCATTATAATGGAATCTCTGAGGAAATCTTCCGCTATGCATCAAGGTACCAGTTCCCAGTCGATGGCCCATCCAAAGAAGATGTTCAGGAGCCTCTGGGTCTCACATTTTCTGCTGCCAACTGGAGAGTGGGATTCTTTGCAGTTTTTGGATGCTACCAACGAGATCCAATCCTATTCATTGATTAGCTTTGACACAGAGAACAAGCTCTTTTCCATCCATCCATTAGTACATGCTTGGAGTCAAGGAACAGTCCAAAACCCAAAGAGACATGTGTCCATCATGGGGTCCATACTCGGCATGGCTATTTCAGAACGCTCACAGTGGGATATGCAACTGGCGAGTCTGCTACTGTGTCCGCATATCGAATTAGTTGTACAGATGAAGGCAGAAGTCGCTCTGACTTTCAAGTCTCAATATGCATTGATATTTTGGGAACAGGGAAAATATAAACATGCTGAGGAGTTACTGGAAGAGGTGTTGCAAAGACAGAAACAGCTTCTTGATGAGGATCATCCAGACACATTGCTTACCATGGGTAACCTGGCCAACTCGTACTCGGCTCTGGGAGAACATCAGAGGGCCCAGGAACTCAAAAGTGTTGTGCTGGAGAAACAGAAACAGCTTCTTGGTGACGATCATCCAGATACACTGCTTACCATGGGTAACCTGGCCAACTCATGCTCAGCTCTGGGAGAATATCAAAGGGCCCAGGAACTCATGAGTGTTGTGCTGGAGAAACGGAAACAGCTTCTTGGTGACAATCATCCAGCCAGCCTGCTTACCATGGGCAATCTGGCGAGTTCATACTCAGACCTGGGAGAACATCAGAAAGCACAGCAACTCAAGAGTGTTGTGCTGGAGAAACGGAAGCTGGTTCTGGGCGAGAATCATCCATACACCCTGCATACCATGAGCACCCTGGCCAACTTGTACTTGGCCCTGGGAGAATATCAAAGAGCCCAGGAACTCCAGAGTATTGTGCTGGAGCACAAACAGGTTCTGGGTGAGGATCATCTGGACGTATCACAGCCTGGCCAGTTGACTGCATCAATGATGCCACCAAAGCCTGTGATCCTATTGATCCTGGATCGACTCCTTCCCATAACTGCGGTACCTGTGCTTGATGATGTTGACTAGTGTCGATATCATTTCACACTTATTTGACCTCTCCATTCTACATTAGCAGGTAATCGAGGCCATGGCTGATATTGTTTCATGTTTTATTGTTTTCTCCATTCTTATACAAACAGATACCAAATAATCCAGAGATATGTAAGTAGCTCTAGTTCCCCCCATGTACCTTAGTGTTTTTATTTTTATTTTCTCCACAGTGAAACGTGTGCTCGGGAAACAGACCAAAAAGCTAAACCAAATGCTAAAACTGACCAGCAAGATGCCTCGCTGCTTAAGCCAAATCCGTGGATGAGGCCTCACAACTAACAACTAACTAACCAAAACTAACACCTAAACACCCCTTCCAAGGTCTTGTTGTCGCCGCTGAGTAAAGATGCTTGTCCAAGATTACATGAATGTACTTCCAAGGATGAGGACCAAGTACTGAGATGGCTTAAGTAGTCTTTTTATGAATTGCGCTAGTTAAGCGTGGAATACTGTTTGTTCGCCTTCTCAAGTACAGAACCAATGTCCTGAATGCCTGGGTTGACTTGTAGATATTATAGCTTCTCAGCTCAATTGTGATTCTCTTTTAAGTAACCGTTTCACACAAAGTCCCACTTCGTGCACAATAAATCCTGTGTTCTCTCGCCGTTTAACTTTGTCTGGTAGCCCTTTGTCTAGTATCACTTTGTCTGGAACTTGCTCTGTCTGGTAACACTTTGTCTGGTAACCACAATTCCATAACTCGCTCTGTTTGGTTTAAGGGTTTTGCAAATCAATGCCAGTCAACTTGTTATATTTGAGCTACTCCGTGGAGATAGTCTTAGCAAAACAAGCCCTAGTCTTCATTAGTACGCAGGTGCCGGTAGCTGCCGGCTCTCTTGGGGAAGATTTCGTGCTGTCCTACTAAACTATGCCTTCCTTATATACATTTCCTACATATTAATTGCATATGCGCTATTATCATGCGGCAGTTATTATCCGAGACTTTGTCGGTCCATTACAGCCATTCAATTCAGTCAGAAAGCTATCCGACGCCTTTATTCCATTTGAAAGTGGACCAAGGGATTAATTGGTCCCTAATTCAATCAATCACTTAGTAAGTCGTTTTGCACCACCTCGTACTCGAGCTAGTCGTTTATCCCGTAAGCAAGGATCCCTTAGTTGAACTCAGCCAACTTTTGGCTCTCTGTAGACACCAATATGTTTGTGGTTCTGAACACTTAGTTCACATCATCAATAGTGATCCTGTTTTAGATGGTATTGATTGGTTCCTTGGCATGAGGACCGCTATAGGCTCAAAACCAGCCTGTGTATGAGAGACGAGTCTCGATACACAGGCTGGTCGATCTGAATTTGAAATGCCATGATGCACAGCTTTCCTAAAAAAGGTTATTAGATAATCAACATCATCTTCCATGTATAATATCAGTAAACAACATGTCTCTTGCCTTTTGCCACTGTCTGCAACGCGACAACACGCTCTATGCCCAATATTTCTACCCACAGACCCTCCCGACTATGAATATCCAACAAATCTTGCACGATATACGTCAGAAACCCCTTCCCGAGCTTGAGGCTCTCGCTATCGACATATTACCCTCGGACAACGTCCCCACCGAGTATATCGACGGAGTGGACGACAAACATAAACTCCTTTCATATCAAGTATGTCTACTTTTATACTATGCCAGCAAGGGCAAGCTTATTCCGCGGCAGTACCACTGGAGGCAAATAATAGCCTCGAAGACGGCCGCGACATTCTGGTCGACTCTGGTACTGGTTCCGGGAAGACTCTGTGTCAGATACTACCGAATCTAACACATCCTACCACACCTCTATGACAATATCTCCGTTGAAGAGACTGCAGATCCTTCAGGTGCGTGCGGCTTGCTAATTTATCAACTCCGACCCAACTCTGACCCTTAGGGCCTGATCGGCACCCCTGAACTTTCCGCCTGAATCTGGCCTGAATTTCTTTTGTGTCGGATCTTCGCACATATTTTGTCCCTAAAATGCCCCAGAATAGAAACCAAGTAAGCTTACATGAGTTTCAAAGAGGCGGGGTGTATGCGATGGAAGGAGGTCAAAATGTGGTGACCGTTCAAGGGATTTCCATGAAAACTGGGGGAAACTTGGCCCAATGTTTTTTCTGCCCCCTCCTGCCCTCAGATTCTCACAAATACACCTCTTTGAACACTCTGGAGTAGTTTAGGGACGGGTTTGATACCCCTAAAAAATTCAACCAAAATCCATGCGTGAATTAAGGGGTCCCGATCACGCCCTAAATGACTTCCCAGGTCGCTGAATTCCAACGATGGGGAACTAATGTGATTAGTATAAATGAAGATACACCCAATGATCCTGAATTGTGGAAGGTGCACCACATTTACCGCCGACAGGGAGACATTTACTGACAACTGTCCAAGAGAATTGAGACAGGACAATTTCAGCATCTCATTGTACAACCAGAGCAACTTCATTTAATGGTCATCTAACACGTCTGGCACACCTTCTGAACATGAGCCGTTTTGCTAAACTCATCTCGCGAGTCCACATTGATGAAGTTCACTTCCACTCCATTGCTGGACTACCTCGCTATAGTCTCCCTCCCTTCCGCCCTGCTTGGGGTGTTCTCAACGAACTGGGGCTGCGCTTTCCGAAAGGAACTCCTGTACAGGCACTCTCAGGAACTCTCCCGCCACATATCAAGGCCGCCGTGATTGAGCACCTCAACTTCAACCCCTCCACATTCCCTTCCCTGAAATTATCCACTAATTGACCGAATACTATCTACGCCACACATCATATCATCGGATCCCTGTCCAACTTTCGAAACCTTGCGACGGTATATTTCTTGACTTCTATCTGTCTGGAGTTAAATTATTTGCAGGTCTTGCACGTACCTAACATTGACGCTGTCGTTGACTATGGTGCACCACAATTCAAACTTACTGGTCTGCAGCGCGGTGGGAGGTGTGGTCGGCAAGGGCAGAAATCAGTGTACCTGGTCATAGCCGAGCCGTGGGTATACACGGCGTCTCTCGAGGCAGTTGACCCCGACAGTATTGATCCGGACCGTCCCATTTCCGGTCGCCTCCTGTCATCGACCAGAGGAATGGACCGAATTTCGCTTGGAAAGCAAGGGAACAGTTGGAAGATTGGTAAAGAAGTTGCTGGGTGACAACTTTACACATCTGCGGTAAGAGTGAGCACAATACAGGAGTAGGATGTTGCTTAGCCTGACCTTATCTGGCTTCTTTTTCTTATTTTTTGCTTTGGCGCGCTCTGTCTGTGCAGCAGCAATGAGGATGCTGGTAAGGAATGGGGTTGTATCCTCTTCTTCATCCAGGCTCCAGTTCTCAATGAATTCAGGTGTTACGACTCCGATACCAGAAAGTGTTGACCTCCCTCGGCGCGTCTCCATTTCATCGGCCACAGTCTTGCATGCAAACTCGACCAACTGGGGCTGGAGACACGCGCACATCTTCCGCTCGCCGCGAGGGTCTGACAGAATTTTGTCGAACAATTCTGAGAGCTTTGCACTATCATCGCTGTAGAGATTCCCGCGGTAGCAATCATACACCATATCATCGGGATCCAAACCTGGATTGATATGTCAACAGGTAATGCGTTGATTTTCTCTATATCCCAGTTTTACTTTTTTGAAGTTGGAAGAATGGAGGGTATGCAGATTATAGTCTGCCCTAGCTGCCCTGCTAACCTGTTCATAGCGGGTGACCGATTACTTTGAATCACTGTGGCAAAAGGTCAGCTAAAAATAATAATTGAGTTAGCCCTACTTGATGGAGTTTCTGCTTTGAGGACTTCAGGCCTTTGCTTCACGCAGTATTCGGTTCAATCGATGATGAGATTTACACGATGCCCGTGAGGGCGGGTGGTACAAGCTCGTGAGGAATTCCCTACTCTAGCTACTGTATATATACTATTTTACCAGTCATTCTGAGTCATAAGTAAATGTCCCATAAGGTTCTTGGGTGTTCCCATATATTCCTGACTATTCTCTGCTATTCTTGATGGTTCCCGCAACATCGCCGAGATACCCGAGGCCTCGGTGATGCGCCCGAGTGTTCTCACGTCAATACTACTCTAACATGTTCAGACCCTGAACATCTAGGACTGTACCATTTGGATACGAACCCCAACCGGTTGACTCTCTGTGGACCTCGTTCCCCGGGACAATGGGTTGGCTTTACTTCGGCCATCTGTTGAAGCCTCCCTCCCAAAAGCCACTCCGTCGAACTTCGCGGAGGTTATTGCCATCGAGTCCCTGGGGCTGGGCTTGTATCATCACACATGTGCGCTGTATCTCAACCAATATTGGAATGACACCATCTCCACCTCAGCGACGGTTGACCTCGGAGCAGTTATTTCCTGGCCTTCCAGACATCAAGACGGGGAGCATGTCGAGATTGCCCTTCCGGCGGAGATCGGTGTCTTCTCCCATGATGGTTGGCGGATATCCGGCGAGGGGGAGGGCAACCTTATGGGAAATGGTTGGACTCGGTATTTGAGTTTCTCACTCTCTTGATGATCATATTCGTTCACCCTCTCCATCATCACAGCCACAGGGCAAACTGTGTAGCCAACACGAGAATCATCCTCGATGTATATTCTCATCATGATCACGAAGGTTGGTTGAGTCAAGCGAGCCACGTCTTCAGCCGCCTTCAGATCATGTCCAATTTGGAGGATTACTGTGTGTTTCATCTTTCACTCCCGGTTTCCGGTGGATAACTATTTGAAGAAGTTTCCGTAGAGCGCATTACCTTTACGTTCACAATCGGGAATGCTGGGGGGTACCCTTTACCCGGTTATCTATTTCTCTGTCCACAGAAGAACTTTCGAATCGGCCCTACATCATTTAGATGGCCGAAATGTCCAGCATATTGGTCTCTTGATCCCTCAGGTGTTGACCGTCTCAGTACGGAAGAGGCGGTACGGCTCAGGTTCCCACCTTTCCAACTAGGTACCAGTACTTGCGGAAGATCTTGGGATGCCAGTGTCTACGCAAGCCTTCGCAAATTCCACCAAGCCAAAGGATTCAATCCCGAGAGTCAGGACATTGCTCGACATCTGGGATATACGCTTTATGAATTGTGTGGGGATGTGAATTCTCCATGCGCTCACGGTGAGTTTCCATTCCAGGGTAACCATTTCCCTCTGATCTCTTCTTTTGAACCTCGAAATGAACTGGATGAAGAAGTGGCTAATGACGAGGTCGACACGGACAATGAGTGGGCAGACGCACAGAGTGCACTGCACAAAGATGGCTGTGGGACACAAAATTTCCCGTTATCGTGACTGCTGATGCTGCAGCCCCAACTAGGTGATGAACGATCTAATGCAGAAGATGGCGGTGTGGGCAAAGACACCATTTGCGTTGAGCGGCGGGGTAAGCGAAGCGAGGTCCACTGTTTGTGTGCACTTACCATCTGAACTTCAGTGCCTGAATGTGACCAGGAGTTAATGGATGGTGGATACACCAACACCGGGACGAATCACGAGGCAGAGTGCCATCCACAAACTGCCAGCCGCCCAACCGGCGGAAGCTTCATTCATCACGTCTTCGGGGTTTTACGACATGGTCTGTTCGTGGAGGCGGACAACATAGATAGCAATCCCAGTTCCCCATTCCTGGTCTGACTTAGCATTTGGTTGAACTCGCATGATTCCTCTGTTAATTACAGCTGTTTGAAGAAGTAATGGCACTACCCCTATTTTTATCAGAGAGAGCATTTTGAACCCTACCGGGTTTTGAGCTCGTTTTTGCATGGATTGACATAATTCTGGGTGTGTTGGAGAGCGGGTAAGGCAGGCTTTCAATTGCTATGGGTCTTGCCCTTTAATTCAAACTTTTCAGCTATGCTAAAAACCAGCCTTGGTGGTGCCAATCCCGCATTGGAAACCCCAATACTCACTCATTTCCCATTCGATTTGCATAAAACTGGGTCCATATCAAAGGGTGAAGCCCAGCCAAGATTTCGTGAACATGACATAATGGTTTTGTGCCAAGACAACCGAGGTTCTCATGCCTCTCGGCATTTTTCGTTGAACAGGATCTAACCCAAGTGCAGCGCAAATCTCACAGAATCTGCACTATCTAGGACAATTGACTCCATTCATGGACTCCATCATGACTGGAATTGAGAAAATTGAATCATAGACTGTGAAGCTATTCAATTAACAAGTTATGGTTGAATTGAAAGGTATGAATTTGAGGGTTGCCGGCTTGGGAGAGTTAGAGCTGAAAATGGATATGAATGGAAGGCCCGACTTACCCTCTCTCTGACCCACCCAGAATTATCTCAATCGGTTCAGAAACGAGGGAGCAATGAGCATAGGGTTCAAAATGCTCTTTCTTCTAAAAATAGGGGTAGTGCCATTACTTATGCAAAGAGCTGTAAACCGGCGCATGACCGTGGAATTTTTAATTCAATTGAGTGCAAGGATTCTAAAGCATTGAAGTATGTGAAATCTCGATGCTCACGTGGGGACTCTGGGGAGATTTTTTTCCCCCATACTTTAGGCTCTAGTTGGTGTATGTGTTGGCATTCTTATTGATATCTGTTCTTCAATGCGCAAGGTGGACTTTGAAGCAGTCAACTTGTGTTTCGGCTCAGGTCAGGTCCCAGGCAGTACTAGTTTCATTGGTTTACTCCTTTTTTTCTTACCACTATTAATGGACCTCTGGATGTATGCTAATCCAACCATCCACTTAGTTAATGTATCTAATTCCGACCAAAACTCAGGTCTGGGAGGGTTTCCCGAGTCATTTCAGTTCGACCAAAACTTCAAAATTGATAGGACCAATCCGCTCGGTATGTTCACGGGACAACGAGTTAATTAGAAAGAGTAGGAAAAGTCCGTCGGGGGCGAGTGAAGACCAAGATGAAGCCTCCTATCCCATTCATCGTGAATTATTTCTCACTTGTCTATTTCTCGTTCAGCTTGGAAATCGAACCGCCACGAACACAATATTCAACCACCCGCGCAATCTGCGACATGTACTTCCCCAGGTCGGTCTGTGCTCGTCTTCAATCATTCGTGTCTTTCTGAACGACCATTTGCAAACCTTAATTATCCCTTATTGCATTTGACCTCATCTCCCCGCCAGTATCGAGGCAAGTCCTCCAATGTAAATCATGTTCAATTTCCAACCTTCCTTGGACAGACCTCAACGTTGTCTCGTATTTTCTTCCAGAACAAATTTAAATGGAGCCCCTTGGTCCATACATTGTATTTTGTACGTTAACTCGCTCCCTTCAACACCGTCGGCCACTGACTCTCGATTGCTCCCTTTTGGAGGCACCACCGCAGAATGCCGAATATGTGCGCCTTTTATAGCTTTGGTCAACGACCACATACATCGATGTAAGCACACTTACTTCACACTTCAAACGCCCTCGCCACTCACACCTACCCGCTTTGTCCTCAGCGGCCTCAACCAGGGCATTTTTGTTCGATTTCCCACAGTATTGAGCTTGCCACTCGCTGTGCAAGTGTTTTATTTCGCGTCCACCTGAGGCTCAATCATTGCTGAGCCTGTTTGGACTTACAACTATGAGTAGACTCTCGGGCACACCCAATTCCTTGAATCAATACTAATTTCTCGTTCTCCGCAGTTTCAACCTCGATCGTCGTGCGATCGAAACGCCGCGCGATGCTAACGAACTCGGCAAGGCTAGTTTAACTGAGTAGGCCCTCTTTCCCACCTAGTATCTCCGATGACCTTATGCAGTTCTGCAGACCCCTTGGGCATCCAACGCGAACTCAACCTCAATTCTCGTGTCGGAAAAATCTTTACTGCCTGCTCAGGGAAAATATGCTCAAATATGGTCATACCAGGCCGTCAGACTGCCGGGGGGTCAATATTATCCAGAAATGTGCCGTTTTCAAATATCAGACAATGTCAGACTGGCCAGGTCATATCGGCAATATAAGGCCTGGTTAGATGGTTTCTGTTCAGGGAAAGAAAACTCCGACCCTCCTTTCTTACACTTGAAGGGAGGTCTTGTCACATTGTAAACTGGACTAGAAGAACATATGGATGTATTGAGTTATGTAGTGTAGTAAGTAAGTAAAGCACAATGGTTAGATTCATAATCTCAGTAGCCACTTAGAGACAGTTATTGTGCAGGCGCACGCATACACCAGAGGGACCCACTGGAAGGTCGTGACTTGAGTTATGTACCTGGCTCCGGGCAACGGGTGAAGGCCCCACAGCGGCTCCACAACTCACATAAGCGCCAAAATATAATTCTAAAAAATATTCCAGGTGAATGGGTGGTGTTGAGAGACTGCATAGTATAAGTTTGAAGATTCCCAAGGAGTTTTGAGGACAAGAAGAATGAGGTGGGAGAGGGGGTAGAATATATGAACATAAATGGTCTTACCACGCCTGATATTGCTCGCGCCCCGGCAATATCAGATCATTTCAGGTCGTTAGACGGTTTCAGATCTGATAGGTCAACAAAGATTTTTCCGACACGCCCCCGTCTCGAGGATAGTGTTCACTTCGTCGTTTCACCGCGGTAGGCATTCATGTCAGCTTACACCGACCTTAATTTCATCACTCATTCATCCATTTCTGACATAGAACTTCGTCTTGACCCACAACCGCTGTATTCAACGATCCTGCCCAATCTGCCATCTTGAACTTGTGCAGGCCAGTCTGTGTTCCCCTTAAACTTTCAAATAAGTTACTAACTTCCCACAACCTTCAGCATCCACCATTACCCGCTCTACCCTCAGCGGCGTGAACCCGGATGGTTTTGATGGAATTCCCACGGTTGAACTTGCCATATCCCACGTAGGTTCTTTATTTCCCGTTCATTTTGGGCTCAACTATGGCGGGTCATGCCTCGTGTTTGCTGAGGCGATGTAGACGAGTTCGTCTGGAGCATGTTTTTAACGTGTATTTCGTTCATGTTCAGTCTATCTGGACTAAAGTACTCATGATTCATCCCACCGGCAACGTCCGAGTCGAGCCAAGTTCCAACTCCGCCAGTGTGAATCATGTTGAACCTCCCCCTCGGACCCACTTCAGCGTGATTTCAGAGTTTACAATAATCTATAAGGTATTCACATACAATTTGCCCACGTACGCATACGTGCGTCCCTTTTATTATATATATACTCAAGCCGCTGACCTTATTCAATTCCTCTCTTTCAGAGCACACACCGCCCGAGGATATTTAATTTTGTTCGATACCTACCTTCCTTCGCTCAAATGAATCAATGCGGGCTCACCGCCGCTATCCTTCCACCGCTCCGGCGCGCGTGAATCCGAATGCCGTGTAAGTCTAAGTGCAAATTTATCATTTGCGGTTGCTGTTGGTTCATCTGAGGGTGGAGTATGCCTTGGTCCAACTTCTACGCAGGCGATGTAAACTGCCAGTGGTGGTCCGTCTACAGCAGCAGCTTTCTTGGGCCTCCAGGTCAGAGTGGTGCTTGGGTTCCTGCCAGCCTAAGAGTCGACTCCCCGTTCTCCGATGCCGTTTCGACTCGAGACATCGACGGCGCGCACAAGGAGGGAGCCCGGGCTTATAACAGGTAGGCGCTCCAATTCTCATCTGTTTTGAACGGTTCAACCCCACATGAGAATTTAAGACGGTTCAATCTCATATGAGAATTCAGGAGCGCCTACTCACGGGCACCAGGCTCACCTTGCGTATAACTAAATATTCAGATTTCGGTAAGTTCAACGCCACATTGCTTCGTTTAATACGCAACTGATACTACACCTTCTTTGAACTTTCGCTTAGACTCTGACTTGCACCCACCGCGCCGGCCTGGAGTTCCGCGTGATATGCGTACTATACCAGTCACCAGAAGTTTTGAATCTCGGGGTCCTCATCGCGGGCTTGCCGATGCATTTAAGCATTGGGTCTGACCACGCTGCAATCACTGCGTTCCAGGAGGTCCTAGGCTGAGTCAATAAAGGTGAATGTACGTGTACGTAGGTCAGCGTAGTCCGCTACAATCGGTCAGCGTAGGTCACCTACGTGACGGCGATCAATAAAGGCGGATATAGCTCAGCGTAGGTGTACGTAACTCACCAGAGCTGGGTATACTTAGGTCGGTGTAGGCGCCTACGCCTACCTTCATTGACCTCAGGCACGAGGACTACAGTGATTTGCCCAACTCAAACATGGCCTCAAGTTCAATGGTAACAGCAAGAATCTTACTGATCTATTGTTGGTTATATATTTTGGACTTGAAAATCGGGACCATTTATTGTTGATACTAGTACTGGACTGTTGTTGGAGGTGATAATTGGTCTCAGTATAGGTCACTACAGGGACCTACATTCGCCTAAATTCACCTTAGCTGACCTTGACTGACCTACATTGACCTACACAGACCTACATTGACCTGCGCAGATTGTACGTAGGTGGGTCTCAGTGTAGGTCCATGTAGGCCCCTGAACTCAGGCTGAGTCCAGGAGGTCCTGGAACGCAGTGAATACCGCTTGCCCGCTGGATACACAAATAACGGGCCTCGTTCAATCCATTCCATTCCATTTAACTCGGTGATTCGATATAATACTGAGAGCAGAAGCTCCGGACATACATAAGTAGGCGTGTTCTGAATCCCCTTGAGTTTAATTGTCAGTCGGACATGGACACATTAGGACACATTCTGTTCGAGTTTTCCGACGTACCGATACTGGCTTGATTCAAGGCACACTTCCCCGGGAGGCAGACGTGTTGATGAGTATCCAAGAATGGATGGATGGAACCCAGTGCACCCAGCCCAAAAATCGGTCAACGCCTCTTCTCAATGAGCTACATAGCTGGTATGTTGTTGGATGCGCGCACGAGCGCGGTGTCCGTTGGTGCGGGAGAGCATTCAGGACGAGGCAAAGGCGAAGATCGTGGTTCGAACGAGACGTCCGTCGAGCAGTGGCTGGAACAATGGGCTGGAAGGGGCTTTGAGTGTTGAGGCGGAGTTGGCAGTGGAATTTGGGCGCGAGACATTGAGGAGTGGCGGGTATGAGCGGTTTGCTTGAATTGAGTCGCTGGGATGGTGGGTGTGCGGTGGGGGCCAAGGGGTACCCACAGAAAAAATCTCCTACATGGAGTCTAAAAAGTGAATTAACGGCTCGGGGGGGAACAGGCAGACTGTCGTAATGGTCACGTGCATAGCCAAATATGGTAATTTTGCCTGAGAAAGTGATCACGGATCGGTTTCGGCAGACAATTTGGTGAGGTTCGGCACCTATTTGAGGTAGGTGTATATTGAGCCAGAATTTTTTTGACACCAGTGTGAGCTGACCACGAGTATCTCGAGGCTCGAAAGTGCATTCCTCACCGAGTTCCCATCAAGTTCGCACCACCAAAAAACTCGATTTTTTTTTGACCTTCGCAAATATGTTTTCGAAGGGTTCTGCACCTTTTCCAAAACTGAAATAAAGGGTCGGCCTGGGGAGGCACCCACCTAGCCGGTGTCTCGGCATCCTCCGGCGGGTACCCCTTGGTGGGGGCACTCGTGGTGGTGCTTGACGCGAGTTTGGGCGACGGTAACCGTCGCTCAAAAATTTGGTCATTACTCCTAAATTCCACCCAAGTTCAAGCCAAGTCTTTGAGCGCGAGACGTTGAGGCCTAGGAGTGGCGGGTGTGGGCGGGTGAGCAGGCAGGCGGGCGGCGGTAGGCGGTAGGCGGCGGGGTGTGCGGTGTGAACGGAAGGAGAAAGGGCATCACCAAAAGGGCCAAAAGCTCCCGAGGCCTTGTGATTCTGACAAGGTCAAACAAGGGCCAAACAAGGCGCACCAAAGCTTTGACGCGTCCTTCCTAGCCGTCACCAAGGCTTGTGCATCCCTAGCCAAGGCCCCAGCAACCCTGGCCCTACCTTGCAAGTACCTTTTAAGCTTCCCTCAATCTCTCCCCTGCCCTCCCCGGGCCGGCAGCCTCGCCCTTGGCCCTTTCTCGGCGAGCAAAAATCGGTAAAAACGGTTTCTGTCGCCACCAAACGCGTCTCTCGGCTTCTTCTGTGGCGAGAAATCTTCTCCATTCCTCTGGATGAGAGTGGTTCTTCTCCTACTCGTTCTATTTATTTTTCTTGGCATGCCGGCTTGTAATTTTTGCGGTGGGGTTTTTTCTGGGACAAAAAGCCTCGGCAAGCATGTACCAAAGTGCAAAACAAGACTGGAGCGTCTCCAGAACTCTGCTGCCCATGCCGCGGCGACTCATAGTGCGGAATTACTTGCCGTAGCAGCAGAGAAGGAAGCACAGCTGAATAAGCAGCAAAATACTCTTCCCGATGTAAATTACCTTCCCTTGTCTTCGAAATCATTATAATCCTTTTCAGATTGCCGTAGACCCGCCCCGTTGCTCACGTAGCCCTACCCCTGCTCCTAGGGGACGTCCGCGTCGTCGTAACAGACGTACTCCCGCGTGGTATCGCGATGAGCCCCCCGATCCACCCACCGCTCTTCCGCCCGCAGTCCGAGCGGGTCCCACACCCGAACCTGGCCCAGAAATAAATCCTACTCCATCCTTAAGTCCTCCCAAATGGGTCCAAACCGAACCCAACGCCTATGGCATATATAAAGTATTTCCCCACCGCCTGACACATGATCCGGAAGAGTCAATTTGCCTCGATGATCTTTGCCGGTCATTGAACCTCGCTACTGCCACCACCGCACCGTCGCTCGAAGTGCCCACCGACAATTCTCTGTGCACCGACCCTTGGTTCCCATTTCTGAACCCCACCGTCGCCCGTCTCATGAGTTGGTTCCACCTTGGGTCTAATCTCAAATGCATTGCTGAACTAGATTCACTCGTCAACGATGTGCTGCTCCACGAGGATTTTGACAGTATGCATCTGAAAGGATTTAGCGCGGCCAAGGAGAACAAACGACTTGATGATGCGGTCAATGCCGTTCCTGGCGAGCCGCCGACGGGGTGGAAGACTGGGTCGGTGAAGATTATACTGCCGGCGCCAAAGGTTTGCGTAGCAGAGGACGATGCTGCCGAGTTTGAAATCATGGGCATCCGAGCTCATCCACACGTACGTTCACGGGCTAGTTGTAGAATGTTGTGACGGGGTCGAGCGTCGCATATTTCCTCGCTTCTTCACCTACGGCGCCGATTATCCGCAAAAGTCGTAGTCCATTAATTTCCTTAAACCATACGCTCATGACCGTTCATCAGGGTCTTACTCGCAACGATCAAGTATTTTGGCGGCTGCCCGTGCCCAACCTGCTTCATCGAGAAAGACCAGATTTACCTAATGGGCACAAAGGCCGACATGAAGCGTTGAAAAAACATCTGCAGCGACACTAGCTGGTCGCGCCAAAGAATGAGCTCGCTCGCAGTTGGATCTATGCAAAGGGGATTCTCCGGTTTGGACCTACTGTACTATTTCACTCCATTCGTAAGTCACGCATCACGGGCCTCAAAATTTCAGAAAATTTTCGAACCTGTCACGGGTCACCGGGAGCATTTTCGAACATTGAAAAGAAGTCACAAAATCAATGAAAATGAGTTGAAAATCAAATTCCCCCCCTCCCCACAATACCTTTTTGTTGAACAAGCCGTGCCGCTTACTCGAATGCTAAACCGGAGCTCAACCGGAGCTCAATAACATCAAATAGCTGCTTCAGGGTACTTGTTTCCTGGTTATCCGCGACTTTGGGCAAATATTGCAACATTGAGTAACACTGATTTAACTTTTGGTTCAGCCATAGCAGATTAAGCTGGAATGGGTGTTCCCAGCAGTGTTTTAACCCCACGCCAACAGGCCAGTTCTGCCACATTTTCAAACTTTTTTTCCCGGTCATGGTGGGTTCGGTGGATTTTCAAAAACTGAGGTTCAAAAATTTGTGTCACGGGTCATAGCCGCGGAGAATTGAGCGAAGTAGTACAGTAGCATTTTGGCCAACTCCGCCCGTTTTTGTCCGGTTTGGACCTAGGTTTGGGGTCAAAATCCCAAAATTTTGTCCGGTACCGGACCCGGCCTCCAAGTCTATTATCAGGGGTCCTTGAGTAATCGGGAGGGCAATTCCGCTGGCATCGGCGCCACAAGGGGCTCGTTATGATTCCATCAGTGATATCGGCGGAAGACCTCCGAGGCTAACCCTCACCATCCCCCATCAGCAAGCATCGCCAACCCAAACGTCTTGGCTTCCATGGAGAGGGTTCCGCTGGTATGTTCCCATCTTGCCTTTCCTTCTGCTGACCATGCATTCTATTCGAACCAAGGGGGATCAAAGATAAGAAAAAATGATATCACCTACAATTTTATTTTTTCAGGACTTTGGGTCTACCCCTCCCCCCCTACGTAACGGTGATGCCATCAAATTACCTTTTAGAGAAAGATATCCGAGGCGGCGGAATGTCAAGCTCCGATATTTTAGCAGTAGGAAATGGCTGTAGCAGTGATTTTATAGCAAAATAAGAGCACTATATGTGAGAAGAAGCTTTCTCGTTGAACCATCGATGTCCTGGCACTTAACATTTACACGGGTCGGTTGAAACTTGGTTCAAAACGGATTGCGGTGACCCAAACTTGCTAATAGGAGGCCTGTAATAGCCCAGTTACACTCTTAGATCATGTTTGAGGCCCTGCATGAATCCCAAACTCCCCAGCGGACCTTCCGGGGGCCAAAAAAACTTGCATACAATTTTCTTTTTCGCCGGTGATAAGCCGTGTATTGGAACACGCAGAAATCGCGTCGTTTTACCAATTTAATGCACGCACATAGCCTAAACAAGGACTAACGTGTCATCCTGCACGGTTAGTTAAAGGACTTACTGTGGTAATCACAGTTCGTG
This sequence comes from Mycena metata, assembly GCA_029378385.1. Classification (NCBI taxonomy): domain Eukaryota; kingdom Fungi; phylum Basidiomycota; class Agaricomycetes; order Agaricales; family Mycenaceae; genus Mycena; species Mycena metata. The sequence continues at coordinate 413,461 of JARKIB010000094.1, forward strand.
CGCGACCCGCTTAAGCAGAATATTCACATACTGCTTAAGGAGTTTGACGTCGAGCATGACTTAGGCATGGCTGGATAATGGTTCAGAAGCCACCACAGGGTCTAATTGATCAAGGGATTAGTACATATCCACTCTGTCTAATATTGGGCTAAAGGGAGAACCTACCTTAAGCCGACTTCTCGAAATGTTGTGTTTTGCTTGTTCACTTTAACGCGACGCGCCTGGTCACCTGATCTGCCGCAGTGCTTAACTCAATGGCGGTTAAGCACTGTGCCGGATGTCCGACTTGGCCGGCCTGCCAAGGAACCGATCAGTAACTTCCTAAAACAGGGTTGCTATTGATGATGTGAACTACATGTTCAGAACCACAAACATATTGGTGTCTACAGAGAGCTATTTAATGGCTGAGTTCAACCAAGGGATCCTTGTTAAAGGGATAAACGGTCACCTCGAGTGCGAGGTGGTACAAAACGACTTACTAAGTGATCGATCGACTTAGGCACCAAGTGAAACCTTGGTCCGCTTTTAAATGCAACAAAGGAGTCGGATAGCTTTCCGACTGAATAGAATGACTGTAATGGACCGACTAAATCTCGGATAATAACCGCCGCATGATAATAGCGTGTATGTAACTAGTATGTAGGAAATGTATATAAGGGAGGCATAGTTTAGTAGGACAGCACGAAATCTCCCCCAAGAGAGCCGGCAGCTACCAGCGCCCGCGCACCAAGGGAGACTAGGGCTTGTTTGCTAAGACTACCTCCACGGAGTAGCTCGAATATAACAAGTTGACTGGCATTGATTTGCGAAACCCTTAAACCAAACGGACCGAGTTACGGAATTGTGGTTACCAGACAAAGTGATACTATACAACGGGTTCCAGACAAAGTGATACTATAACGCTGGAGTTAAACGGAGAGAGAACACAGGATTTATTGTGTACGAAGTGGGACTTTGTCCGAACGGTTACTTAAAAGAGAATCGCAATCGAAGCTGAGAAGCTGTAATATCTACAAGTCAACTCAGGCGTTCAGGACATTGGTTCTGTACTTGACGAGGCGAACAAACGGTGTTTTCACGCTTAACCAGCGCAATTCATAAAAAGACTACTTAAGCCATCTCGGTACTTGGTCCTCGTCCTTGGAAGTACATTCGTGTAATCTTGGACAAGCATCTTTACTCGTCGGCGATAGACCTTGAAAGGGGTGTTTTGGTGTTAGTTTTGGTTAGTAGTTGTTAGTTGTGAAGGCCTTATCCACGGATTTGGTTTAAGCAGCAAAGCATCTTGCTTGTCAGTTTTAGCATTAGTTTAGCATTCTGGTCTGTTCCCCGAGCACCCGTTTCAGCGCACCTCCCCGCGTTACCGTCGCGTTGCGCTCTTCGATCACCCCGAGCCCAGCAATGTGGGTGGCGCGGATGTACGTCGACCTCACCCGCCCGCAGTGCAGTGTCCTGACACAGCTGCGTACCTCCCACGTCCCCCTCAACTCGTACTTGCACCGCTTCCACCTCGCCCCCTCCCCCGACTGTGAGCACTGCCTCGTTCCCGAAACGGTCTCGCACTTCCTCCTTTCCTGCCCGCGCTTCCGCCGCCAACGACTCCAGCTCGTTGTCGCCCTCGGCACCGCCCGTCTCTCCCTTCGCCGCCTTCTGTCCGCCAAGTCCGAGCATAAGCCCGTCCTCCGATTTGTGCGCGACACCGGGCGCTTCCCTAAGTACACCCTCTAGGCCGGGGGGCCTTCGACTACGTCTACTTCCACTTTACTTTACCTTACTTCACCTTTCCTTCCTCTCTCTCAATCTCTCTCTCTCTCTCACTCTGATACGATACAACTCGACACGTTTATAGATACAAACCACTTCGCACGTCCCACAGCACATATTTACGATACTCTACCCGCAAAGCACCTACCCACCCACCGCCCACCCCCACGGCCAGCTCAGTATTTTACACTGTATTCCGGATAGTGCCACATGGGCCCCAAGGGGCCCGCGCGCACTTTAATAGAATGATGAATGAATGAATGAATGGTTCGTTAGTTATATTGCAATTGTACGTGGTATAACTTTTTCCTCGACAAGATGATCAAGCACCAAAACCGCTATATGTTGTTGCGGAGCTGAAGGCAAGGTTTACTCGCTTGGACGATCCCCCACAGAGGCTATTTTTCCCTGATGCTATTGCAGTTGTAGTACATTTTAAATGTAAAATTCCCGTGCCGCATACAAACTTCTGACGCGAGACCACAAATAACACGGGGAGTCCCATAAGTAAAATCTCATCCGATAGTTAATTCCGGCAAATCTCGGGGACCCGTTGAAACGGTGTGTCACTGAGTTACGCTGCCATCTGGCTATTATTTGCGCTTTTTAGCACTAGTCTGTCTAGACGCTACTAAGTAATAATTAAGCTGTCTAGACGGGTCAATATACCTACTAGAACTCTGTTCGGTGGTACAAAGGAGAGACAGAGTGAGCTCCGGCTGCTGGCTGTAGTATTAGTACAGTGCTAGGCGCGGTACAAGTGTTACACTGGTGCAACGTACAATAACAAGGAGGTCTATACGGGGTCTAGTACCTCAGAATTTCAATTACCCTATCAAAGGAACCAACGACTGCACAGGGAAGCTATGGTCTTCACCAGCAAAGCAAGCAACATGATATAGGGTCTGTCTAGACGAGTCGACGCACTAAGCTACAGGCGTCTAGACGAGTATAGAATGGCTCAATAGGTGGTCTAGACAGCAAAGTACAGCGGCTAGACGGTGCAAGGTGCTTAGGGATATAAGGAGGGGTTGCCTAAAGTGCCCCCTCTAGCCAGTCAGGTGACTAATGCGACACGGTCAGCGTTGGGGTGCCACAAGCACAAACAGGAAGAAGGAGTTCTTGTTGAGATGTAGCCATGGGCAGACATATATATGTCTAGTCCGTGTGCTATCGGGGTATACAAGCGATTGGTGAGCAGTCCGGCGTCGGGGGATGGAGTTTTGCAAATTACCAGGTTCCGGGAGCTGTCTAGACGGCCCGAACTGGCCATATACCCGAACTGGGCCCCCAAGATTGTCGTCTAGATGACTTTCTGGCAAGTCCAGAGCCAGCATAGACCCGGTTAGCCTTCCGAGGATGACCACATGACCAGAACATCGGCCTGTTTTACTCATTTATCTTTACCTCATCTCTTTCTCTCAAAACTGTATATAAAGCCTCATAAAATACCGCAATAGACCAGTTCATGCCCCGCTCATCGTTACAACGATTCGGGTGTGCTCAGGCCACTTAGCGGAGATTAAAGTACCCTCTCTCTCTGTGTAACAGTAGTCTATAAAATCGCAGTGTTGCTTGTTGGATCCAGAACCTTTTGTGTGAACTTAGAAGGCTTGAGAACTGCGGCTGTCGTCGCGAGTGGACTCTAGCAGGCCATCCGCATTGGGTGACCAGGAAACACCTCGCTAAAACCGACCACGCCTGGCACAGCACTTTGGGAGAACCCTGGGACAACCACCGGTTGTCTAGTCGTGTTGGATAGTACTTTGAGGTCCTTAATAAGCTCAAGTGTACGGAAAAGATGTTGGATTCAAAGGAGTCTGAGTCTGTCGCTAGTTCTCAAGAGGCTAGCAGTGCAATGAGGCCGTCTAGACGAAGCAGCATAGCCCATGAACGGGATTTTCAGTCCAAATCTACACCTCCTCGCCTAGGCACCTGTACTTTGGTGCAATTCCTAGTAACAATCCTTTATATATAAACCTGTGCATCCTTCCCTGGAAGTCTTGTTTAGAAGCCAAGCAGTCAAGCCCACTAGCGTCTAGACACTGCATTTTGAGACATTTTGAACACATAGAACAACTATACGTGCTTTAGACATCAGATCCGCAGTCGCATACTACAACTCGGGACCCGAACTCATCGAGGAAGACGCGCTAAGTCCCCCGTGAGTCAGTTTAGATAGGATTGGGTTGGTGTGTGTGTGTTTTGTGTGTGGTGTGTTAGTTGTTCAGCTAGCCCGCATTCAGAGCTTAGTTTAGCCCATTCCCTAGTCAGCGCATCTTGTCCGTTTCAGCGTCAAGAGCGAATAGGAACCGGTCACGAAAGAACACCCAGTTTGTGCCGTCGGCCTTGCAGGCGGGAAGTTTGGCAAAGTATTCACCAAGTTTGGCAGTCGAGGAGAACGTGTTCGTAGACATAGGGGTAAGTATTGAATAGGAAGAGGTTTAAATCGTAGTGTGTTCGTTTGAGGTTTAAGCGCGGGGGCCAATAACCTGTAGAAAGTTGTAGTTGGTTCGAACGGGGGGAGCAATAAATAGGTAGTTTATTCAAGAAATATTAGAGGTCTTTTATACCTCTCAAGACAATGGTACAAATAAAGTGCGTAGTACAATGGGGTCCAAGAAACAAATGACGTCAGTAGAGGTGAAGCTCGTTTCACCTTGGTTGAAACCGCCACCGTCGGTTTCAACCCAATGCTGTGTAACCATGCCGTGGCCTGGTCCGTGGAATTCCAACACACACAGGGAATCGTGATCCCGAGCGAAAACATATTGACAAGCTCTGACTCGTCTTCCATCCTGTGTGAATGGCGCACTGAAACCACAGACAGTCTCTTTCAATCCACGGTTTAACTTGCTCGGAAACAACTCACTCTTGAGCAGGATTATCATCCCGATAGGGGAGAACGAAAATATTGATATGGAAATGAACAATTCGAACAGGGACTGCTCCCAGTCTGAGCGTCGGAACAGATCCTTTAAGGGCGATTGAGAAAAGCGCAGATTTTTGAAGAATTGGTGGAGTTGGGGACCGTAGGTCATTGATAGGGTCAGTGCTGCCAATCCAAAAAGCAGGGGGGTCTAGGAATCCAATGAGCCCGACCGAGACGAAACGGAGCATGCTCCAGTTGATAGGATGGGCAAACATGAACACCATTATGCCGTAGATGACTAGACGGCGAGCCTCATTGAGCTTAACGGCCGTGCTGGGCATAAAGCTTTACCTGACCAATACATCCCTCCCGCCACCGCGAGAATAGATACAGCTGCCCAAAGGCGCATGGGTCTGGACAAGTCGACGATAAAAAACCATGGGGCAACAGAAGGAGCCTCCTGTTCGACGATGGACAGCCAGTATGATCTTGCGATTCAAAGGTTCATGTATATAAATAATAACACGTGGGATTGGATATGTACATGAGCGCCCAGAGGACGCCGATAGCCCAATCCAGGTCGCTTGGTGCGACTGTTTGCCCGAGATATGCTGATACCGCCTTGTATGTCCCTAGAATAACGAGAACTGAGGTGTTGAGGATTCTCCATGCTGTCAGCTTCACGCGGGGGCGGGGGACCGGCGGCGCCACTGGAGGCGGGGTAGGCCTCTGGTCGGAATCATCTTGAATATGGCTGGGGTGAGGATGAAGAGATTAAAGATACATCCAGAAGAGTGAGCGGAGAGTTATGCCCACTCAGCTGGATTCAAACTATTCGAGCCTCCGTCGGACGGCAGGAGAAGCAGTACCCCGAGGAATAGGATCACCAGAATTGACCAGGCCCTGGAAAGAATTATCCCGGGTGTGACTTTCACTGGATCCGCTTCGTTGTTCCCAAAGAGGTTTCTGAATAACTGGCCAAGAGTGAGTTTCACCCTGGGTGGGAATGGGGCCGAATTTTGGGTGTTGTTGTAGTCAACATCATGTCTGAAGGAGGATGGAGATTACATTAGAGAGACAACTTTCACAAGTCTAGGCGAATACCGAGCTGAGCTGAAGCCGCCACCGGTTGCCATTGGCAATTGTCCCAGATCTATTTGCTCAGCAGGAAACGTGTTATTCGTGGTGGAATTATTGGCTGCTGTTGCTGACATCGAGAAAATAAAGTCGTGAACAGGGTGCTGAAACAACGCAGATCCTGGAGAGTATGTACTGTACTATTTCGACCAAATGTTCACGCCATGTCACCCGTCACCATAGGTGTTCATTCGGCTTGGTGTTCATTCTTCAGCAATCACACAAAATTGGACGGCCGGCAAGTGCCGGCCGAGGTTTTTGACAGTTTTGACCCCTATTTGAGGCCCAGAATCGGAGTGTCGCCGTTACAGGTGCCGAATTTGTTCAGTTCACGACCTGGAGTTACCCGTCACTTGAACATTTGGTCGAAATAGTACAGTAGTGGAAGACGAGGATGGGAACACAGCATGGATCGAATTGTTGGCATCTAACACGGTCCGTCATAGATGACACCGCGGCTGGTTGGGCGCTTGAACGACAAAGGGAATATTAGAGCGAAATTTAAGTAATGGCGACACACTGTCAAGTTCTTCCCCATCGGGCGGGATGGTCGGCGGAGTTGATTTGAGGTACTGGAATTCCTGCTATCGGTTACAGTACCAGGTCTCCAAACAAACGCGTTACCGAGATCTAAAAATATGCCCCATTAGGCCTTTTTTCGGTCCGGTCTCACTCAAACACCTATCTTCAAATTATTTCTGTTGTCTGACATTGAGCCCTGCTTCGGAGAACACCTTCGGTGTCACGATCCCAGGTGGGTCTGAATCGGCCGTATCATTGCTAGGAGATATTCTGTATCCTTATTCCGCCTGGTGCTCTTGGCTCTCCTGCGCTCGCTCCTCTCCATGTGTCGCAAGAATGGTGAATCTGCTCGTCACTCAGTCCAGAGAACCACTACCCTCCCTCCGAGTTCGGAAGTGTGGCGTCGGGAGGTGGAATATCTCCCCTTCGCCGGTCGATCCCTGGGTGATCATGGGCCAGAGTGGATGTGAAACTCGCGTCCAATGCTGATCTTGCTCGGAATGTTTGCAAGCTATGTTCGTTTCGTAAACACATTGAGCCAACACCACCTATCTATGCTCCACGAGTCGCGTGGAGACGTTATTCGCTAGCGATTTTTCGAGGCCACGGATGCTTTTTCGACCATCTCCCGCAGTCCACAAACATCATCCCACCATGTCCTCCTTAGATCCTTCCAATACTTCCACTCGGTGAATGTATCTGCTTGTTGCAGCGGTAAATTGCTGAATTTGCCCTGGATTAACGACACCACCGCAACATGAGATCCCCAAGTGCTTCAATACAGTCCTTCAGGTGTTCCATACTGGGGCCATCCCCCTACCGGCACCTACCATCCTCCCCAACCAGCGTCAGTGCTTCTCCGAGGGGAACCAAGATCTCGTCTTCAATGCACTGGGTCAGATTGACAACTCTGTACTCCAGCTGTCCTGCGGAGAATACCGTCTGTTCAAGGAGCTTATATGATATCCAATTTGCTTCTCGTTCATTGGCCAGTGCATTGAACACCATCGCCTGGGTCGCTTCCTCCTCAAATTCATTGGCTTCCGTTCCATCTGCCCCCTATACTAGGGCGAGAGCGGATCGGAATTTTTATGATGTTCATCTGTGAACCAGGTACAGTCTGTGTTGAGAATTGTCGGGAACTGCCCACGCCAACCAAGTAGATTGCTCGCGATAATTTGGTGCCACTCTGGATCCTTACAAGAATTTGATGACAGATATACCCTGGGCGCTGAATCTCGCTGCATCTAGATCGAGTTCCGGTGTATTCGCGATGGGTAAGATTAGGGGTGCATTAGTAAACTGGAGCGCCCGGAACGCTGCAATTGTATGTGATTCACACGGTAAAAGCCGTGTTGAGGGTGTACCACACAATGTCTGGCGCAGCCAGCGTCAGGCGTTCGTTTGCTGTGTTGTGATAGACCCACCTCGCGAAGTAGAGGAACCAAATTAAGTGGGATAATTGGGGCAGATGGAGGGGTGTAACATACTTGGTTTTAAGGGCGCAGAAGTCGAAGGTGTTGCCTGCTGTGGCCAGGAGGGTGGAATAAAAGAAATAAGACTGGTCTTGTATTGAGGCCCGCATTTGCGATAGAACGAGATGGTATCACTACACTCGAGGCACAGTAGCAGAGAGGAGTAAATTCGGGAGGGGACGTCGACTGGAGAAACGACATGGAATGGAAGGAAGTACGCCATAGCGGGAAGCCGTGATGGGGCATCGAAGATCACAGACGCGGCAGATGGCACTTCACCGTAACGTGAATGTGCGGCGCGGCAAATGCAGCGCAATCGGCCTTGGCTGCCGTTGGCACACAGCGAAAAGGGAGGTGGAGCTGGGTGCGCACTTGGAGACGCTGCATCGTTACGGTCCTCGAAACAAGCGGGAGGAGAGCGGTAGATTTGGGGGCCGAGCGATGTAGATGCGAGAAACAAAGATTGCGAAGATCTCATTCCAGCAGAGGTAACCAAACTTGAAATCTGCAGGGATATCGCTCCCCGGATGGCTCGACGAACTGGGCAGGGGAGCGCTGGATGGGTGCGCGGCAGCGAAGGGAGATCATAGTGATTGTTTGGAGAGGCGCGGGAGGGGACCAAGGAAGGAGAAATGAAAGAAAAATGCGACGACAGGAAAGGTGGTGAGGCGGTGGCCAGAGCGGGACGACTAGGAGCGAGAACGCGCGAATACGATGTGCGTGACTGAGCGTGGAGTGCGCGCGCAGACGCGATGAAAGGGGACGCGGCGAGAGGATTCGGATGCGGGGAACCATAGGTGGGCCTAGAATCGAATAGGGGCTGGGCGAAAGAAAATTGAGGAATGGCTGAAGCGGGAGAAGGGATTTGGTGGTGAGGAAGACACCGGACACGCCGATCGGGCACCGGGTTTCCGCCGTGGCGTGGCGTGGTGTGGCGTGCCGCAGTGGCAGTGCTGGCGTGTCCCGACGTGGCACGGTGAGGCTTTCGTAGGTACTTTTTGGAGCCCCATATTATTGGGTAGAATCACTGCCAGGGATGACCTTGACTCCCTGGAATGACCACAACACTCAAATCGGAGTTCATTAGACTTATATTCATGGTCAGATTTCAATTCCCACGGTTGAGTATTCAACATTTTTGAATGTTCATGTGTGAACGCATCAATAAATACCACTGATATGCGTGCTCCGTTCAATGAAGATACAGTGGAGTTTTCCATATCCACTACATCAGGAAAAACCAAAATGTCTCTATAGACACACACCAGACTATACAGGTCTTGAATGGTCTTTCGGTGTCTATAAAATTACCCTGGTACTATAATGGTCTATGTTTAACTCTGGAGGTCTATAAAATTCTGCCGCTACTATCATGTTCTATGGCCGGCTTCTAATCTGGTAGAATATTCTCATGTACTCTCAAGGGGGAGCAAAGTAAGGGCAGAAATCAACTCCCCAATAGACTGGTATACGTAGCGGCTATCCTAAGTGTTACCATCGATATCGGCCCGGGCACTTGTAAACCCCTTTGTGCTTACGGCTTTCAATCGTTCTGCGGCGGAGGGTCAATCGAGTAGTAACTTCAGCGGTACTTTTAATGGGGTGGGGAAGATGCTACTGTAGCTCTGAACCGATTCAAAAGGAATTTGCTCCCGCCAGAGGCCTAATTAAGCGCGCAATTTACATTGAAAAAACTATATGGTCCGAATAATTCTGAGGTCATGATCGGCCCGCTCAGAGTATCTCAATCGACTTACAAAGGCCGGGCTTGAGAGCAAGTTACTGCCATCAGGCCTCATCAGGCGCGGCACAAGTCGCGCCACAACGTAAGCGGTCCGAACGCGTGCCATAAGTTTATCACATCAGGAAAAACCAAACTTGCCCCAGAGACCCACAGAGACCCACATAGACGTCATAGACACCATAGACAATGGCCTTCTATGAGAGACCCCCATAGCAAGGTGGGAGGGGGGGGGTCAACTCCATAGACACCCATAGACACCCATAATCCCTGTTTTC
>JARKIB010000940.1:0-12267 GCA_029378385.1 Mycena metata
ACAGGCGCCTTTGTCCCTCCGCCCCAACAATACAACAATGGATGATTACGTCTTCAACCAATGTCCACACTGTTTCAGTACGTCTTTCAATTTAATTTCCGCTTTCCTCATTATTCTGCCACGTAAAAGGGCCAGAAAACGGCCATTATTTCCTCTGTACGCTGTTTGGGCAAGCCTACGACCAAGGTCAACGATTGCATGCAACATCTCCTTTGTTTTCGGCCAATCATTGTGCCTCTTCAAGCTTAAAATGACGCCACACACCGCCTCGACAACCCCAATTCGCCTTAGAGGGCCTCCCCACCAACTTAGTGAGTTTTTCCACTTCCTCTTTATCTTGCGCCCCAGTCCTGACGCCTCCTTAGATTCACTTCCACTTTCTTTGTACATACTTTCCCTTCACCAACATGTCCTCCTTCTCGCTTCTCTATCGACTCCTCGTCTATGCAGTCACTCTACTCCGCTCCTCGTCCGGCCCCTCGACCATATGATGCCCCTTGCCCTCAAGGCGTCTACCCTAGCCCACCTCCGGACTTCCTTGTTCTCCCGATCATTCCCCCGACGGATTGCCGCATATTTTCTGTCCGCAGACGATCACAGCACACCATCTTACCGCGGGTCTCAATTGGGAGTATTGGGGCTGACCACGACATGGCAATGAGCTCTGCCGGACTCAAGTCGAGGTGCGTGCTCCCTTTCCTTTCCTTCTTCTGTTTTCCTATTCCTGACTTCCTCTTACTTTCCAAGGGCGAACAGCGATGCGCCAACTGCGCTGAGATGGACATCTCTTGCCAGTTCTGGGAGGCTGGGATCCCGTGCCCAACTTGCACCATTCTGGGTATCCCTGATTGCGCCAACGCCTCTGCTGCACGCTTTATTGACGTCCTGGTCCGCGCCCGCGACCGGTACATGCTCCACGAGCGCGACATCCTTTCTGCGTTGGTACGGGACGGACTTATGACTCCAACTAAGTTTGGTGCGTCCTTCCTTCTTCTATCCCTTCATTTTCGACTCTAACCCTTCTTCTTCAGAGAGAGAGTATGCCGACACCGAGCATAATTACTATGCTGTCGTGCAAGGCGCTCTGTCCCGTTTCTCGGTGCGTTTCCTGTCTCCTTCTTCATCCATTTGCCTTACTCAATGTTTGACGCAGATCAACTCCAGCGCTACCAAGAACCTCGCCTTCCAAGGATATCGCGACCTCGCGAACTCCTCGCAAGACGCCGCGCTCCTCTCACGCTTCATTACATTGGGCACTGAGGCGCACATTCATCCCTCTATCCTTCGTACGGTTTCCAAGCGCATGGCGACCCTATTCAATTCCTTCCTTTAACCCACTCTCCTTTCTGAACCATCGCCTCCCCTAATACCCTCTAATCTTGTATCTTGATAGTAGACTGTATTTCTTGTATTCTTGACTTATTTATAATTATTTTTGGTGTTCAACTTGTGCTTGAGAGTCAAGTTTCTGAACGTGTGGAAATGAGAGTCAAGATTTTGATCGTGAGTGCCGTGATCCGGCCTTCAGCCGACCCTGGCGTCAATCTCTTTCTTCCTTCTACCACCACACCGCAACTTGATGCCCCCCCCCCACAGTCTCATGCATTCGTGTCGGATGCCCGTGATACTCCTGACTTTGTGTCGGCGTCCCCAGAGAATTGACTACACGTCACCTCCCTTGCTGGCCGCAACAATGATGCCGAACCTGGCCGAGCCAACAATGCTATCTGGTAGTCGTAACAAGTGCGCCTTGGTAACCTGTTTCTGCGACTGAAACTTGTCTCAGCCTCCGTTGCGACCCACTGAGCAATTACTACAAGCCTCATGCTACTATAATGGATGAATTCCTTCAACGTGTTCAAAACCTGTTGTTTCAAGGTATGTCTCGAGTTTCAAGTTCCCAAAGCCATTGTCTCATTCTACCTGGCCTAGCAACCTTTGTGCGTCCCTCGCACAACTCACCGACTCCATTCTTCACAGCTTTAACCCAGCTATAAAAGGTGAACGGTCTAATTGGACACCGCATTCCATTCCCACTCCCCCACTTTGAGCCGCTGGTCGGTTTAATTCTTACTTATTCAGCATGCCCTCCGTTACTCCTCCTTGCCTCGACAAGTCCCAGGAGGACTCTGTCCGAACGCTCTTCAAATCCGTCCGCGCCACTAAATATGAAGACCCCGCTGATCAAGACGCCTTCCTCCTTGCCGCCGCGCGCTCTGTGGTTCGTTTTTGTTCTCTACATTGAACCTTCTCTTTGGCTAACTATTTCTTGTAGCTCCACTTCCGTCCCCAAGTCGCCTCGTTTGCCGCGTCGTCCGACATCGGCGAATGTGTATTTGTGATTCGTACGGCACTAGTGTCGAACAACATCCGCCTTACCACTACCCCCGATCCCATCATCAGTTCTATCTCCGATTTCGCTGGCGAGATCGTGAGGCTCCGCCAAACCGTTCGCGACCGCAAACGGGCTCAGTCTGAGCAGCTTCGCACCGAGGAGGGTGTTGCTGCTCGCACTGCGCGCCGCGAGGCACTCGAGTCCGCCGCCAAGCGTGAACTGAACAAGTCTGATCCGGACGTTGTCTCAATTCCCTCGGACGACGATCCCATAGCCCCGCACCCCAGCCCTCTTCGTGTGAAGGTACGCGCTATTCCTCCTTTCTATTGTGCTCAGTCTTACACCAAGTCCTTGCAGGAAGAGTCCCCGTCTCCTTCTATGCCGGGTAAGTCTTAATTTTTGTTGCATGTCCTTCCACCGATCAACCCTCATAGTATGTCCCACAGAACTTCTTTCACCACTTCTTGAACTTGAAGGGATGATGTACAGCCTGCAAATGAGCAGCCCACGCGTCCTAGTAGGTGCCTTCGTGACTCTCCTGGCCAATGCTAACCTTGTTCGTTTAGCTGGCCTCGCCATCGTTACCCAGCCAATCCCTACAGGCCCCCGTGCAGATCGCAAAGCGCCCGCACCACGTGCACCACGCAAACGAGTGCGTGCTGCGAGCACCGGTGACGAACGGTCTCCCCTTCAACCGCGGCCGCAGCCCAACTCAGAAGCCAGTATGTGGTCGTTCAAGAACATTTTTATTCTGCTAACAAACTCTTGCGCAGCTGAACCTCCCGCTGCCAACTCCAGCAGCCACTCCAACAAAGCCTGTCAAACGTCGCTGTACTAGTCCCTCGACCTCTCAATCGCGCCCATCGCCCGAAATACAGTTACGTGGACGACTGGCTCGCATCGAGGCAGAACTTTACCGCCAATCCTGTGCCCAGAAACACCTTCTTTGGCGACTTCAGTCCCTCCAGGAACCAGCTCCCAAGGGTGAAGGCCAAGTGCGTTGTTCTTTCTTTATCCTTCCTGACGCCTACCGACCATCTCTCAGGAAAGTTAAGCGTTGTTTCTTCTGCAACGCGGCCTCGCACTTGTGCGCAAACTGCCCGCTGCGTGAGATTGATTGAACGGACCCCAGCCGCGCTGCGCGCCAATCCCCTTTCCTGCCCAACTCAGAGCTGGTCTCTGCCATATATCCATCACTATCTTGAGCTGGCCTCATTGTCCCTTCTTGTTGATTACTGTGCTGGTTCTGTGTAACCTCCTTCTACCTAATTTATTTGCGAGCGCTGGTTGCTCCTTTTCTCAACCTCGCGCTCCCTCCGTCACATTGTGACCCCAGTGATATTTGCAAACTGGCCCAGTTTTTCAAGCCCCTTTCGGATTATATGACTACTTTTCTTCCCACTTGTTCAACTTCAAACCGTTTTTCTGATTTGTCAGCCATTGTCCAAAATTTGATTGTGCAGAAACTGGCTTATCAATCAAGTTCAAACTCCGATCCAGAGTCAGATTCATCGGCATCCGGCTCCTCCAAGCCGGATCGCAGTCGTACCCCATCAAATTGTAAGTCTTTGCCCTGGTAGTCTTCGTCGGGCTCCTCTTCCAGATCGTCAAGTGCGGCCCCGGATAAATCAATTAATTCTTCAATGTGGGGCCCAATGGTAAGTTTTTGGCGCTGCTCGTATGGGATCACTCTGAAGCGGCCTATCTTTTTCTGCCAGACAGCGCCGTTAAACTCGCACACAATATATGCTCCTCCCTTTGTTCGCCTGACCACGATTAAGGGGCCCCACCACCGATCTCGGTTTCGTCCGCTCAATGAGCCCTCATCAACAGTATTCCGTACCAACACAACGTCCCCGGGCTCAAAAAGGTAATCCTTAATGACATACTTGTATTTTTCCGCATAAGCGGCAGCATTCTTTTCCTTCAATGCCGCAATCTTCACACGCATTTCCTCTACGTGTGTTGTGTGCTTTGCGAGTGCTCGCGCCCGAAGCCCAACCAGTTCATCGGTTGAGATAATGTGGTCCGGGTATTCTGCAAGCCAAGTCGCCTCGGCAACATCCAGAGGTAAAATTGGGTGGGCCCCGCATACTGCGAAATAAGGGGAACATCCCATTCCTCTTCTCGCCGTGATGCGGTCCGCCCATAAAACTTGGTGTAGAAAATAATACCACTTGTGCAAGTTGCCCCCAGTCGCTTTGTATAGTGCCTGACGGAAGTCAAAATGACCACGTTCAACTACACCGTTTGCTTGGGAGTTGTAAGGCGAGATTCTAATGCCTTCAATCCCGTACTTCGATTTTAGCCACTTCAGGGCGGCCACAAACGGTGAACCATTGTCTGTTACCACCCAAGTCGGGCATCCCCAACGACAAATGATGTCCTCAAGAAGAAACATCCCAATGCTCTCGGCGTTCTGCTTGCGTAATGCTCTAGCCTCAGGGTACCTCGACAACGCGCACCGTGCATCTACAATAAAATTACACTGGTTGGATTTCTCACTCATGAGCATCACGTCCGTGTGCACCTTCTGGAAAATACTAGGTGTTGCCGAGACCACTGGAGGCGCCCTCAGGAGCTGTAAACGGCGCTTCTGGCAAAGATGGCACGTCTTGATGTACCACTGTACATCCCCTTCCATGTCTGGCCACCAAAATCTGATTTCCAACAGAGCCTTGGTCGCGTAAACCCCTCGATGCCCCAAGGCATCGTGTGCAGCACGCATCATGTAAATTCGGTGCCTCTTCTCGACTACCAGGCGGTGCATCGAGTCCTATCCCTCGACGGTAGACTCGGCCATTTGACGCTAGAAAGTACCTGGAAGCGTTTCGCACAAATCGCTTATACACGGAGTTATCTCCCATGCCCTCAGGGCGGACCAAGGTATTTTTCAGCCATTCCTTTATTTGAAGAAACCTTTCATCCTGAGTGCGAGCGCCATCGCTCCTATGCTCCTCGTCGTAAAGCTCCCCCTCTCCGGCCCTGATACTGGGGTCAGGGAGTAGTTTCTCCTCTGCCGTCTGTAATTGCAAGTAGACGGGAATAGTAAGCCCCTCTTCTTCATACTCTCGTTTTACTCTGGTTGAGACAGCCTTCTCTTCGCAACGCGCCGTTTCCAATTCACGGCTGAAGTCTTCAATGTCCGGTGCTAGCCCTTCGATGTCCTGTAAATATCCTCCTCGAGTGTCTATCTCACTTTTGAACTCATCAAAGCTCAATGGCTGCTCCCCAGAAAAATCCCAATCACGGTGAACCTCAGGTGAGCCATTCTGCTCCACTCCACCGTCGCCTTCTGGCCATTCCTCGTCTCCAGGTTGATACTCACGCCGAGATAATCCATCTGGCGGAAAAGTCGCACCTTTCACGTGCTTGAGCTTAAACTTGAACATCAAGATCTGCTCAATCCACCGGTTGATCGTGGCATTTGGGCCCATTCCAGGGTTATTTAGCATACCTTGGATATACTTGGCGTCCGTCTCAACTACCAACCGCCGGCAACCTAAAAGCCAGTATTGCATTGCCTCCAAGGCACGTTTTAACCCGTACAATTCGCGTTTTGGCTGCGAGAACTCCGCCTCTCGTTTATTCAGTGGGATGGACGCAAACTTAGCGTAATATTTCTTGGTTGGGTCCATGGGGTCAGTCTGGTATATTTGTACCCCAACCGCCATCCATGATGTATCCACAGCCAGGACAATATCTGAGTCCCATTCGTAATTCAAGGGTTTCAGACATGGTGCCCTTACTAGTGCGTGTTTTAATCGTGCCATGGCCAAATCCTGCTCAGTCCCCCACTCAAACTCAATTCCCTTGCGTACCAGCTTTTGGATTGGCCGCGCAAGTAAGGCATAATTTTTGATGAACATTCTGAGCACGCCAACGGTTCCAAGGAACTGGCGCACATCTGACACGTCTTTCAGCGGGCCCCACCTTTCTATTACTCCCACCCGGTCCGTATCTGGCTTCCTGCCTTCAAAAGAACACAGATGACCCACAACGTGAAACTCCCCCGCGCACAGAATGGATTTTGAACCGGAGAACGTGCCGCCAGAATATTTCACACGCTGTACAACACGGTTCAAATTTTCAAAATGCTCCCAAATAAAACGCCGTATCCCTGAATTTCCAGGTATTACTTCACAAGTGCCATCCAGCAACTCATACCGCGTTCCAGGCCCCCGAATTGGTACATCATCGATGTAGGGCATTGTAACATGTGGGATTTCCTCACGTAGGATATATGTTACATCATCGTGAAAGATCGGTACGCTGTTGGTCCAACCTTGTGGCAGCTTAACCAGTCTTAGCGCTCCAAATGGTGTCTGAAAAGTCGTGAAATCCCGCGACCCTTCTGCTATATCACGGTGATCATAGCCAGAATACAGATCAAGACATCCCCCACATGCTCGCCCTGCAAAATGACTCGCAAGTTCATCCGTCGCTGGCGGAATGCCCGAATGTGCGATCGTTACCGCATTCAGCGGCTCGAGAGCGTGAACTAATCGAATACTCTTCCCATCTTTCTTGATGACACCGAAAAACTTGCTGCGGTACGACGCGTTCGAAGGTTCGTAAACTCCCGCATCAATTTTATTCTTGATGGTCTTACAGAACTCGGCCAATTGTCCCCTCGGAATTGGAATGCTCCTCTCAACCCATGCCTCATGCTCAACAACTGGGAACTCGATTGGTGGAAAGAAATCGTGGCGGAAAGCCCCGCGCTCCTCATCATTCCATGCAAAGGCACGTTCATGGCTCCCCACGAATTCATGCAATAATTTTAACTCTTCTACCTGCAAGAAACCCTTATGGCTTGCCTCCATCTCCTCCTTTCGCTCTACAGAGTACCTCCCCTTTGGTGTGAATTCCGCAGGGTTCGGGTTGAGTTTCGGCATCTCAGCCAGCGGATCACCTTTGATCGCTCGCTTGATGCGGTAACGTTCCGGCAACTCGGTATAGATTGGCCTGACTTTCAACCCAACAGGTTTGTATTTCTTGCCAGCAAATACTGATACTATCTCTTCCTTCTCCACAGGGCAACTGAAATCAATAGACTGGCAACACGCACATCGAACCTCAGGATCTGTGGTATGCCAGGTACGGCTATCCCACTCATCTCGTCGGCCACGAAACACTCTTTCCTGAGCATTTTCTTGCGCAGGTGGACACAAAATATTTGCGAACACTCTGTGAGGAACTCCATTCTCATCCTCAATGACCTGCCTTTGGAACGACTCAAACAGTGCAGTTGCAGCGGGATCTGTGTTCAACCTTACGGCTTCGTCCGAAGCAGCAATATACGCCTCAATTATTTTTCCTGGGGTCATGATACCACCCCTCGGCTGGTATTTCTGTTCAATTTCCATCTCCCCGTTCCCGTTGTAAGTGACAATGATCGCCATTTCTTCTCCTTGAGCCAACGGCGTCAATTCCTCGAAGCGATGCGAAAACCCGTCCCAACTGTATGTTGTTGCTGTTGACCAATTCCTTGGTCCAGCGGCGTCTTAGCCTCGTTCTCAGACCCGCCCTTAACCCTATCATAGGTAGGTACAGTCCATACCTTCCCTGAGTTCGGGTCTGTCAATGTTAACAGCTGACTCCCTGAGTCATGATCTGTGCGACTCTTGGTCAACACATCAAATGGCCGTCCAAGCAGTACGCGGTACGCTGGACTGCGTATAACGTGCACCTGTAGGTAGAGCTTCAACTCACCCCACCTAAACGGCACATTTCTTGCTAGACCCATTGACTTTTCTAGCTGCCCGTTCGCCGACTGCATGAAAATATTTATTGTAGGGTCCCAAACCAAACCGCACTTCTGTGCTTCCTCCAGCAACATCGACACGATCTGCGAACCCGAGTCCAGGACACATTCAGTTGGGCCTTGGCTATTTATATAAGGAAAGGTAACCCTCAATGGAACTGAATCTCGCGCAACATAAATCTGTTTGGGTCCCTCCCCATCTTCCAGACCTTCAAGATACT
Organism: Mycena metata; assembly: GCA_029378385.1. Classification (NCBI taxonomy): domain Eukaryota; kingdom Fungi; phylum Basidiomycota; class Agaricomycetes; order Agaricales; family Mycenaceae; genus Mycena; species Mycena metata. The sequence goes on from JARKIB010000940.1 coordinate 8,324, forward strand.
GCAGGTAGGGGTCCTGTGCAATGACCGAACCAGCCGGTATTCCATCCACAGCAATAGTGGTCACAAAAACACCCTCAACCTCGGGCAAGCTTCCGAGGTTCAACGCGTCCCTGTTAAGCTTGAAATTCCTGTTCCATCACTATATCACTGATGGGTTTCCCATGGTTTGATTCCCTGCCCAGCAGTTCAAGTTCCGTTTCTCTCGACCCATTGTTCAACGGCTTGCGTACTCGCGTAAGCCTTAACCTCTCTCCTTCCCTCAGGTCATTGCTCATGCCAAACAAGTCCCCAAGCTTAACCGTTACTTCCGTATCATTTATCCGCTCTAACATTTCATCCGCAAGCCCATCCCGTTGGATGGGCGCTTTCAGTTTATAGGCCTTCCCTTCGTCCAATATTCGCTCTGTGTTACCATCAAGGGCTGGCTGAGTTCGGGCCCCAGCGCCAAGCGGCTTCACAAATCGGTAAGGTAACTCTTGCCGAGCCGGTAACCTGTCCTGGTTCCGGCTATTATTTTCGTTTTTCTTGGGTTTATCCCCCTCAGGAGGCTTGGATTTATCCAATCCAACCCGCGCCTCCATCCTAGAGGTCTTTAAAAATCCTGCTCAGGAGGATTGGCGAATGTAACAGGTGCGTGCCCCACTCCTAGTCTGAACATATTGATCTTGAGGTGGGCTTCCCATCCTCATAGCGTTGAAGACGGTTCGCCCTAACTCCTCCATGTTGACAGTGGCCACAGGCGTCGCCTGATTTGCCAACGGCTGCAGCCGCTGCCGACGGTTGTACTGTGTTATTAACCATGTAGGTTTGCTGGGTGGGCAGTGTCCTGCTGTCCTCCCTGCTTCCAATCTGGTTCAACTTAACCCTCAACGTCCTAACTTCGTCAGCGCAAGGTATCAAATTCATCCTCAGGTACTCCACCAAAGAACGATTCCGAGTACATATGCTGACCTGCGACTCCCTTCCTCTGCCAGTACTCTTCAACTCTCGCCGCTGGTGAGCCTCTGCCTTTGGGAATATAATTCCCATCCGCTAGCTTCTGCTGACCATCTTCAACAATAACCCACCCTTTATGGATGTGTCCTGCCTTGACCGAGCATTCACGGGAGTAATGGTCTTCACCATCGCAGTAATAACACTGACTTCTGGTAGACGCACCATTCTGACCATATCCACGGTTGAACTGGCGGTCTGTACCATAATTATTTGAAGTCCCACGCGGCGCAGGTTCACGGTTCACGTGGTCCTCACGATTACTCGGCGAGTTCTTCATACTTTGAACTGCCTTCATAAGCTCATCGTGTGCAGCTTTAGGACTGTTTTTGAACCACAGTGAGTGCAGTCTCGTAAATTTGAAACTTCACTTCCCAGTTCCTCAAACTGGGTATCACGACGTTCAATTTTTACAGTCGGGAAGCGGTCTGAGCCGTTTAATATCTAGGGCTATCCTCGCCCCAGGTAGCCTCAGTACCACCAGTGTTTGCAAGACGCTCGGCCATCTTGACCAATTCGTCCAGCAAGATAGGGTCTTCCTTACGATGATCAACCTGGTTCGCCTGCGTTCTGCTGCTGCTGCCCAGCTGGCTGAAGGTCTGCCTTAATCAAATTGCGAGTATTAATTGCCATTTTCAACGACTCGGCGAATCCTCGCTCAAGTACGTCAAGGTAACGGCGGCAGGCCTCTTTATTCAATATGATGGCAGGGCGCCTTGGTGAGTTTCTTGACCAGGGCACGGAAACGCATGCCAAACCTGGTCAACTTACCCTCCTCAGTGCGTCGAATACCTCTGTTTTCCTGACAGAGTTTTTCCAACTCCTCAAGGGTACCATCCAAGTCTTCCTGAACCTCGGGGTAGACCTTTAGGACCGCCTTCTTGAAGTTTGAATATGAGACTCCCGCAGCATACTCAGGGCAACCCCCTCCACGTTTCACGCTTACGTGCTGGAAGGTAGCTGGTGAGCAGCTTTCTTCTTCTCCTCCTCAGTCGGTGACTTGCGCCAGCGCAATAATATCATCGACTTGCTCAATAAAATCCTGCAAGGTCCTCTTTGTCCTCGGTGTTGAACTTAGGAACAGTTAGGACTCCCAAGGCCGCGGGACCTTGAAGCTAGCAACTCCGTTGCCAGCCGGTGCAGGAGCGTTTGCCATTGTTTCTGGTTCAGGTGAAACCGGTCTGAGTGTAAATGTCTCGTCAAAATCAAACTCGTCCGAGCTCGATGGTAATTCTTCGTCCAGCAAAGATTGCTCTACAAAAGGTATGTCGCTTAAGGAGCTGTCACTACTGGCGTCGCCTGCGATGCCAAATGCTTGTTCTTCCGTCCTCCTAAGCTGTTCGTACGCCGCGCGCTGCGCATCGTACAATATTCCTAACTTGGTTTCTAGCTGCCTACCGCAGGTGTCAAGTTATCAATCTTTGTCCTGCAGAAATTCCACCTGTCACTGTATGTGTCTTGAACTAGGAAGGATCGCGACCGGCACAATCGATTCTAAGTTAAACTGGATGAACCCCCTCGCGGTGGGCTCCAGATGAAGCGCTGAGTATAACTGCAGGTGTGAACCTAAAATGAACCAACAAAATCAAATCAACCCAACCCAACCAAATAATCAAACACCGTCCAGCAGTGGTTCGATTCCTAGTCCAGAGGCCTAACAGGTAGACTCGAGAGCGCAAGTTCGTTGGGGGTTCGTAGATATTTAGCTACTTTGCAATCCAGCAAGCAGTACAACAGTGAATAAAGGGGATTTCAAAACAGTCAAGTATAATTCCGTTCCGTTCCGTTCCCGTTCCCGTACCCGTACCCGTACCCGTTCAAGCAAGCGACAGAGAAAACAGAGAGATAGAGAGAAGGATTGCAGGTAAGCCCTGGGCGTAAAATTGTCTATTCAACCAGCTAAACTACTCGGCCTTTTATACTGTAGATATTTGTACAACCCAAACAATAAAATATATGTGTAACTTCTAGGTCCAAAACCTGCTTAAAACCCCGAACCTTCCAATTATGGCATGGAACTGTACCAAAACCCTCCTTTTAACCGCCCAACTCCCGCCCGAAACGCGAATTAATGCAAGTAACCAAGATGAAGACCTCTGTTACTGTTCTGCAGGGTTTTTGAGGTGTATTTTGGACGCATATCCACGTATCCAAGCACCTGTTACATGTACGACCCCTGAAACGCGTCAGAGGTTCCATGAAACTTGTTTGAACCATCTACGAAACACTATCGGGTGTCACGTGACCGTGACTTTTGACTCCCCATTGTTCTCCGTTGTCCAGACACAACCGTAACCATCCCCCCTTCCCAACCAGGGGCTCCTACTCTAGCTAATGACAGCCGAAACGCGTCTCTAGTGGTCCCTATGTGACCCGCCGTGGAGATGCAACTTGTTTCTCGATGAGTTCAAACCATTTGCACTCCAACAAGTTAGGTCATCTAGCTTTCACTACCCTCTCCACTACTTCGGTCCTAGACTACCACTCTGTGTGATTTCCCACCTCTGACCTTCTGTGCCGCGGCCTGAACTTGACGGAGTTGAATTTCTTCCCTACGTTGCCGTTGATTGGCCATCACATTTCACTGATGAACATCGCCGGAATGCCCGAGTGCGGGCATTTCGAGCTCGAAAACTTTCCCTGCTCTTCAATACGAGGGAAAACTAGCCACTTACTGGTCTCAGCCTCTACGGGAGAACTACGGCAGTAGTCATCGAAATTCTCGATACTATTGTGCATACAATCCGAGAGCAGTAGACGTTCGCAGTAGTGGCAGCAGCGACCCCAAGTATAGACTATGCAAGTATAGCCGCGAATTCTACAGCTGTCGCAAACGTTTAAAGCCTGTTGGAGCTTGTAAGAGTGAAATACCGCCGGCTAGACAACGTTGGACGGCGTACCTTAAGGTCATGCAGCATGTATAGCGCATATTCGACCATTTCATCGCGAGG
>JARKIB010000941.1:0-12071 GCA_029378385.1 Mycena metata
CCAACTGGCCATATACCCGAACTGGGCCCCCAAGATCGTCATCTATATGACTTTCTGGCAAGTCCAGAGCCAGCATAGACCCGGTTAGCCTTCCGAGGATGACCGCATGACCAGAACATCGGCCTGTTTTACTCATTTCTCTTCACCTCATCTCTTTCTTTCAGAATCATATATAAAGCCTCATAAAATACTGCAATAGACCAGTTCATGTCCCGCTCATGGTTACAATGATTCGGGTGTGCTCAGGCCACTTAGCGGAGATTAAAGTACCGTCTCTCTCTGTGTAACGGTAGTCTATAAAATCACAGTGTTGCTTGTTGGATCCAGGACTTTTGTGTGAACTTATAAGCAAAGCTTCGCATTGGGAGATCGTGAGTGGTGTGATACGGACAGCGGTTCTGTAAACTGCCTGACCCGGGGTGGGTAAAGTCAAGTAGTTGTTTTTACAGAATTTAATTCGTTCTCTAGGAGGAAATTGCTCTGTCGTGGAGCTGCATAGTTAAAGGTACACTAATGCGCGATATATAATTTGTGGTGTGTGTGTGTGTGAACAGTTCACTCCGTTTGGATTGAACACTTTGCCAGGTTCCTCGAAGATTTGGTTCTTCGTTGGGGGCTGGCCTTCCAAAGGTACCGCAGATGGATAGTTTTCTACACTTGCTCGAAGGGTTCGCTCCGCAATGTGAATGCTGTTCCGTTCCAGGGTACTCAGGTTATCTGTTATGCTTTATCCACCCGTCTCGAACGTATCGGACGGCAGGTCTCTTCAGCACTGTGTAACACTATACGGACGGCTATAGTGATTCCCTTCGTAGCCTGGTTTCTCCATTTGGTGAACGCCTTGAAACGGAATTACTTCCGTTTCGAAGACTCGGGGGTGAAGTGTGTGAATTTGAATGGGGGAAATGGTATGATCGTGTAGGATAGGCCTTCCGTGTACGATGGGGTGGGTTCCTCGCAAGGATATGCATTCGAACTCCGAAAAAGAACGGTTGCACGAAGCCTGGCCGTTTGGTGGTGTGCCGCGTAATCTACTACCGCGCGCTTTCAACTCTGGATTGACCCTATTTCCTCCATATCAATTTATCGAAACGGAGGTGAGACGGACGGGGTTTCTTGACAAGCCCTGGCCTTTTAGGTGACCTTGGTTTGTCCTACTATTGGGCGGCACGACCCGTAGCGGAGTGTATTAATTTAGTTCCCCACCCTGGTGTACTTTAGGGGGAGTAGCTTTAGGTATATGCAGTGGGAGGTAATAAGATGATCATTCCGTATCATACAGCTGGCTTTTATACCGTACTCCGTCCGATACTCGCGCGTGTACTTATACCTTTAATTGGAAACAGATGTTCCTCCTTTTCAGTTCTGACTTGCCTCTGTGATCGTCCACGCGTTCCTGGTTCTGAAGGGGTTAGAAATTGACTCGGAGCAGCCTCGTGTCGCCTCTGTTTCCCGTTTCAGTTGCCCCGTTTCCCAAGAACCACCTGCGTTCTCCGTTTAGTCGCTCCATTTCCCATACCACAACCACTCTGTCTTCTGTTTGCTCCCCCATTTCCCTCTCCTTAGCACCGGCCAGGTGGCGCAACGGTAGCACGTGCGCCCTTTGTATATGTTGACCAATGTATGCTCGCGAGGTCTTCATTCGATTCGGAGTCTGTCCACTGATACACCATCACAAAAATGCTTTTGCTTTCATTTTTGAGTGAGTGCCATCGAGTTTCGAGTGAACGCGCATTTGAACAATTAGCGTCGGTTCTGTCTCATTCTTTTTGTCCGCTTGTTGAGGCTCCCTGCCCTAATCACGGCCAGGTGGCGGAGTGGTAATGCATGCGAGACAAATACAAACACCGCAGCGTTTCCTCGCAAAGTCTCCGTTCGATTCGGAGTCTGGCCATCCGTTTAATCCAGTGACTTTTTAATTCCGGTCCGTATCATTTTTGTTCGCCCATAATTCCAGCTCCATATGGTTTCTGTATCACGGCCAGGTGGCGGAATGGTAACACATGCGAGATAAATAGCGCCTGCAACGTTTACTCGCGAGGTCTCCGTTCGATTCGGGGTCTGGCCTTGTGGAATGGTGTGAGTCTTTTTCGTTCGGAAGCGTGGCGAGTGGACTCTAGCAGGGCATCTGCATTGGGTGACCAGGAAACACCTCGCTAAAACCGACCACGCCCAGCACAGCACTTTGGGAGAACCCCGGGACAACCACCGGTCGTCTAGTTGTGTTAGATGGTACTTTGAGGTCTTTAATAAGCCCAAGTGTACGGAAAAGAGCTTGGATTCAAAGGAGTCAGAGTCTGCCGCTAGTTCTCAAGAGGCTAGCAAGTGCAATAGAGGCCGTCTAGACGAAGCAGCATAGCCCTTGAACGGGATTTTCAGTCCAAATCTACACCTCCTCGCCTAGGCACCTGTACTTCAGTGTGATTCCTAGTAACAATCCTTTATATATAAACCTGTGCATCCTTCCTTGGGAGTCTTGTTTAGAAGCCAATCAGCCAAGCCGCAGCTTATTTGGAAGGCCAGCTCCCAATGAGGAAATAAATCCTCAAGGAACCTGGCGCTCGTTCACTCCATACTGAGAGGACTGTAATAACCACCACCACCACATTATATACTACACATTAGCATACCATAAAAACTATGCATCTCTGCGACAGAGCAATTTCCTCCTACTATATGTCACCCAGTACTGGGCCACCTTGGCACCTTTGCCCTCTGGCCAGTTTTGATGCTCAAGTGAGTATTAGGATCCGAGGAGTGAGTTGAAATATTTCGGGGAAGGGGTGGTGTTCTGAGCTGCTTGCGAATTTATTTTCGGGGGTACCCCAAAATGGCAATAAACGGGGTAGTGAGCCACCGGCCTAAATCGGTTGTCGAGGCAAGTATTATGCAGCCTAATGCACTCAGAATCACTTAGGTAGTTCGAAGACATGATTCTATACACTTAAATCCCAAATGAAAGGTGCACATGGGTTATAATTACTGACATGTCTGCCAAGGGGAGAAGGGGGGAATAGGGGTATCGGCAAATTAGTGTGCGTTACAAAGCAGAGAGACCACTATTGGGCAACATGAAGTGCTGGAGGGATAGTTAGGAGGCAATGGCACATGCCTAGGTACATTCGATGGTCACTCCAGAGCAGTAACCCCCCCAACAAAATACATTTGTTTCCGGCACCGAATTTGGCTGCTTTGATGAAATGATGAACGGTCAAAGCGAAGCTGAAGGGTTTAGCACAGAATGGAGGTGGTTGGTTGTGTGAATGCATGTCCCAATTACACCTACCAAATGCTAAGCTCACGGAAGAGTCAGGTGGGTCGCCATGTAGTGGTTTGTCTTGTGCCATCCAAAAGAATATGTTCCCATTCTTGAGGGAATAATGGAGGACCTGGGGCTACTTCAGTATCTAGTGTTGAGAATATCCCCTGAGGTCGAGGCAACAAAACGAGCCCTCAACCTTGTGAATTCCCCGAGAATTGGCTGAGGAAGGGGCGAAGGAAGAAGGCAGCATCCCCTCAGGGATAAGAAATGATAATTTCTCATCCACTTATCGGAAACAAATGGAGCACAGCTTCTAATCAGCACATCACCCGGCCTCCAAATTTGGTCTACATTAAGCTCAGACCTCACACTCCATCCTCTGAACACCAAAGGGCAGTATTCCGCAAGATAACAACCTGCACTATCCAAGTGGCCTACTACCCCGACTGGCCCAGTACCCAGTCGCCAATAGTAGAGGACAAATTGAATTCAGTGAACACCACTTGGCTATACCCACCCCGGGTCAGGCAGTTCACAGAACCGCAGTCTGCATCACACCATTGCTAAACTTTAGTTTCTCCAACCTCTCAAGTTGTGCAAATGTCTTAAGTGTTCTCTAGCAGACTTAATGTCTGTAAGGCCTTCACATCTTAAAACAAATTTTAGTCTAAATCAGTTAGGTCTTAAGAGGAGCTAATAAATTAGTTGAGAAAGAAGTCAAACTAGAACAAATCCGCAAACCACGAAGGCATGTGTTCCTACTGCAGCACCCCTTGTTCCTGCCCACTCCCTCGCTTGCAGGAATCAGTGCAAGATCGGTGGATAGGAGCAAGTGGAAAGGTTGTCTTCAATCTGAGATCCGGAAGATGACAAGAACTCTACAGCGAAAATTATGGGATGTGCCGCCCTCAGCAACAAATGAGTAAATACCTGGAAGACTTTTGCTCTGTCTGGGAATGCCGGTGATGCTGCGGGGGAACAAGGCCACCGATTTGCCGTTAAACATAGTACTGCTTGTGCGGACGGTGACCCACATTGTGTGCCTATTATAGGACGATACTCTGCTGTCAGTATTGTAAGAGCAAATTGTTGTATGTATTGCTCAACTTTGCTATGACGGACTATATATCGCAGGGCAAGGGCCAGTTGGAAATGTTGTGGAGTTGGCCAACTGCAACGACCATAGATCCTACTACATCGCTTTATCCCCCAGATTCACCGCAGGGGGCACCGTGATTGTTCAAGGCCTCACAGAGAGCAAGATTACCTCCGGAATGTTGGGCTATCTGCGACAGGAATTGCGAGAGCTTGAAGTTCTTGATGAAATTACAAGGTTGCGTTATCAGAAGCGCTTGCCACAATATGTTACTGAATTATATCACCGAAGGCTGATAAGATCCTATTATGCTTAGAGGACTGACCATCGAGATCCAGTGCATTTCCATCCTGCACTGAAGTGAAATTATGGGTCCGAGAATTCCCGAGGCTGTATCATACACCGAATAGAGACCCTCCCTCTCAGGGCAGAATAAGCGTAGGAATGAGAACATTGAAGCGGTATCTGAACGGAAATCAAAACGGTGAAACGGGCAGCTGCGCCTGACTATGAAACTCGCTAGGATATGCCTAGGGAATGCGCACCAAATGCAACAAACCACTAACACACACAACTAACACAACTTCACTTTATACTCCCAAGAACTGGCGCACTCCTTGGTTGAGTTCGGGTCCGAGCCGTAGTATGCGACTACTGGTTTTGGATTCCTAGGGGCAAACGAAAAGGTATCGATTTCTGTTCTGCTACTGACACTGGTCCTACTCTCTGGTCTGTTCTTTGGTACTACCACAGTCCTTGACTCGAAACGCTGCACACCGACTGGTGATTTGTGAACGGGTTTTGGGGGGGGGGTAGGGTACTAGGGTTACTGAAGTAGCTCCTAGGCAAAGTTTGTAAAGTTTCCGTCTGAAAATCCCAATAGGGCTATGCTGCTTCCACAAGTACTGCCTCTCAACAAGACTAGGCCAGATAACCGCCTTGCTGGACTCGCGTTTCCTGTACTAACACAAGAACGTTTCCGTACGCTTTGGCTTTTTGGGGCCTAGGGACAACTAGCTCTGTTCACTGCGATCTACCGGTTCAATCTTCCACTGCGCTCAACCAAAGCGTTCTACCTAGCTAGCGCCTAACTTGGTGTTTAGGTCGAAACTAGCGCAGCCTCTGCGTTGCCAATGCGAAGTAACCGCGCAGCCAATGCAACGGATAAGTCTTCCTTCCTAGCGCGTGTGGCCCTCGTAGATTTTATACGTGGAGCAACGAACCGCCTCTTGTTCCAACGCGAAACTTAGTTGTTTATACTTGCGCTGGTTCTCAGAGATATTCAACTTAAATGTCACTCCGAAAATAGCCAATCAAAAACCAAGATTCGATTCTACAGACAATACAGATACAGAGGAAAAATATGTTATTCTCTCCGCAGATCGCCCGAGAACACCCACACCGTTCTACGATGAGCGGGGATGAACTGAGCTATAGCGGCTTTTTCTGGTTCTTTTTATACTACTGAGTCCTTTGAGATGAGATAAGATGAAATGAGTAATGGAGTGGTGGTGTTTGGTCGTTCGGCAAGCAAGAAAACGCTGCCGAGGTGATTCGTAATTGCGGCCAGATGAAACAGTCAGCGTGGCTGATGCTTTCCTTGGCCTAGGTGGGTCTGGTATTTGCAATGACTGGCTGCCGACTGCAGCCGATCATGCGTCATTCTTCCGAGGCGGTTCCGCGTCGCCTAGCACACTCATTCATGTCTTGTCATCCTCCGATAACGTCCGTTCGTTTGCGGTCTGAACTTCTTAGCAAGGTGACATCTCCCCATCGTTGCCAATCGTCTCCATTTGGCTTTCCCGGGGGCCGTTAGGCTAGTCCTGCTAAAATAATCAGGTATAATCCATCCCTAGGTACTGTGCGTTCTTTCCTAGGAGACTGGCTATCGTTTCCAATCCGTCTTCCTTGGTAGCAATTGCATAACCAATGGCCCTAGGACCCTCGTCCTTGGCATCTACTTGGTTATTGCCGAGTTCTGTCCTCCTAGGCAAATGCCTGGTTCCTCTTTGTGCAGTCATTGGCTCTATATTTATAGATCCCTTGTTGTACTCCGTTCCTAGGCAGGAATATCCTCCTTGATAATGTACTTCAGAGCCTGGTATCGCTTGTAACTGCGTGCCTCAGTCTCGTTCATACTACAACCAGCAGTCGGAGCTCGCTCTGGTTCTCCTTTGTACCACCTGACAGAGTTCTGTTGATACAGAAGCCACCTTTGTCTTCCTAGGAACACTAGTGTAACTAGTGGCTTAAAAAGCGCAAAGTTTAGCTAGATGACAGTGCCTTGGTGTGGCGCCGTTTCATCTCCCCTTTACTAAATCTCAACCGTCCCCGGTTGTGGTCCATGCACTTATGCACTCTGCCAGTTTAGTAGCGCTAGGAATGGTAGCTCCCTAGGCGCGTCTATATTTAAATTTTTCTGCCTTATGAACATCTTCATATTCCAAGTTCTCGTCCAATTTTCTTTTCTGACTGATATTTCCCACAGTTCGAACTTTCATTCCCATATCCGGACAGGATCCACGCGGCAAAAATGCTTCCGCACGCCAAGTTCATGATTTTCATGATCGGCCTTCCCATTCAGGAAGTCGATCAAGTCAAGACTTGTTTACCCGTAATATTGGATTCCCCCTGAATTCCGACTCCTTTCGTTTTGCTACTCCTCTTCTTGTGGACGACAGCCGTGCCCTACTCGACATACGACATAGACTGGTAAGTCCCGTGCCTCATGTACCGCGGATCACAGCTGTTTACTTGTCATTCTCGAAATCAGCTTCTTAGGCTGTTTTTAGCGAGCTTCCATAAATTGGAAGTCACACACTGCCTCCTGCGCAGGGACGCGCAGTAATAGCAGCCGAGCTCTGCCGTATTCTGTCCACATAAAAGGGCGGTGGACGAGCGGAGTTTGAAAACTCCCTTGTCTTTCTCCCACTTCGACCACCGACTTCTCTTCTTTGGTTTCTCTCTTCGTCTCTCCCTCTTTGGATCTCGACGTTGACGTCTCCGTCTCTGGCTCTGGCTTTTCCTTCTCTCTCCGCCAATGCCACCCCGGACTCGACCTGTCGCCGACAGCACACCGCCGCCCGACTTTACCCCTGACGACGAGGCATGGGCTGTCATCCGGTCCCTCGACTTCTTTTCCTCGATGTTGCCATTCTTCGACCCCCAGAAGATCGCCGAGGTGGCGCCCTCCACCATGTTCCCCATCCTCAATGCGATGAAGCCGGCTTTGGTACGTCCCTAGCCCTCCTTTTCAGATCGTGCCACTGACATCGTCCTTTTTCTTTAGGCGACCTTTCGCTCCAAGGTCCCTCGTCCTTCACTCAAGATCCAACGCTTCCTCCATACGGTGTTCAAAGCCGTCCGCGCGCTCTGTCGGGGTCACCAGGAACTCAATCGCAAGATCTTTTTGGACCAAGCACCCTCTCCGGACGCTGCCTTCAGAGCCGAATTGGTGCGTGGCTTGCGCCACCCTTCAATTCTCTTTTACTAACGTCTTTATTAGGCTGCCGCGAACATGAGTTTGCTGCAGAAGGGCTTCGTTCTGCCCAAGCCGCCGCCACCTCCCGTCTATCCGGACACCTTGGAGCTTACCGAGGACGAGGCCGAGGAGGAGGACGTCGACGTTCCATCTTCTGACGCCGAGCCTCCCGCCAAGATCGCTCGCTCTGCCAAGTCCAGGGACAAGGCGTCTGGTAAACCGGTCAAAGCTACACCTACTCCTACTCCTGCACACGACCTCCGCCGTCGTCAACAGAAGGATCCTGCACCCGCGGTGAAGGCTTCAGCTTCCAAGAAGGTTTGTCTATTGATTTGTTTCTTTCATTCTGTTCCTGACTTCGTTTTCTAGAAGGCTAAACCACCTCCACAATCGTCGCCACCGCCCGAGGCCTCTTCCTCCAAGGTCACCTTGGATGACGATGCGGCCCGGGGACCAGCAACTCGAGTGGAAATGTATGAGCAGGCCGTCGCTCCTTCTGGAGGTGCGCCTGGTTCTTTCTCTTTTAGCTTCTCCAACTAATCATTTGTCTTTCTTAGGTTGGGCGAATACCAAGGAAACGCCATTCCCCGCCTTCAAAAAAGTCTCGCGCTACGTCGTGGGCGACTTTTTCTCACCCTCCCTCTACGAACGCGCCATCCTCAAGTGCATCCCATGCATCAACCGCAATATCCAGTGTGGCGGCTTCGACCTCTTCTCCCCGTGCCTTCCTTGCAAGGAGCAGCACGTGAAGTGCTTGCGCAGCAACACCACCATGGAGCATCTACTCCTCTTCGACTCGCTTCGGCCGCATTTTGGGTTATCGCCAGATGGTGCGTCCCTAGGAACCTAATTTTATTTTCCTAGGCTAACGTTTTTTCTTTCTTAGCCTTGTCGCAGGCCTTCTTCCGCGCACTTTCTGCTCGTCAACACGCAGAGGTGCTCAACGTGCTCACTATCCGCGCGTACCACGACCTCGACATCGCCAACAACTCCCTCCAATTGGTCTTCGAAAACCAGTCGGACGTACTCGACCCCGCGCTCCTCAAGAGCTTCTTCGAGCTGCCTTCGGATTACGACGACATGCGGGAATGGGTCGAGCGCTACTCCAAGTCGCGTCGGGAGTTAGTGCTCTCCGCCGACCAGCAGTACCCGGTCTCTGGTGTTCTTCGCATGGACCCCGCGAAGGATCACTCGGTGGAGAACTCCTACCATACTCACTCGATGCCCGAGTCGTATCTCCACACCGACCCTCGTCCATCGAATCGATCCTCGGAGTTCAGCCAAAACATCTTCGCCTCTCACTCAGCGGTGCAGGGCTCTGCGTTGATGCAGCACCCTGCGATGCCGTCTCCTCCTCCGGGATCTCATCCACCTTTGCCGCTCAACTCCTTGGATGGGCCTCAGCCGTCGCCTCAACGCTCGCGCCTGGAACTCCCACCACCAATTCATGCTAACCCAGCGCCTCCGCATTTCGGCGCGCCTGGGGGCGCTTTGGCTGGTTCGAGTTCTGTGCCTTCTGCTGGTGGAACGGGTGACGTTGGTTCTGGGTAGCCGTCGGGTTCTTTTCATGTTTCTTTTTGCATATCACACCTCCTATCGCATCGCATATCTTGTTGTTTGCTCGCTTGTCGGACGGACCCTACTTACTTTTTACCTACAAAAGCTGTGTTTCGTACTCGGTAATAGTTCGTAGTCTGTCCTAGCTAAATCTGAATCACTATTTACTAGTCTTTTTTCGCGAACTTGTGCGAATTTAAGATTTTCTTTTTGAGTGACTTCGACCTAGGAACATTTTCCAAGCTGCGGCCCGCTACTCGGATCATGATGTGAATCAGATGTCATTAATTCGGCATTTCTTCCGTAGTTCCGGATCTTTTCCACAAGGCGTGTTCTTTGTTAAGTCGGATAATTTGTAGACCCAGTAAAACACTGTTCTATATTTCCAATACTTCAACTGCATCCTTGCTGAAACTTTTCTCGGCCCAAGTGGGTTTTTTGCCAATTTGACTATCCGGGTCTATCTTTTTCTTGCCAGCTGACCTTTCCGAACAATCTAAACAGCCGATCATCAATATCGTCGCCATTTCCATCTTGTTCTGTCATTCTGGTGGGAAATTCCATCCAACATTATTTGAATTTATCCTCAAACGTCATTTCCTAGGAACCAAGGTTCCTGGTCCGACCGTCCTAGGAGGTCTAAATTTGCCGTTGTTTCTCTTCCTAGGTACGCCTACTGTGTCATTTCTGGTACAAATATCTGCTGAATAATCCTTTTTGAAGAGCTACATGCCCAATGGCCGCGTCCTTCTGGACCTTCGCATCTATTTTTACGTTTTTTATCGATCATTCATGCACTTATAGAAAATCCCTTATGGCGAGCCCTTCCGACGAACTACATGCCATATGGTCGCGTTCTTCCGGGACCTCCATAATATCTCCAGAAGTCTCTATCTGGCAACCGATCATGATAGAAATTTCAAAAATTTCTTTCCAATGCATGCGTGATGGTTCCTCTCCCCTTTTCTAAACTTTTAACCGTCCCCGGTTATCTGTCCTCGTGGGTTTAGAAACCGCTTGCAATCACACACACTGTTCGTGCCGGTTAATCACAGATTGGTTCATTGTGCGATTTCTCGAATCCAGAACTGCCCTAGGGCCTATAAAAGCCAGCTTAAATCGTCCAATACGATGTCCGACCTCGACCCCCAGTGTTATGGCTCCTCGGAATGCGAGCATTACTGCTCTCACAACTGCGTCTAACAATGTCCTCCACGCCGTTGCTGAATATGCTTCTATCCTTGCGGTTCCGTCTATCTCTGTCCAGACGGCCCATCGATCGCTGGACGCTGCCATTGACCGCTGTGTACGCTTCCTAGGATATCATTCTTTCATATTCTTGACGTTAATTTTCTTCCTAGGCCGGATTCTCCCCTTTCAAGGAGTCTCTCCTCAATCCTGCCTTCAAGTCCACCAAGGAAGCCGTGTATCAAGCCCGCGACTTCGTTGGTCCCGCCGTCAAGAAAGGCTATCAGCCCCCCGCGTCTCATATGAACGAGATTCAGACGATGCTCACCTTTTACGAGGAGCAACGCGCTATTTATCGTAAGAAGATCGAGGAGCGCAACAAGCCCAAGGCTCAGGTGCGTCTCCTAGTGACCTCTTTTTCGTTCCTAGCTCACGGTCTCTTTTTAACAGCTTACGACTCCGGCCCCTGCTGACATTCCTGTCCCGCCGTCCGATTCTGACGACGACTCGGATGATGCCAAGAGTGTGTCCGCCACTATTCGCCCTGGTTCCCCTGCTGATGAGGTATTTTACTTCAGAACTCGCTTGGGTCCTTCGTAAATTCATCTCCATGCAGATGGACGTGGATAAATCCGACGTTGGCTCTACCAGCAGCTCTCGCGCAGGTTCTGGTGCCGTTCCTTCTGAGTTGCATTTCAAGAAGGCCCCCATTCAGGTTCGTCTTCTTGACACAATATTTCGTTTCTGGTTTATTCAACCTATGATTCAGGTGCCTACTTGCGGTTATTGCACTTCCCCTGCTCATCTTGCTTTGAATTGCCCTGTCAAGCCAACTACCATCCTTGATTCTGGGTCTACCGTTGGTTTCAAGGACAAGACTGTGCATTTGATAGATGATCCCGTCGAATTCCCGTCCAAAGAGAACAAGGAACCGAAGGAATCGCGCAAGGTAAGCTTTCGCTTTCGCCATTTACACGTTTCCTTCACAGAACTCAATTATTGTAGCAGCGTGCTGAACGCAAACGGGTACGTTCTTTTCCTAGGGTCTGTTCTCAGCTCACACCTATGTCCTAGGCGGAGGCCAACGTCGCTCCCTTGGTACGATTTAATATTCCCCGTCCGTTTTCTTCATGCTAAAGCTCCCCTAGGAGCCTGCCGCAGTTATTGCTCCTGCTGCCGAAGGATCCCGCAAGCGCCGCCGCGTTGTGAGCTATCACTTTGTGATTAGCTCTAGACGCCCTGCCACGGAGAACAAAAGCGCCTTTCAGGGCGACGGCTCGAAGGACGGCCACTGGCGCACTTGCACGGGAAATCATTGATGGAAATCACTTGGCGCACTTTTGAAGCCTGACGGCTAAATCACGGGCGCACTTTTGGAACTTGTAGCCTAGGTCACTGGCGCGCTTCGGGAAGTTGCAGGCGCACTTACTCGCGGGGCATTCAAAACACACTTTGGGAAATTAATGACGCACCGTGAACTTGCGCAC
>JARKIB010000942.1:0-11882 GCA_029378385.1 Mycena metata
GCAGCCGTCTTTATATCAAGGGACTCGCGGGGATTTCGGGGGCCACATGGAGCTAGCTCCGAGTCGGCTGAAACATGGGGTTTGTAAAGGGCTGTTGTGACTTCGGCAACAATGATAGGTACTCACCCGCTCACAATTGGTTCACAGCGTAAAATTGAAGGAAAACAGGCCGTTTCCTCTCAATTCCTCTGTTGATTTCTTCTCCCGCAGGCCGCTGCACACGGGCCACTTTGACCCCTGCAGCGAGATGGTGCGCTGACGAATGAACGACGACCGAATTTACCGTTATCCTGAGTCTTATCCGTTTGTCCCGTTTTTCCGACCGCGAAAGTTGCGAAATTCGTCGAGATCACTGCTGCTCAAATCCATCGAAGCTCATTGGCCAATATTCAAGCGAACTTTGTAGAATTGTGATGTTGTTGCGATCTGTTGCGATACTCGAAATTCCTAGGTGTTTCCTAAATAAATCCACGCGTTTTCACATGTGCACTTCGGCCTAGCGAATAAGACGCCAAGCTAATCGGGAAAACGGGAAGTGCCAACACGACTCGTTCGCATGAGTGAGCACGTTTGCTTGCAGCGGTTTTCAAAAGTTTGTGAGTAAAACAGTACTACTGTAGTAAGTCGTGCTCAATTTTTTGCTTACCAAGTGCTTGGTGGTGCGGCGTCGGCTAGCGTCGGCTGTCAGTCGACCTGTGGAGCGACGACAGCAGTAAACAGCGGCAAGGAGAAACCGACCAGCAACATGAAAACGGCGCCCAAGCTCCAGTAAATATCCTTGAGAGCGTTTTGTGTATGGGCGAAATAATGAGGCTGTACCGAGAATATCGAAAGTTCGAAACCCCAGAGCGAAGCGTCAACAGTATACCTGATCCTTACTAAGTACCGCTAATTACAGATCCTCCTGGTCGATGATCGTCGATCCACCGTGGCCAGATGTATTTTCAGAAAGGAACCGCGCTGATCTGTTCTTATCCATGTGGCTTCTGGACCTCTTGCGCCAATATCACAAGCACAAGTCGGTGGCCATTCAGAATTTCTTCTTTTAAGTTCTTACTTCCCCCCGCGTGGTGGGCTCCTGGTGGGCTCCAAGGCCCTTGCAGGACCACGTCGGTGCGATGGCTGCAATGAGTTCAGAACTTCAACGTACCTTCAGATGCTAGCCCCGATACCGATATAGCTCGTGAAATCCGTGCATTTTCGTTCACATCCCCTGCACACGCCATTTCAACGTACTGCCTTCTCTCCAGCTTCACGAAAAGTCTCTAGCGCCGCCCACGCTTTCCCAGACGTGATACTTTCCACCGCCAGCCTCGCACCATGAGCATAGTCTTCGGCGAGCCCAGCGACCACAAGTAGAGCGGACGCGTTCATCGACACGAAATCCAGAACAGGTTTCAGGGATTCAGGTACGTCCTTTCCCGATGTCAGTAATTTTTTGAAGGTGTCTGCGTTCTCCTCCGGGCTTCCCCCACGAACGGCGCTGAGCGGATGAGCCTGAAGGCCAAACAGCTCAGGCCGGAGCGTCCGTTCGGTGATTTCGCCATTAAGGAGCTCCCAGGCGTAAGTCGGACCAGCACAGCTGATCTCGTCGAGCTTTTCGTATCCGCATACGACCAGGGCGCGCTCGACGCCACCCTCGCGAAGAGATTGTGCAAAGGTCTGACCGATTTCGGGTTCGGCAATGCCGAGTACCATACCTTGTGGTCTCGCTGGATTGATGAGAGGTCCGAGGACGTTGAACATGGTGCGGAACGGCAGGGCCTTGCGATAGGGTGCGATGGAAGCGAGCACGGGATGATAATGAGGTGCAAGGATGAACGTGAAGGGCATCCGGGGAATGGGTGTCTCCGTAGCGCGTGGAGCCGGGGCAGTGAATATACAGCCCAGAGCCTGTAATAAATCCGCAGAACCAGAACTTGAGGTGGACGCTCGGCTGCCGTGCTAATGGTGGTTCGACATGACATCTAGCGCGCTGCTAGTTGTACTCACCTTGATTACTCGCGCGCCTGCACCGGCGGCTACTATCGCCGCCGTCGTGCTCACGTTGAACAGGTTGTAGCCATCGCCGCCTGTGCCGACAATGTCAACGATAAAGTCGCCTTCGGGTGCCTCGACTTTTGCTTTGAGAGCGCGGTCCCTCAGCACTGCTGCTGCGGCCGCAAGAGAGTCAGGTCGCCTTTCGACGCGATGGATGTGAAGGGCAGTAAGGAAGGCTCCGATCTGAACCGGAGAGACAGCCTCTGGGGTAAACAGATGGTTCAAAGCAAGCTTCAAGTCGTTGGCAGTGAAGTATTCCGGCGTCTGGACGAGCCTGTCGAGCAACGATTTGAAGGACTCGGGGGTGGGGGACGCCATTTCTTGCGGAGATTCGATACCAGCAGCAGCTCCTTTATAGCATCGACGAAGACGGGAAGACTAAATTAAGGCGCATCTCGGCAACCTAATTCGGCCCAGTTATCTCCGGCAGTAAACGGCGCGAGTACGTTGTCTATCAAGTTGGTAGAATTATGTGCGTATGCAGTGTAATAACATGTTTCAGACAAACCCATGCATATTTTATATCAAGCCGACAGTGAACTATAAGTACAGATCAACAGGACCGATATCTACTAAATCTGGAAGAACTTGACCAATGTCGTGGCAAATATCTTCATGCCTTTCTCTATGTCCTCCTTTGGACCGCTACTAAAGCTAGCGCGCAAGAAGACGTCTTCTTCCTTCTCGTCCTCTTCGGACACAAAGAGCTCGCCGCGACGGAAGAGGACCCCTGCCTCGGTAATAGCGGTCGACAGTTCGTCCGAAAGCTGGGTTTTCGCTGCGGACGGAGAGGTTTGGTGGGCGAGGTGCTTGTACCGCGGATGGTTGTGCATATGGACTAAAGCCGGGTCAGGTAAATGGGTAGCAAGCGAAACGTGTGAACACATACTGTTGAACCAAACGAACATCCCCCCGCTACGCATTGATTAACATAATAGTTCTGTATGGTTGAAGTAGTAATCGCGCTCACTCGGGTGGCACGAAACTCATCAGCGACTTGGATTGAGTGAATTTCTCGGACATCTGGCCGTCGCCGGGTGCATACGCCGTCAACGTCGGTGACCAGTTGTCCTTGACCCTAACGTCCAGCGAGTTGTACAGCGCATCGATGGCCCAGTTACCTACGGAGAGCAGATGAGATCAGAACAAGTGGCGCGCCACTAAACCCACGGCGCAATTCGTATTGGGCTGTAATACCCCTCAACCAGCGGGTAAAACCCTCCTGGCCGAACCTATGGAGGAGCTCTCCAATTATCTGGGGATGGATGCCAAATTAGGGAGAGTTTCAATGATACCAAAGACACGAACCGCCTGCGATAAACCTGAAGGGAATGATATAAAGGACTGGTGGAAAGCCTCAAGCTTGCGTAAAAGCAACGGAGATCCCGTATAGTAACCAAGTCGGCCTAGTGTATTATTGAGTGCATGACACATTAGTCCGCTTGGTGAGACTCACCTCCAGGACCAACAGACTGACGTGGATTTTAGCATCGATCAGATAGGAAATGTGCTTGGTTCACCTTGGAGAAGGTGGAGAGCCTCAGTACTCTTCCCTCATAATCGAACTGGAGGAAGGATGGTACAAGACTATCGAGCCACTCTTCATCTGTTTGTTTCTTGGTCTCCCGGACGGCGCTGCGGCTGTAGGGAGCGGCTTGTTGGAAATAGTAAGGGTCGTCCTAATCATTCAGGAGTTCAGATGAATTTCGAGTGGTACATGGAGTGCGCACCTCAACAATGATCATGTCATAGCGGACTGCGACGTCGTATATCTTCAAAAACGGTCAACGCCAGGTCAAAGATTTGGGTGGCAAGGTGAGCTTACATCCTTCTTGCGCTGAGCCGTGATGAGCTGGAAGACGAGGACATAAGCAAATGGGAGATAAGAGACTTCGATGAGGCTCACGAGACCGGTGGGATTCTGGATGCCTCCCTGAGTATAGATAACTCGTGGCCTTGGAGATAGTAAGCGACATTGTAGGGAGACATATTGTTCAACGAACCGTTTGAAGCCTCGGGATTTCTCGTCCCATCCGGAGAGAACGCGTTCAAGATCTACCGCCGAGAGACCATCGTTGTCCGTCTTGACAGCGACGGAGTGCAGGCCCCTCGTGTGTGCCTGCATCAGGGCAGCATCTTGACACGAAGTAAGAGGGGGTCAGTTTAGAGAGTTGCCTACTCACTGTACGCGTATTTATCTGATACAATCTTAAGTACAAAGATATCGAAAATGCGAAGATTAAATTTACCAGTGATAAAGGAGTCACCGGGGTTGAGGAGGATGGTAAGGCAAGAACTCCATGCGCTGGAAGCTCCGATGTCGATAAGAGTCTTCCAGTCATTGCTGGGCAGATCGTGAGATGAAACTACACGCTTATAGATGTTAGCCCTCACTAAGCAGGTTTGTGGACGCGCGCATCCCATTCATGGATGATACGCTCCGCCGCTAAACAGGGTTCAGCTTCACACGGGGACGGCTTCGACTGATAATACCTGGGAGCCCGGTGGTCGGGCTGTATTGAAGGGCGGATTTCAGCTCAAACTTGCTTTCGTCGTCGGCGCGCAGCCGGCGAGGGATAATAAATTGGCCCGTCGGAGCCTCAGTGGTCTTGCTCGTATTTCCCGTGAGGATATTGGCTATCCAGCCTAGGACGCCGGGTCCATGAGGGAGAGCGTCCGTTGGATGGAGGGGGAATGCGGCAGGCTTGAGATAAGTAACGTTTATTGACTCGATGGGAAAGTATTCCGTGCTTTCGAATGGTAAGAACGCAAGACGAGAGAGAAAGAGGCAAGGGGGTTTACTCTGGAACACCGCCGTCCATGCCTATGCTACCAGGTTTCGGAGTTTGCCCCATGCTACGCGGCTCGAGCGTTTTGGCTACATCAGAGAGATGGCTGGGGAGATTCAGTTACAGAAAAAGCAGGGCAAGAGTATACGCACTGCGAGAGGTCGACGGCGTTGGGCAATTTCTCGGACATGGTCGGAGGGTCGAGATGAGTTCTCAGCCATCATTTACTTAGTTATCATCTGGTGGCCTGAAGTCCGAAGATAAACAGCGCAGCGCAACTCGGCAACGGACTAAGTGTTCAACAGTCAGAGTGACCGCGTTCTGCCGACCGGCACAGACCGGCCCGCTCGTCTGAACCTCGGCTACTCAACGACGTGAATTCGGTCCCTCGCTCTCTTCACGACAATGGGTCATCTCATTACTCTAGCTACGTGAGCACCGTCTATTCGTCCCCGTTCCGGCCATCTCTAATCTCTCCCAGATGGTAGGGTTTCTCCCATCATTTCGCGCGACTGGCTGACTCGTATCCAGCTCGCTAAACCAGTGGGCTCTAGATTTCCAGGTCAGATAAGCAGCGCTTCGTCCCTACAGTCTATTCAGTTCTATCCAGGGCAACTTGGAACGTATTCTGGCTAGCATTGCCATCGCGAAGGAACGCGGGGCAACACTGAGAGTCGGACCTGAACTAGAAATTCCGTATGCACACCGTCCCCGACTCTGGCGTGTCTGATAATCTTCGCAGAGGTTACGGATGTCTCGACCACTTTTTAGAGGGTTCGCAGCAATCTCTGTACCCCTGCGGTCCTAAGCTGATGTACTTGTAGGCGACACTGTTCTCCATTCTTGGGAGGTTCTAGCCAAGATATTGTCCTCGGAGGAAGCGCAGGGGATTGTGTGTGATATTGGAATGCAAGTGCGAACGTTGATCGACGCGTTCTTCAAATAACCGTCCCCTCCAGGCCCGTAGTCCACAAAAACGTCATCTATAATTGCCGTGTAATTATCCACAACCGACAGATATTACTTATCCGTCCCAAAATGTGGCTCGCCAACGATGGGAATTACCGAGAGCTGCGGTATTTTACCCCCTGGGCGAAGCATCGTCAATGGGAGGATCACTACCTTCCAAGGATTATTCAAGTCGTTACCGGACAGGTATGCCTGCACCTTTCTGTACTACGTCGCATTAATAGTATACCAGACTAAAGTTCCTTTCGGAGATGCTGTGATCAGCACTCAGGATACGTGCATTGGAGTTGAATTATGCGAAGAACTGTTTACACCGGCAAGGTAAGTTGCCTCCAAAATGGACCGAGGCAGAGGCTAATGATGCATAATAGTCCTCATATTCTAATGGGTCTCGACGGGGTCGAGATCTTCACAAACTCCAGTGGGAGTCATCACGAACTACGCAAACTATACACCCGTGTGGAGCTTATCAAGGAGGCGACTCTGAAGGTGACCGCAGCTTGTAATCCATTTGACAATTTGCTGAAAGTTTAGTAGTTAGGCGGAGTCTATCTCTACGCAAACCAACAAGGATGCGACGGTGACCGTCTATATTACGATGGGTGTGCAATGATCGCCGTCAACGGACGCATCATAGCCCAAGGCTCTCAGTTTTCCCTCAACGATGTTGAAGTTGTCAGCGCCACCATTGACATCGAAGATGTGCGGGCCCACCGAGCGAAAAGCAGCAGGAACATGCAGGCTGCTGCCGCAGAACGCTACCATCGAGTTGAGGTCCCTTTCGCTCTCACTTCGGGAAAATTCGACATTGTACGAGAAGAGGACATGTTCGGCCTTCTCTCTGGATCGAAGCCTTTCGAAGTCAGGTATCATAAACCCGAAGAGGAGATAGCGCAAGTGCTTTTTCATGTGGCTTTGTCGTGGGTAGCATCTAATTGCGTTGTACCAGTCTCGGTCCTGCCTGTTGGCTTTGGGATTACCTTAGAAGATCGCGGACGCAGGGTTATTTCGTCCCCTTAAGTGGTGGTATCGATAGTTGCGCCACCGCTGTGATCGTGTTCTCGATGTCCCGGCTCGTCGCGGAGGCAGCTCGTAGAGGCGGTTCGTTCGCATCACGCTTCGTTGCGTCATATGAACTGACTTGCAGCCCGTAGATACACAGGTGATCGCGGATGCCCGAAGAATCTGCCGTGAACCGGAGGACTCGACCTACGTCCCCTCCGACCCGCGTGATTTCACCAACCGAATTTTCCACACCTGCTACATGGGAACAGAAAACTCCAGTACTGAAACTCGCCAGCGCGCGAAACAGCTGGCCGAGGCCATTGGAAGGTAAGGCTTTATCAACACTAAATATTCAATCCAACTCAGATCCCCAAGTTATCATGTCGATTTAAACATGGATTCCATTGTTACCGCCGTTCGGCATCTGTTTGGGCTCGTTACAGGCCACAGGCCTCAGTTCCGCGCTCACGGAGGAACGCCGGCGGAGAATCTGGCGCTGCAAAATATCCAAGTAACTGCTCTCCTTAATCTGCCTTGTGAGATCTCACATATTTGCAGGCCCGACTCCGGATGGTGTTGGCCTATATGTTTGCGCAACTGCTCCCGTGGGTTCGTGGTAAAGAAGGCGGCCTGCTGGTACTGGGCAGCGCGAATGTCGACGAAAGGTATAATATTTTGATTTCCATAAGATAGTCTAACTCAACAACTAACAGTCTTCGGGGTTATCTGACCAAGTATGACTGCTCCTCAGGTGTGTTCCTAAATAATATTTCGGTACTCGTCTAATTTTATCCCAGCGGATATAAATCCTATCGGCGGCATCAGTAAGACGGATTTGAAAAAATTCATTGCCTATGCCGAGGAGTCTTTCGAACTGCCAATTCTGGCCAGGTACAGAATTCCGTGGGGCGCATATTGTCTCGATTAATTTTCACTGCAGCTTCCTGAACGCTGTTCCAACCGCTGAACTTGAACCGATCACTGAGACGTATGTTCAGGCCGATGAGGTGCGTGAAATGCTATCGATTGCACCGCAAACGTTTATGCGTCTCAGGCCGACATGGGCATGACTTACGACGAGCTATCCGTGTTCGGGCGTCTTCGCAAGGTCGAGAAATGCGGCCCATACAGCACATTCACAAAGTTGGTTCACGAGTGGGGATCCTTCCTATCTCCGCTACAGGTACTTTTTTCACTCTTATCAGCGTATCCGCAGCGGGCCAACTCCAATTCCTAGATCGCGGAGAAAGTGAAGTTGTTCTTCTTCGAGCACGCACGGAACCGACACAAGATGACCACTTTGACGCCTTCCTACCACGCAGTACGCCGTTTCTCCCTACCGCGCTGTGCATTTCTGACGGTGCGATCCAGGAATCATACAGTCCGGATGATAACAGTGAGCGTCGCTGCCGTTCATATTTGTTAGTACTCACTTGGTCCAGGGTTTGATCTCCGGCCATTCCTCTACCCTTCGCGCTTCCCCTGGCAGTTCAAGAAGATCGACGAAATTGCGGCGGTTTTACCAGATAGATCGTATGCTTCTGTCCCTACAGGGAAGGCGAAACAGGATTGAGGAAAAATCAAGTTGTTATTGTATTTTGCCGCCCTTTCGGATATCTTCGGCCGATGCATCGACGGCAGCGCCAGAAACTCATGTGAATATTTCCCGAGTCGAGGGCGTACACATCGCAGAGATCGAATCCCGGCCTGGGTAAGGTGCGGCATTTCGATGATGGTGACGTTGGGACGTTCCGTGATGTGGGAAATTTCCTTTCCAGGACTTTGGCGTTGAGTGATTTGTGCATGCTTGACCATCACAAGGCTAGACCAAGACTTTCACCGCGCACTTGCCCTGGTTCGTCGGGTCACGGATAGCTGCAATCGAGTCGAATCTGCGTTACTAGCCCGGGATACTTTCCAGCCATGATTCCCATCTCTATCAGTTCTCTATCTCCTCTATCGCGTGCGTTTTCTATGTTAAAACCCACATCAACCGGACCGTGTCGGTGTCCGCTAGCTCGTTCCGTCCCTTAAAGTGTACTACATCCCCTTCGTCCCCATTGCCTCTTCAGCCACGCTCCCCGAGTTCCTCACCTTCCTGCCTTATTTAAGGACGATCCTAATCCGCGAACATATCTATTTAATTCACTCCCACGCCAGCCTGTCTTCCCCAGGTCATGAGGGCATCCTACATTCGGGGTTCGTTCACCGACCACAGTTTGTTCGGATTCGACGACGCAGCTAGCATTGTCACAAACAAGCTGATGGTTGGGTCGCTCGGATGCTGTCATCGGGTCTTCTCGCGCGGGGTGAGGTCCTTCCACCGTTGGGTAGTGTAATTGATCTTCCAGACGAAAAATATTGGCGAAGTCGTTGGGATAATCAGCATCGGCGTAGTTAACATTCCTCCGGAGCCGCGATGCCGATTGAGGTTTGAAATGCTGCAATTCGAAAAAAAATAGTATTCGATTGCATGTCCCGAAGAATCGTAGAATTAGTTTGTACGCGTTGAGGAAAGCATGGTCCTCTCGGACCGCGTGAAGGGCCAACGGCATCTACTTGTCTACCCTCCGGGTTGTGATCAATCATACGAATATTCTGGGTAGACCCGGTCAATGTTTTCTATCAGTAGCCGTCTTCAAGACACCTTGTACAGCAGTCATAAGCATCCCAGAAACGCCAGTGCGGAGTATTTTTGCCGCATTCGTGGCCGCTGCCAAGCTTTCCGAGCTTTTTGCAGCCAGATCCCAAACGGAACCCTCGCCCAATCCTTTTCCACTCGCTTCCATCATGAGCGCGGCCTTGACGGAATCAAACTCGTTGACTACTTCTAGTCCAACAGAGCGTGCCCAAACGACTGGTTCGAATGATGTAGAGTATAGCTTGTGCAGCTTGTCCATCACAGACATGATTTTATGGTTCTCGAAGTAGCGTTCCTGCGCATAGGGCAGCAAGGCTGTCCGCGAGCCTGTAGATTTCGTCGTTCGCTCGAATTATTGTGATGATGGGGCAAATGCACTAACCAACATCGCCACCTTGCAGTAGAGCGTCTTGAATGCATCTCGCGAGACATTCAACATCAGCGAGGCCCAGATTGAGGCCCTGACCAGCCAGAGGGTGCACGGTATGTGCTGCGTCCCCTACTAGAACGGTACGACTGCCTGGCCCCTCTCCCAGATACGAGTCGGTGTGATTGAATCGCAAAGGAAACGATGCGACCGTCCCGGCCTGCAGCGAGGTCACAAGAGGTGGTAAGAGCTCGGCATCTGTGGGGGGAATACCCTGATTCTGCGCCTCTATGGATGCGGACGCATACGCCGACGTTTCATCGATGCCATGAGACCGTTCGCGCCATGCAATTTCGGCTTGAATCTGAGGAGCGGTCACAGGGATCCCGAGGCGTAGCATCGAGAATGACCGGTTGAGGTATCGCATCGAGACGTCCGGAAGACGGAAAGCCGCGTTGATCATACTTCCCAGAACGGCAGGATCGGAGGCAACCAGAGCAGCGGCTAGATGAGGCTTTGTCGACCACACTAATGACGAGGCCACGGGTGAGAGAGGAAGGAAGGCGATTGGACCGGTGGGGAGGAACCGCTGGTACGCAGTGGTGTTGGGACCCATAAATGCGCCTCGCGGCGGGTGGGACATAGTTGCAACTATAGCTTGGGTATCATACGTCCATCCATACGATGATATTTTGGCGAACGAGCGCACAGGCGAATTCAATCCGTCTGCACCCACCTGCAAAATAGTGAGTCGATGAAAGGTGCAGCAATTTGTCCAATTACCAAAAGTCTCGAACGAAGAATTCTACCATTGTCGAGGTGCACCAGGGGCCAGCCGCCGAATGCCTCGGCGTGGTCTATTGTCTGAACTTTGGTTTTATCGAGAATATGAACCTGAGGAATACTCCTCAAATGTCGCAGCAAACCGCGCTGGAGGTTCAGATTCTCCGTCATTCGTGCCATTTCCCTGCCCAGGCGTCCCCGACCCAGCAGCGGACGCCGAGAAATCAATACGCGCGTCCGAAACCCCATCCCAGACCTATATTATGTGGGCATGTACTTTTGGGAGCGCAGGAGTCGTCGGTACCTGCATGTCTTGAATGGGGCCACGTCCGTTCTTCATCGACATGGTCCCAAGCATGGATATCTGAGAGACATGAGAGCCAGCAAAGAAATATCTTCAGGAAAAGGACCTTTCAAGAAGGCCTGCGACTTGTGGGTGAGGGAACTGGCGCGGTTGGAGAATGTTCCCGTAGCCGGGCTCCAATCGAGGACTTTGGATAAATCGCTGGCCTCAACCAGGGCTACGCGGAGAGACTCGCGGACGAGCTGGGAAGATCCTAGGACGTGTATGAGCAGCTGTGCGGAATCTGCGCGCGCGAGTGGGGAGTACCTAGAGCACTGGCGAAAGCAAGGCCTGCGGGCCCACCCCCGACGATGACAACATCCCACTCTTCTGGAGTCGCAGTGGACACGGAGCGCCTCCAAGATCTCTGCAACGCAGCTCGACGGCAAATTCTCGAGCTCGTCGCGAACATGGCTGTGTCTCCGCGGGCATAGCTCCGGCCCGGCATCCCGGCTGCGGCAACAGCCTCGCTTTCTCTCTGCCACCATGGCCGCAGCCCCAGTATCCGCCGCTCAGGCCGTTGGCGAATATCTACAGTCCCCAGATGACCTCGTTAAAATATCGACGTTTCGGAAGAAGCTCGAGAAAGAAAAGGCCTCCATCGACGCCCGACTGAAAAGTGGTGTCAAGGATCAGCTGCAGGCGACGCGGGAGGGACTCAGAAAGCTTTTGGGGACGCGAAACAACGTCCAGGTCATCAAGGATGAAATGTCGGCAATTGAGAGACAGTGCGCCGATCCTGCCAATGTGGTGACCACCTTCGACCAAATCAGCCGGGTGCGTCTTGGCTAATCGCCATGTTCCTGGCACCCGATATTAATTGCACGATTTAGGTGTCAATGGTGCACCGTAACTTTGAGCAGACCGAGGAGACAGTGAACAACCTTCTCGAAATGAATTCCAAACTCGATGTTCTCGAGGACCATGCTCGAAACCGAGCAGGGA
>JARKIB010000943.1:0-11686 GCA_029378385.1 Mycena metata
AGACGATAGAGGCTCCAGGGATTTGGCTAGAGCAATACGATCCCCGTCAGTGGCATTGCGGACTTTGGTCCAATAGGTGTGGGCCGGCGGCAGAGTCCAGTCCGCACCGAGATGGGGTTTCTGGAAAGAAAGAGTGAATAACGGAGGTGGGTAAAGTGAAAGGAACTCACAGGGAAACTCGCCTCGAAGGTGGGATTCTCGGGAGGAATGCACCGGATATTCGGGCCAGCAAGGGCAAGAACTTCGGCGTCGCACAGTTGGAGGAGATACCGGAGCGGGTACAAGAAACGGGCGAGTTCGACGGGCCAGGAGCGGTTAACCCACTCCCGGTAGTGCAATGCCTAGAAGGTCGTTAGTGAAACAGAAGGGAAAGAGACGGAGCAAAAGAGAAACGTACAATGAAGTCGAGACCGTAAAGGAAGTTATCAAGGACGCGGCGGAGCTTGGATTCGCTCTTGGCCAGTTTGGGCAGTAGGCCAGGGTCGACCAGCAAACGGCGGAGTTGCTGAAGATCGTCGCTGCGCAAATGAACAAACGGATCGAGAGGCCTATTGTTATCACGAGTACGATCCTCGTAGACAACGCCGTCCTCGATGGTCATGTACGCAGGGTTGAAAGCAAGGGATTTCCTCTTCTTGGGCTTGGGTTTCGGTGGTGGAGTCGGCGGCGGAGTTGCTTCGCCCGACTCCGAAGATGAGGAGTCGTCGAGATTGGGAGGGGGACGGCGTGCAGAGACGGAAGTCATAATGAGAGGGAACTAGAGAGAGAATACGGGGTGAAAAAGGGGGAAGATGGTGGTTGAAGAGAAAGAGGGAAACGCAGAGTCGACTCGGCCCTGGATGAGCCAAACAGGCCGTAGCAACGGAGCCGAGGTGACGACGAGGCACAAAGAGAAAGCTAAAAATTGTTGGAGGCAGTTCAGAGAAGGGTCGAAAAATTTGAACCCTGGGAAAACATAAGGCCAAAAACGGAAGAGCGAACAAAAACTTACGGTTTAAACCTCAGCAAAGAGGCCGTTCAAGGAGAAATTGGGTATCAGCGGGGTGCTCAGAGTGAGGAGAATTCAGAGGAGTGAGCTAGAACAGGGGGATTCACTTGGATCGGGCCAGAGGTGGAAAAATTGAAGGCCGATCACCAATTGATCGAAGCCACCGGCTAATTGGCGCAGTGGGAATTTGGTTCCGCCACGGCCAACTCCGAGGCGAACAGGACGGAAGCAACTGGAGGATCAATTGAAACGGGACTTAGCGGATTTTGCGAGGATCAGTGAAACAGACCACCAATCTGATTCGCTTCGAGCCAAAGGGAATCGGCAAGCGGGGCCATAAGAGACTACGAGGACCGTATAGTTGACCGGGGACGGTCAAAATTAAAGTGATGGGGAGATGATAAGCCGGGAAAACTGCTACGCGTGAAAAGACGAAACCTTTTCATTTTTAACAGTGAACTAGACCGAAGCTATAAGTCAACCAGAGCGGATTGTGGCCTCACACAAGTCTGACTAAATGGTCCAGATGGCTAGGATGACCCTATTAAGTGCAACCGGTTCTATGGACAGGAAGTACCACTACTAGATGTGTCTCCGAAAATCAAGTGCACGAACTAGACGGATATGTAACAAGATTCGGAAAGGCCAAAGTGCCAGCCAGACCACTTACTATGAGGAGGAGTTAAATTCATCAACTATACGGGACGGAGTAGTAATGATCCGAAACCAGTTGGCAAGAAGCCATCTGTTTGGAGGAGTTTGAACCAAGGACGCGACGCGACCGAGCACGTGACTTCGAAACTTGACAGACCGAGAAATGCACTTGGTGCCTGGACTTATCTCGGATAGCCAACCGGTCTATCTCGGGTAGCCAGCCGATGGTCTATTTTGGTACCAGTTCGGAAAGCCAACCGAACGGGCTGTTTGGCGCAAACGGGGGACCACCTCGGATAGTTTACCGAACTATTCTGGGATGAAGTGATCTGTGATTGCCGAGAGGCGAAAGTGATCTGAAGCGAAGTTGAACCAAGTCCAGTACCACTACTGGCACGGACTATACCAAAACACCTACGAACTAGACGGCCGTCTAGTTGACTGAGCCAAGTCTGCGAATGCGTTCCAGAGAGAGCTGGAAGCAACAGGATGAAGAAGACATGGTCAGGAAGAACCAAACACCCCACTCACCAAAAACGGACTAACCTCCATCTGGACCACGGAAGCCAGCCGAGCTAACCAATCGGAAGAAGAACGGAAATATCTGAAACGCTGATACCGGATAGTCTACCGAATGAACATCAAATATTTATTAGTCACATATTTCTGAATCATGTATAAAAGGACAGTAGAGTAGAGTAGAAGAGGAGCAGACTCCCCGGGACGGTGGCCTGACAAGCCATTGGTACTGGATAGTCGTGTTCGAGCAGACTCCCCGGGACGGTGGCCTTACAAGCCATTGGTTCTAGTTAGTCGTGCTCTTGGACTGCTAGTCGCTACGCGCACTTGTATTTCACACAAAACTTGAATGATCGGATTGGATTGGATTTGAACCTGAACGGAATTGGACTCGCACGGACTTGATTGACTCGCACGGACTTGGACTCGCACGGACTTGGACTCGCACGGACTTGTTGAAAGGAATTGGACTCGCACGGACTTGATTGACTCGCACGGACTTGGACTCGCACGGACTTGAACCTGACTCGCACGGACTTGAACCTGACTCGCACGGACTTGAACTCTTTGAACCGATTGGACTTGAACTATTTGACCGAACTATTCCACAACTTGAACTGAACGTTCCTGTGTGTGTGTGACCTGTTACCCCAGAACATTGACAAAAACCCCACGCCGGTCTAAACCACCGTTACTTGCAATAAAACCCGCTTTCGAGCAAAAACCCCAACTTGTGTTGAATCAGACTTGCCAAACAGACCGTCCTGCTCCTTCGATCAGAAGTAGAGCCAAAGCCATAGTGCATTGAAAGAACTCGACTCATTTGGTCTATACAAGCCTAATACTTGGCTTTCACCCCCGAACAAACCCGTTCATCACCCAGTGCAGAGAGTGGTAGTTTTTAGTGTTTAGTTTTGGTTTAGTTGGATATACTCCGTCTATCTCATTTCTAGCATTTTCCATCCGTGCACATAGTGAAGACCTTTCAACGGTGCGTCATTAATTTCCCAAAGTGTGTTTTGAATGCCCCGCGAGTAAGTGCGCCTGCAACTTCCCGAAGCGCGCCAGTGACCTAGGCTACAAGTTCCAAAAGTGCGCCCGTGATTTAGCCGTCAGGCTTCAAAAGTGCGCCAAGTGATTTCCGTCAATGATTTCCCGTGCAAGTGCGCCAGTGGCCGTGCTTCGAGCCGTCGCCCTGAAAGGCGCTTTTGTTCTCCGTGGCAGGGCGTCTAGAGCTAATCACAAAGTGATAGCTCACATCTCCTCCCCACTTTTGAATGCCGACCGTCCCCGGTTGGCGCCCTATTTAAACCCCGCCCCTTTAACAATTTCTCTATATCCACTCCAACCTGCCCTCTTCTCCGCATGGATCCTTCAGCTATAGGGCGCTTCCATGGCACCGTAGAACCCCTCACTATGGAAGGCTTCACAGTTCCGACCGGGGGTCTTTCTGGATTCCTTCATGATAACCTGCGCTTCAAGGTTTTCCTTGTATCCATCGCGGTTTTCGACGATCGCTGGGCCACCCGTGCGCGTGACACACTCCGAGCGCAAGAACTGCATGAAATACGCGTATGCGTACGCATCATTATCGACCACGTTGTAAGTCCTCCGTTCTCTGCAGTCGAAAACTAGGATTTTTTTTTTTTTGAATTCGCGCCTTTTATAGTATTACGCTGCGCGCCTGCGCCAGAACGAATTGCGCTCCAGCTTCAGTCGACACAATACACCGACCCAGGCCACCTGGATGTTCTATATCATCTCTGTGCTCCTGCGTATCGTGGGGTTCGACAGGGATGATGATCCGCATATCCACGGCGTCAGCATCTTCGCGCTTGCCTCGGCGCAAGTTGATTTCTTCATCAAGGAGTGCGCCGAGACCGTTTCGATCTTCCGTCATTCCAAGGATCCAGTCTTCCTCGACTACGAGGACTTACGATCCGCGCCGTACTGTGGAGACCATTTTCCCCTCGCGCCGCGCGCCGCACCAATACAAGAAAGTGCGCGTGGACAACAACCCCGTCATCGACTTCGATTTGACGCCCAACAAGTTATACTGGACGGACGCTCAGCGCGTTGTCGAGGCCACGCTGATGGCGCTTTCCCGAGTCGATGGGCCTATTATTGTGGAAACTGGGGACGACGGGAGCGTTGTTGGAGTGCAGAAAGAAAGCGTCGAGGGTCTACTAGCCGACATGGTACACTGCGCCCCTACTAGATCCCATACGGCTGACTGTTTGCAAGGGCGATCTCGAGAAACGCGTTCCCGAGACTCTAGCCCTACTTTGTGCACGGATGAGGAATCCTGTGGCAGAGAGTTGACCGAGTGGTGTCCCGTCATGCTATCTTCCGCGGAGATGAAAGCCATACGCTCTGATTTGCTAGACTTCTCCGTATAAAAGCGCGCGTTATGAATTTTGTGAAATGCCAATTGCTTTCCTCCCCCCAGCCCGCGTCTACTCTTCAATATGGTGGCCCGCGCGCATTTAACTGCGACCTTCTACAGCATTGACGAAGCCTGCGAGCTCGTTATTGAGCATTGCCAGTCGGTTGCTGAGCGATCCCTCCGCCTAGAGCCAGGCTGCGACATCATGGGCGACGTTATGGAATTCGTTATCCGTCCTTCGGTGTACCTTCTTGATTGCGCGCTACGCCCCGCCAACCGGCATTACCTCCAGCGCCACGAGCTTACAATGCTCGAGTTGGTTTTCGTTCACGATGCGTTTGATAACTTGTTCGCGGTACTTGTGAGATAGCGCCTTTCGTTTTCCAACCTACGGCGCTCCTCATTAATTTTTTCTCCTAGTTCCACCTCCTCGAGAACGGCGGCGCGTTTCCCACGGAAGACCAAGTGATCCATGGCGTCTCACCCGCCGACGCGCCTTTCCTAGGATTCCGCGGTGGCTGCCTTCATTGCCTGGAGACGTTGCGCGAAATGCGGGTTATTTACTACCCAGAATCTGCTGCGCGTCGTTCACCGTCCGTGGTAGCGCTAAATCTCAACCGCGCGGTTATTCTGGGGCGCGGGTGGAATTTGATAGAGCCGCTTGACGATTTCCCTGCGTATCTCGCGCCAAACACGGATGAAATAATTATGGGGATCGAGTCTGAATAGGCGCATGTGTAGAGGAAATGAGCGCCTTTGAGTTTCCTAGCGTAGATTCCCGATCGGGGTGTATGTTAGCCGGGGCGCATAAATACGCGCTTGTTATCTCCGCAATTATTTGCTTCAAAAAAAAAAAAATGTCAACGCCCCCTCCGCTTGTCGCAAATCCAGAGAATGAGCTCATGCGCGTACTGGGCAGTCCCGCTGGTCATGCACTGGCTGCCAAAGTGGATGACGCCTGCCGGCTGGTCGAGAATATCGAAATTTCGGACGAGGAGTACGCGAGGCGCCATCACTGGGTGCCTCCTATCTCGGTTGGCGTTATACTCGCGCAAGTTATGCGCCCGTCGGTATTCATTATCCAGCAAGCCGTGGATCCGTCGTTTCATCGAACTGGGTACGGCGCCTTCGAGTTCCCGTATTCGACAATCAAATTGCTTCAACACGCGCTTCGCAAGGTCATGGAACTCGTTGTGCGTCGAGTCTTTTCCAGGGCTTTTACCAAGTTCGCACTAAGCACACCTTTTCTTCGCAGCATCTTATTTCCTTGACAGACCCCGAATATCCGTCGTATGTTGCCATCTGGGATGGTGAAAGCGCAGTTCATTTAATGCCGGATGAGCCGCCCGTTTCAGACCAATCGATGGGGCAATTCGAAATCCTGGAATATATGGTCGAGGTGTATGGATTCGACGGGGAAAATAGCGAGGAAGGGCGCGAAATGCTAGCAGCGCTTGAGCACCTAAAGCGCGTTTCTACTTGCTGGACCGCGCTTCTCGGTACACGAGGGGAATACCCAGAATTTGCGCGCAACGGGCGCATGATGCGGCGCCCTGCGTCGACTGGGTGGAATGTGTAGTGTAGATGTCTCTGTAGCGCATGGCGCCCGATCTGGTTGCAAATTCCAAAGATATGACCCGTTTCGAGCCAGTTCTGAATTCTCGATCAAGCCAGTTCATCAGCCCAGTTCCAGGTCCGACAAAAGGGGCGCTCCAAATTGGAGCCGGCGCGTTGATCCCACATTTTCCATGGCGCCTCTGCCTGACGTGTCTAAAAGCCCTGACTGGGATGCGCTCTTCACGCCCGAGATGTGCGCTCTCAGCGAACTGTCTCCCGCAGCGCTCCTGCGATACGAACTGGAAGCGTTCGAGTTCCCAACCGGAGATGGACGAATTCCACCTCGAATATCCATCGCCGACCTTCTTCGCACACGCATCCGCCCTCAAGTCTTTTATATCCAGGCATTTGTCGATCCTGGGTTCACTCTCGCACTGCCTGCGCGCACCCTCAGTGGTGACGAGCTAGCTACCGTCCGAGAGGCGCTCACAAAGATTGTGGAGCAATTGGTATGCACTTTATCCTCGCGGCGCACTTTTTCTTGCTAAAAACTGTCGCACTCGGTAGGGCCTTATTGCGACCTCGAGTGTCCATGTTGTGAAACTCGTCACCGCCAAAGAAGCGCCACCCAATGTGCAAGACATCCTCGTGCCCAGCGAGTCCCTCAACATGCTGCGCATCCTTCAATTCCTTTTGAAGCAGTATGGTTTCGATGGTGACTCTGGCATTGGCTCCGCCTCCCGTCGCAAAGCTTTCAAGAAGATTGTGGAGTCATTCGAGGGCGCCGCGCGCTTCGTCCACTCCGCCACCGGGCAGTCTTCTGAATTCGTGCACTTCAATATTAATGGTGCTTGTTCCGTGGAGACTGCGTCCTCCACTACTGCCGGCGCTCAAGCGTCACTTCTGTACGAGAGCGTAATCGGTAGCTAGGATCGATTTGTGTCAAGCGCCATCAGCGCCCTTTCGCCCTTTTTGCCATAAAAAGCGCCTTGTTGTTCGTGTTCTTGCCGTGACCTGTTCCCTTCTTTGACGTCGAATGGCCCTCCGGTTTGCGCTCCTGCGCGACTACCAGCGCGGAGATCCTTCCTCCTTCCGGTCTCGCACGCAATTCGAAGTGTTCTTCATCGACCTTGATACCGAAGAAGAACTTGTTCGTTATCTGCGACGCCCGGAAGTCTCGCAATTTTCGCAAGGCGTCCTGGTGCCGTTGCGCGACACGGTGATGCTCGTTCGCGACCGTTTCCGGTTCTCACCACCCATCGCCCGCGATTCTCCTTGGATCCGCCACCAGACCTCTATTTATCTTCGATATCTCGTGCGTGAGCCTACGTCTGGCGCCATTCGCGATTTATCGAGCGCTAACCCTTCTTTCAGGGATACATTCGTCAGACCATAGCGCCCGATGTTTCCCTTCCTTGTGGAAAGCGCGTGCCGACGCCCTCAGTCGCGAGCCTCTTGTATATGATGCGCCTTATTCGGCGCTTTGGATTCGCCGGCGACGATGTCGCCGTTATAGCTGAACACGCCGACGATGATTTGCTCATCGTGTTTAACCACGCGCACGAGACCATCTTTGCTATGGCCGCTCGGCTCGCTGATGTCCCACCGAAATACGCTGCGACGCTTTCCGAAATCCAAATGGCGCCCGCGTCCGGCATCCTTTCCAACGGGCCCCTTCTTTCCGTTCAAGTCACGAATCTTGACCATGCGCCCGGCGCTGATTTCCCATCGTCCCTGGATCCCCTGCCTTCGGTGTCAGAAGAAGATTCCGCCGTGCTGTAGAATAGCGCCTTTTTAGATAGAACAAAACATGCGCCTTTTTCGTAGACATCATGTAACAATGGCCGTAGTGACGCTTCCGGATCGAAATTTGATGTATCTTCATTGGCGCCTTTTCTCGCTCCGCGCCTCCCAGCTTTAAAAAGACGAGCGCTCCTGCGTTATAACCCCCATCGCCTTCTCCAATGGACCTGCCCGATATTACTGAGGTGAACGACCTTAGCGTTCCTCCTCGTACGGTCGAAGCACTGTCTCGCGTTCCTGAATCGCTTGAGCTCATGCTCCTTCCATACCGCCTTTCGCTCCCCGACCTTCGTGAATACGGCGAGGATACGCATGGTCTCCTGCGCTTCTTTGAGGAAATCGCCGGACCTTACGCACAGCTAATTAACAAGGCGTTTCCGTCCGGCGCCCTTCAGCGTCATGAACTCCGCGCCGAAACTATTGTTGTGGTGACGCCACACGTAGGGGAACTCCTTCGCCACCTCGTACGGCGCCCTCTTTCTTCTATGCGCCATCCTATTTCTAAGATTTTATCCAGGGTTTTGCGTATATCATAGCGCTCGAGATTGTCGCCAATTATGGCGGTTCCATTTCGATTCCTTGCGAGGCCATTCGGACTTTCTGTTTAATGCAGAAGTTCCACTCCATTCTAGGCTCGCCCTCCTACACCCTTGGACCTGGCCTCGAAGCGATGATGCACGGCTGGGTGCGACTGATGCTGAGCCACGCGCGCCAGCGCCGTCACCAATCCACGGATCCCATTGATATTTCGACGCCTTTTGGCCTGGCGCACGTCCC
Source organism: Mycena metata (assembly GCA_029378385.1). Classification (NCBI taxonomy): domain Eukaryota; kingdom Fungi; phylum Basidiomycota; class Agaricomycetes; order Agaricales; family Mycenaceae; genus Mycena; species Mycena metata. The sequence continues at coordinate 8,685 of JARKIB010000943.1, forward strand.
TTGTGTTCCTTCCTGGACAGTGAACGAAATTTCAGTCCTCCAGACTGCCGAAGCGCACGACGCCTGGGTTGGCGAGAAGTATTGGCTCAGGGAACGCGTCGAGGCCTGCAACCGCGCCGGCAAGGAACTGAGCGACGTTCTTGCGGCTGTCGCCGGCGCTGAATGGTACCCTTAGGGCCGTGTTCCCCAATATAGCACTTATTCTTTGTAAATCGCGCTTGTCTGGTTTGAAAAACAATTGGCGCTTCTCCTTTGTCTTTTTTGGCGCCTTTTTTTTTTTCTTTGCGACCTATAAAAGCGCCACAATTCTGCTGGTTTCTTGGCCCCCACATGTCGTCCGTCCCTCTCACACAGACGTCCGACCTACTGGCCAAGTTACACTCTATTCTTCCTCCTGCCCTGGGGAGGCGCATGGAGCCGAGTCTGCGCTCCCTCTGGGTGTCGCAAATCCGCAACCTCTGCCAGGGCATGCATGAATCGATTGGAGGGCGCATCTTTACGGAATTCCCGGCGCCTCTCCAGAAGGAGATGCGCACTGGTATCAAGATCTTGTTGTCGAACATCGTTCGTTGTTCCTTATGCGCCTTTTCCATAAATCCGATGGTGCCTAAAAATGTGCGCGTGTTTGATAGATCCTCATCGGCGCCTACCAAGGTCTCGGTGGAAAGCGACCCCTCCAATCCCTCGCAGTACTATGTGCCAGGTTTTGGCGCCCTTATTTTTCGCGATGACCGAGCAATTCGTGATGCTTTGCGGCTTCGAGGGTGATGAAGACGCGCCCAGCCGGGAGAGCATGTTCCGCGCTCTCGCGCTTCTTCAGTACGCGATGGTAATCCATCCTGATTATGCGTCCACTCCGGTCGAGGCGCCCGGCTATTCCTCCGCGCACGTGGATCCATTCTTCTATGGCGTTGGCACGCGCACGAAAGAGCGCCAAATTGCCGAAGCCAGGGAAAACGGGCACCTTCTTCACCAATTCGGCGAGAACCTCCTTCGGTACAACAGGGTGCTTGGTTCACGCGCCTACCAGCCCCCCAACTGCCCTCCTGAAGAGCGCATCCCTGCGAATTCCACCCCAGCGTTCAGCGCTCGACGCCTCGAGGAATAAAGAATCGCGCTTTTGCGTTCAGCGCCTGATCCCTAGTGTCGCGCGTTCCGGTGAAACGGGCAAGCTGCGCTGACTACGGAATGGGCTAAACTAAGCTCTGAATGCGGGCTAGCCGAACAACTAACACACCACACACAAAACACACACACACCAACCCAATCCTATCTAAACTGACTCACGGGGGACGTAGCGCGTCTTCCTCGATGAGTTCGGGTCCTGAGTCGTAGTATGCGACTGCGGATCTGATGTCTAGAGCACGTATAGTTGTTCTATGCGTTCAAAACGTCTCAAAATGCAGCGTCTAGACGCTAGTTGGCTTGGCTGCTTGGCTTCTAAACAAGACTTCCAGGGAAGGATGTGCAGGTTTATATATAAAGGATTGTTACTAGGAATCGCACCGAAGTACAGGTGCCTAGGCGAGGAGGTGTAGATTTGGACTGAAAATCCCGTTCAAGGGCTATGCTGCTTCGTCTAGACGGCCTCTGGTGCACAGCTAGCCTCTCGAGAACTAGCGGCAGACTCGGACTCCTTTGAATCCAAGATCTTTTCCGTACACTTGAGTTTATTAAGGACCTCAAAGTACTATCCAACACAGCTAAACGACCGGTGGTTGTCCCAGGGTTCTCCCAAAGTGCTGTGCCGGGCGTGGTCGGTTTTAGCGAGGCGTTTCCTGGTCACCCAATGCGGATGCCCTGCTAGAGTCCACTTCGCGACGCTTAGTGCAGTTCTCAAGCCTTCTAATGTGCGTGCGGTCCTGATTTATACGTGGAGGCAGTCGCCGCTCACGACCTCCCAACGCGAAGCTTGCTTATAGGTTCACACAAATGTTCTGGATCCAACAAGCAACGCTGCGATTTTATAGACTACTGTTACACAGAGAGAGATGGTACTTTAATCTCCGCTAAGTGGCCTGAGCACACCCGAATCGTCGTAACGATGAGCGGGGCATACACTGGTCTGTTGCGGTATTTTATGAGGCTTTATATACGATTCTGAGAGAAAGAGATGAGGTAAAGAGAAATGAGTAAAACAGGCCGATGTTCTGGTCATGCGGTCATCCTCGGAAGGCTAACCGGGTCTATGCTGGCTCTGGGCTTGCCAGAAAGTCATCTAGATGACGATCTTGGGGGCCCAGTTCGGGTATATGGCCAGTTCGGGTCGTCTAGACAGCTCCCGAACCTTGTAATTTGCAAAACTTCTGTCCCCCGACGCCGGACTGCTCACCAATCCGCTCGGATACCCCGATAGCGCACGGACTAGAACATATACACGTCGGCCCATGGCTACATCTCAACAAGAACTCCTTCGTCATGTTTGTGCTTGTGGCGCCCCACGCTGACCGCGTCGCATTGGTCACCTGACTGGCTAGAGGGGCACTTTTGGGCGACCCCTCCTTATATCTCTAAGCTCCTTGCACCGTCTAGACGCGGTACTTTGCCGTCTAGACAGCCTATAGAGTCGTGCTATGCTCGTCTAGACGCCTGTTACTTAGTGCGTCGGCTCGTCTAGACAGACCCTATATCAGTAGCTTGCCCTGCTAGTGAAGACTATGGCTTTCCTGTGCAGTCGTTGGTTCCTTTGATAGGGTAATTGACATTCTGAGGTACTAGACCCCGTATAGACCTCCTTGGTATGTGTACTTCGCACAGTTGTAACGCTTGTAACCGCGCCTAGCACTGTACTGATACTACAGTCAGCAGCCGGAGCTCACTCTGACTCTCCTTTGTACCACCGAACAGAGTTTCTAGTAGGTATATTGACCCGTCTAGACGGCTGTATTATTACTTAGTAGCGTCTAGACCGACTATTGCTAAAAAGCGCAAATAATAGCCAGATGGCAGCGTATTCAATGACACGCCGTTTCACCGGGTGCGCCGAATCTCGTGTTAACCAA
>JARKIB010000944.1:0-11393 GCA_029378385.1 Mycena metata
AAACAGACATACCAGAAAACGCATGTAGATCGAGGTCTGGAAACGGATCCAAGGCGAGTCGCGCGCGACAGGCGGCGCAAGGTGGAAAAACCGCGAATAGCCATGACTTGGTCCCGAAGGGGAGCCAAAATCTGCTGCGAGAACCGCGCGACCTCGGGCCGACGCAGGAAACGGACCAGGTCCTCTTCAGTGTCCAGATCAATGAAGAAAACTTCGAACTGGGTCCGCGAACGGAAGGACGTTGGGTCGCCACGATGATAATCACGAAGGAGCGCGAAACGGAGAGCCATTTCCTTGAAAGGTCGCCTGTGAAAGGAGGGGGAAGAACCGGTGAATTAAAGGAGACGGCCAACGACAATTTATAGTCTGCAACGGACTCGGGCCCACGCGGTTGCAGGACGATCAAATTGGAAGATACGGTGTTAAGGACACACGGAGATATTGCTACTGACAAGCGACGCGAAAGTACGAGGAGCCATCGACGTTGTAACCGGGAAATTCCTTGTTATGAGCCAGCGAGCTACGCGACTCCAACGCGGCGATTTCAAGAGCTGGAAGGCAGGATGGGGTTGTCCGCTTGCGAAAGCCCATCCTCGTCTCCGTCGTATCCCACCTCGCATATAAGGACGCGCAGGATCCGAAAACATGTTGCCTGCCTGGGCACCTATGGAACGAGGATATCGTCACTTGGACAGCGTTGCGCGCTACTTTTGGCAAGCGCAACGAAATGGGGGACGCGAGTCGTGGAGCAGTTTTCTGAACGGAGCAGATTCAGTAGATCAACGGACCCGAGTTGGGAAACGGAGGAAATACCAACTGGTCGAGGACACGCCGGATGCGGCACGAGCTTCTGGGTAAGGGTCGCTTCATGGGCGGAAACGGAGTTGCCAGAGTAAACACAGGGATCCGACGGTGGACTGGATGAGGTACACCTGCGGCCGGATAGGCGTACTCGAGCAAGCGCCCCATGCTGTGCGAAGGATGCCAAGCCTGTCGTGGCTGCGCGCCATCCAGGGATTTCGACAGACAGTGTATCCTGTCGAAGACGTTCTTCGGGCGTTGCGCGGGAGAGCTCATGAATAACGGTTTCGAGCTCCAGCATCCACGAAGGGAGCGCGAACGGGTCCTGCGTAGGGGGTGCCATGATTCAGGATCGAAAAGGAGAGGGGAATTTCCGTTTCAGGCAACGGTCAAAATGATCGAACAATTTTAAATCGGAACCGGAAACGAATGGAATTTCCAACCGACCGGGTCGGTTTGCCAGGAGGACCACGTCGAACCACGAAAATCTTTACGCAAAACGGACAAACGGAGCTACATTAAGGTCCAGACGGAGAGGCCCATCCGGTATTGACAGGCCGGCGCATCATGCGCCCCGATCGCTCAAACTCGGGATACTCGCCACGAGTGCCAAGCAATGCGGCCCAGCAGGTCGCTACCCGTTTCAAATGTTCAAGCCCTGCCGACATCTCGACTCCTTCAGCCGTGTTTTCTCCAATGAATCCATACACCTCGGCCATATAATCCAAAATTTCGAGCTGGCCCATCGCTACGTCAGATACTGGCGGTTCATGCGGGATGAGATGAACTCCAGACACGCCATCCCACAGCGCGACGTACGAAGGGTACTCCGGGTCCGTGAGCGAGATAAGATGCTGTGAGACGCGTCAAATCTTGTGATAAATTTAGCCGAACGGAAACGGAACGCACCACGAGCTCCATTAATTTGCAGATCGAGTGTTGCACCATGCGCGTGGTGCTAATAGGAAATTCGAACCGCCCGTAACCGGTGCAATGGAAGGAGGGATCGAGGGCCTGTTGAAGCACGAAAACGGCCGGCCGGAGCACTTGGCGCAGAATGAGTGAAACGGAGATCGGAGGTGCCCATTCTCGCTGTTGAGCGTACTCCTCGTCCGAGACCTCCAGAGGCTGTATCATTCGGCAAGCCTCCTCAACACGGGTGGCCAGGGCGCGGGCAGCTGGGCTACCAATTAGATCCGCGATTCCGACAGGGGTTGTAGGAGGAGACGGAGTGGATGTCATTTGGCTGCAAAACGTGGATCGACAGGACAAAGGCGGGAAGATTAAGGAAGCCCGTTGCGTTATTCAATCCGGGCGTACAACATGCGTATTTATGCTACCAGGACGAAGGGCCCTATTCAAAACGGAGGAGGCGATGGAAATGATCCCGTGACAGGCAAAAACACCATCAATCTCCGAGTCCCAAGAATATTTGCTCCGTGTTGGATAACAGGAATGACGGGAAGTCCGTTTGGTCTTCGACCTCGTTCCAGGCCCGGCCGATCATCAAGGCGCGAGAAAGGTTTAGCTGGATAGGCGACGGTAGTCACTCGATGCGCACTTTCTGGCACGTAAACGGCCACCAGTTCGTTTAGGAGTTCGAGTCCGCGAAGGCAGCCACCACTGAAGGCAACGTATGTTTGCGGCCCTTCTCTGCAAACGTCGCTGGGGAGTGCCCCGCCATCGTCGAGTAAACGAAACTGCAGTACGACACGGGGTGGCGTGAGTCGGTGAAACGGATGAATTACGAGACGGACTTGCCAGGAAACCCATGATGTTGGAAATAGCGTCGTGGACAACGATTAACTCGATCATGGTCAATTCGTGACGACGCAACCACCCCGTATTGGCTGGGCGAAGCGCGCAATCCAACAAATGGATAGACGGGCGAATATAGCGTTCCATGACATCGTCAAGTTTATCGCGCGAGTCACTGCCGGGTTCGAAACGGAGTGCCGTGTCCAGGGCATACTCGTTGACAAGTTTGCACGCCTCCTCAATGCCGTAGAAATTCGAATCGAGGGCGAGACGCGGGAGACGATAGACGTTGGACATGGCGGCGTGAATACGCTCGTTGAGAAGAACGAGAAGCAGATATCAAACGGCGTCTCGACATACAGGCCTTCTATTTATACGATGAACTTTAGGGAAACGGACGGCACGCTCGCATCTCCGACGCCGAATGCCTCACGACGCTCCACTCGGAGAGCTCTCGGCCGCACGCTTCTTCATCCGCGCACAAAGTAGGGCTAGCGCTTCGGCAAAAACTGATTTCCACTCCCCCCTTGTAAACAGTCAGCCTGGTGGCCACTGCTCAGGGGGAGAATCTACCATAGTCAGCAAGCAAGGCCCTCAACACTCTCCTTTTGCACACCTATCACTTTGCCTTCCGAGTCGTTTCAACCAGGAGAGCACCGTCAACACGGGAAAGGGCTACGAGCGTGGCCTCCACAACGCGCTGTGCGTCAGTCCAAACGGGGCTGTTGATTGCCTCGGTCGAGAAATCCAGGACGGCGGCGTCGTTTACCGTGATCCGTTTGAAGTTACGCAGGAGGTTGCCGCGAGACAAAAATTGCCTCGACCGTGCGATGAGGATTGTACTCCTCGTAGTCCAAGAAGATGGCCTGTTTGGAGACGCGGAAGAGGGCAACCGTCTCAGCGCATTCTTTCAAAAAGAATTCTGCTTGCGAAACGGCAAGATCGAAGACGTTGACTCCCTGGACGTCTGGCGCGTCATCACCATCGAAGCCCACAGCATATAACAGCACGCCGATGAGGTAGAACATCCAGGAAGCTTGCGTAGGAGTATTGTGCTGGCTATAGTTCTGGCGAAACTCGTTCTGCTGAACTCGCGCGGCATAATACTTCGAAACGGAGATAAGTCGAGGATCCCTCAAAAAGGAGGAAGAATAGACGAACCATATGGTCAACAATAATGCGTACGCACACGCGCGCTTCATGCAGGTCTCGAGTAGTGATAGAAGTTCGCGTACGCGTGGCCCAACGATCTTCGAGAATCAATATCGCAACCAAGAAAACCTTGAAACGGAGGTTCTGTCGAAGAAACCGAGATAGTCCGCCGGCAGGGACATCCATGCTCTCGCCTGGCAGTATGGCAACTGTAAAATGGAAGCGTCCAATGGCAGAATGTGTCCATTTGGTGAAACAGAGGAGTTGGAATTTTCAACCAGCCGGAGGCTGTAGTTTATAGTGTCGCCAACCGGGGACGGTCGGCATTCAAAAGTGGGGAGGAGATGTGAGCTGTCACTTTGTGATGCGCTCTGAACGCGGCCAAACGGGAGGAAAATCACACTCACGACGATCGTATCCTGACAAGCGATCGAACAACCATCCACCGGGCCAGTACCGCCACCATTCACCTGGCCATTGACTCCAACCCCGAATGTATCAAATCAACAACCATCAACGAGAAATCAAGGATAGGCTCGCTGCACTACCTGCTGTTCATGTCATTCGACTCGCGCGCATCCACCAACGGGGGCAAAGTTCTTGATGGTGTAACTGGCAACTTCGATCGAACGAGACCTCGCGAGCATACATTGTCAGTACCTCTCAACGTCTGCAAGCTTTGCCATCTGGCCGTGCGCTTAGAAGGAAGGGGGGCAAACGGAGAAGTGGCTGCGGTATGGGAAACGGAGTGACTAAACGAGAACGCAGGGGGTTCTTGGGAACGGGGTGACTGAAACGGGAAACGGAGGCGGCACGAGGCTGCTCCGAGTCAATTTTAACCCCTTCAGAATTGGGAACGCGTGGGCGATCACAGAGGCGAGTCAGAACTGAAAAGGAGGAACATCCGTTCCAATTAAAGGTATAAGTAACGCGCGCGAGTATCGGACAGAGTATGGTATAAAAGCCAGCTGTATGATACGGAATGACCATCTTATTACCTCCCACTGCATATACCTAAAGCTACTCCCCCTGAAGTACACCAGGGGTGGGGAACTAAATTAAAAATACACTCCGCTACGGGTCGTGCCAACCCAATAGTAGGACAAACCAAGGTCACCCAAAAGGCCAGGGCTTGTCAAGAAACCCCTGTCCGTCTCGCCTCCGTTTCGATAAATCGATACGGGGGGAATATAGTCAATCCGGAGTTGAAAGCGCGCGGTAGTAGATTACGCGGCACACCACCAACGGCCAGTCGCCTAACTTGGCTTCGTGCAACCGTTCCTTTTCGGAGTTCGAGCGCATATCCTTGCGAGGAACCCACCCCATCGTACACGGAAGGCCTATCCTACGATCATACCATTTCCCCCATTCAATTCGCACACTTCACCCCCGAGTCTTCGAAACGGAAGTGATTCCGTTTCAAGGCTTCACCAACGGAGAAACCAGGCTACGAAGGGAATGCTATAGCCGTCCGTATAGTGTTGCACTGTACTGAAGAGACCTGCCGTCCGATACGTTCGAGACGGGTGGATAAAGCATAACAGATAACCCGAGTACTCCGGAACGGAACAGCATTCGCATTGCGGAGCGTACCCTTGAGTGTAGAAAAACTATCCATCCGCGGTACCTTCGGAAGGCCAGCCCCCAACGAAGAACTAAATCTTCGAGGAACCTGGCAAAGCGTTCAATCCAAACGGAGAGAACTGTACACACACACACACAACACAATTATATTCGCCATTAGCGTACCTTAAACTACGCAGCTCCGCGACAGAGCATTTCCCCCTAGAGGATGAATTAAATTCTGTAAACACTACTTGACTATACCCACCCCGGGTCAGGCAGTTCACACAACCGCAGTCCGATCACACCGTTGCGTCGTCGACTTTACGTGCAAGGTCCCCGAAACGGGTCACTGAGTGGTGTGTTGCGTCTCCTATTTCACTGTTTCTGGTAGCCTTTGATTCTCTGATTTTTTTGTAGTTTTTCGTGCGGGCAGTCCAAAACTGTGGCGCGCATTGGTCTTGTGGTTATTGAGTGAATTCAGCCACCCACACACCGTGCAAAGGATCCGTTCAGTACCTTCACTGGCGGATCAGGGACGGCACCCAACGCCGCGGGTTACCATCCGGAGTAGCATACCCTGAGCCGCGCGCGCAGTGCAATTATTCACAGAGAGGAGGGAGCATGAGCGTGAGGGGCGGTTATGCGTCGGGTTCTGCATTGTCGCCGTCACTGGTTGCGTCTGCATGCTTCAGCTGAGGTTCAGCGAGTCCACTGCAGGGTGCGTGGTTGGGGTGACACAAGTGCACAAAGCCGTGCAAGAGGCAGGATGTCAGTGTCGGCATGACAGGCGGACGTCATCGATGAAGGTCCTACTCGCTCAATCTGTTGCAATGCTTTCGATAGCCTCTTGTTCCTGGGATTGAAATGTATGCTCTTTCCCTACCTTTCCACAGGTGGGTTTCTCAACTCGGTGTACAGTGTATGAGCCTCTAAGGGATCCCTGCATGATCGAAGTCTTGCCCGGCGCATCTGAGAGTACTAAGGCTACTCATATGAGTGAATTACCTTTGTTTTATGTTCTTCACAAGTTAAGCAGGACCCACCTTCGGCACGTAGGCTCTGGTTTATTCCTTATTCGGGCCAGTTGGGTCTCCCTTTTCTTTACCTTAGGCATTTTTGCGTCTCTTCTTACTTCTAGCTTGAAAAAATAACGGCAACGGCAACAGTCGGAGCAAGAGCAACGAGGGATGAAGCAGCATTTATAAGGGGGAGTATTGTACTGGGAAGCAGTGAAGTAAATCAGGAATGTAGACAGATGTGGATGCTAGTGGAAGTGAAGGGGAACCGTGGAAAGGAATCCGGTGATCTCGGCGATGCAGTGATTTATAGGCGCGTCACCGGGATCCAATTTACTGTATTTTTTCGTTCAGATCGACAGGGGGGGTGACACGTGACATGTTCAACCAATTAGGCGGTTCGACACCGGGTTTTGGGCAGCGTGACAAGGCAAAGAATCTGACATGACCCGGAAATTTTGGAGAAGACAAGTGAAAGAACTTCCTGGATAGCAGGAGGATATTGGGTTTCATTTCAAACCCTGATCAGTGCTTCTTCTTGGGATTTTTTTGGTCCAGGCTGATTTAGGGCATGAACCTAGCCAGATGAAATTCTAGGCTTGTAGAGGCAAAATTCCAGGAGAAGGTTGAGAAATGGTTGAAATCTTGCTGTAAAATGATAACCCAAGGCAAGAACTTTTTTTCTGCTATTCTATGGGATTTTGGGCCTGCGTGACCAACCGCTGGACCAATTCGACGGGGACCCTCGTGACGCGTCACATCGACAAATATTTGACATGTCAATTTGAACAAAAAAATACAGTAATCTTCACCAGTACAAACCAGCATGCCTATCTGAAGTTGTCTGAAGACTGACACTACATCCCGTTTAGTGATGCTCGGGGCCTGGCTTCAAGCCCGAAGCCCGCCAGGCCAGGCCTAATGAAGCCCAAGTCCGGCCGGGCCCGACAGCGGGCTTGGGTGGGCCTAGGACTCGGGCTTCAAAATTCTCAAGCCCAAGCCCCGGGCTCAGGCCGGGCTTGAATATTTTGCGGTACAGCAAGCTTATTTCAGTGTTAGAAACCGAAGTTTGCTCAGTTTGAATCACCACTCATAGTAAGTGGTATGGAAACCCACTCACCAGGCTGGAGGGCTTGAAGGAGAGGGAAACACTAAGACAGGGGAAACTAGACAGAAGTTGAACCGTTCCGTATATCTGGGACTCGAGCAGCGAGATGGTAGTTAAGAACAAGAAAGAAAGTGATGTGACTACGTGATGCATGATTGTAAGTAAGCCTCGGGTTTACATGGTACAGACAACACCTTGACTGTTCAATAATTTGATAAACTGCTTCAACCAGGAAGGTAAGCCAAATTCGGAATTGCCCAAAAGGGAAATCACGGTTGGAATTTTGGGTGAACGGCTAGAAACGTCGCCAGCATGTACACAAATGTGATTGGGTATGTTGAATACCTTGTAGGTTGGAACCCGGCATCGTACTGACGGACCTTTGCACTTTCTCATGCTTCAGGCTTGGCCTGGCTTGAGCGGGGCTTGGGCTTGGGCTTAAAGAATCTCAAGCCCAGGCCCAAGCCGGGCAGGGCCCTGACATCACTAATCCCGTTTGACGTCGAGAACATTGGGTTGTTTATAAGACCACCAGCAATGAAGTGAAGGTTCATGACGAGCGGCATCTTCACTGATTGATCAGATTATTCAAAATTTGAGCCCTAACACTAGGTATATTTGGGGTACATTGTCCTGTACAATGTGACAGTAATCTAGCCCATTGTCATGATTTCCACTTTCTCAGCCCTATACACTCCTACCAATAACCCGGCGCACCACATCAATAACCCAGTTACTCCTATTGAATAACCCGGGACTCCTAGGAATAACCCGACTTCGATCCGATCAGGGACGAATGCGATCAACTATCGCATCAATACGCATCAGGTATCTCCTTAATTTCAACTCGTAACCGATTACTCTTTCTACCATCACCCCTCTATGCCTCAATCCTTGACTACATATTCCGTTCCCCTTACTACATATCACACTTATTTCATATCCTGCCTGTCGTCGTTGGCAGGCTGTTTCCTATATAAACCCTTATTACAGCTCTGTATTCTTTACACTATTCTAGTCTATTCTCCAGAGCTTAATCGGATTCTCCTAAACCTATCTTCTTGTATCGCCAGTCGCCTACGTTGCAGCAACCCTGCTAGTTAAGCCTCTGTGCTGACAAAAGAATAGTGTCCACCTACCGACGACTCGACTGGACGATATGATGAGCGACCCCACCGCATTCAGCATGCCTACGCCAGAGGCCTTCGAAGCCGAATCTGTCGACGGGCGAACCGGGTTACTCTACTGTCAGGCCGCACAGAGCTATGCCGAAATCCAAGATCTCCACGGGGCGTTAAGGGGTCTGGCGGATTCTTTGGGCCAGGTGCACAACAAACTCGATGAGCTTAACCACAAACGTAGTGCGCAGTACGCCCTGCTCACGGAGGCTATGGTGGTGCTCAAGTCCGCGCATACGACCTTCGGACAGGGGTCCCTCCATGCGGGGGGAGAAGTCAAACTTAATACGAAACAGCCCCGGGTGGCGGCACCCCGGATGTTCGGAGGAGACTCCGAGTAAGTTGACCAATTCCTGGCCGACTGCTGGCTCAACTTCCACGGGAACACCGCCTACGGAGCGGACAGTAGCAAGATTGCCTTTGCTCTGTCCTACATGAAGGACAGATCTGCCTCCCAGTGGGCCAACAACGTCATGTTGGCCATGCAGACGAAGGATGCGACAGGGTCGTATTCCACTTGGGAGGATTTTGGCCTCGCAGTCATTGAGGCCTTCAAAGGAGGAGCGCAAGTCGAAATTGCGCAGGCTAAAATGGAACGCCTGTGCCAGAAGAAGAGCACGGCCACGGAATACTTCACCGTCTTGGATGCCCTCAACAAAACCGCGGCGTACGATGAGGTCACCCTCATCCGTCTACTTAAGCGGGGTATCAACGAGAAAGTAATCTGGTCCGTCTACGGACAAGGGAGCCTGCCTATTGCCTATGCGGACTGGAAGGCCCAAGTCATCAAAATGAATGGAGTGCATCGGGCATTCCTGGTCATGGATGGGAGCTTGAGGGACGGTAACACGCAGGTGTCTTCGCCGAAGATGCATACGGCGCAGAGTTTGGGAAACAACCACCAGAACTACCCGCACAGGTCGGAGTGGAGGGGCCCAACAAATAACCCGACTTCCCACACCGGGAATAACCCGGGGAGTTCGAACTTGAGCGGCCCAGCCGCAAACCCCACCACCTCTAATAACAACGCCGCCCCCATGGACATCGACCGCACGATTAGCAAAGGCAACACGGCTACCTATTGCTCCAACTGCTACAATTGCGGGCAGGAGGGGCACATAGCGCGCAATTGCCTGCGCTGCCTTGCCAAGGATCCGCAGTTCCGTGCTATATATTCCGACCTGTTGAAAGAAGAACAGGCGGTAGAGGATTTTCCCGAAGGTCACGAGTAAAGCCTGCGCCCTCGCGACCTGAACCTATACCCAACTCACCTGTATCGGCTACATCTCAGAATTGATTTGAACTTCTATCTATTCTGGATACTGATAAGTCGGTGAATGCAAGCGAAAGTGAAGAAGACGAAGAGCCCGAGTCGAGAGGCCATTCCCTCTCGTCGCTCCAAGAGACAAAAGTCGAAACGAGAGCAGACGGAGAAAGCGGAATGGCGCAGACTCCCCGCTGGAAGCTCGGTACGAGTACTGAGCCGGATTACTGCCCGACCTTCGGAAGGCAAAGAGGCAATAACCCGGTGGGCCCACCCCCAACGGCGTGGAGAAGTAACGAACGAATTGGTCGACCGGATTATTCATACCTATCGACCTGAGGCACTGCCCCAGTGTTTGTACGAGCGATGAACAGTGATTTGATGCTCATACCGGTCGCTCTCGAAGAACTCAACAACTTGCGAGGTTGCGCAGTGACCGGGTTAGTGGACAGCAGCGTCACGGGAGGATTCATCAACGAACGATTGGTAGAGGAGTGAGGGTTCGAGCGCGAGCCCCTACCCCTACCCGTGCCGGTGTATAACGCGGACGGGACACCCAACCGAGGTGGCGAATCACGCACGTCATACAATTGAGACTGAGGGTACAGGACCACGTTGAGGTCCGTTCCCTGGCCATCACGGACACCGGGAAGAGCGATGTTATCATTGGCTTGACTGGCTTCGGAAACACAACCCGGAGATCGATTGGGAGAAGGGCGAGCTGAAGTTCTCGCGATGCCCCCCCAGCTGCAAGCGCGAGCGGCTCACCGAGCAGTGGGCGGAGGAAGATCAGGAAGACATTCAAGAGGGGGACCGGATTTTCATAACCCGGATATACCCCGACACGGCCCTACCACAACGAAATGCGGCGCATTTACGAGCAATGGGCAGCGTGGCTACGAAGCTAGCCGCGGCAGCGCACGAAGCAAGAGGAGAGCAACACATCGAAGATAATGTACCGGAGCACTACCTGCAAGACTATCGCAGCGTGTTCGAGAAAGACGAGTTCGACAAGCTCCCTGCACGGAGTGCTGACACCCATCTAGAAAAATAATTTGACTTGACTGACTTAAGTCGACTTGAGTGACTTCGAGTGACTTGAAGTTGACCAAGTCGAGTCGAGTCAAGTCAAATTTGGGTCGGAGTCATTTTACCGAGTCGCGGCGACACTAGGTATATGCAACATGTGCAATGTTCAGACCGGCACACAATTTATTCAGCAGCTTAGAATAAACACAGTTTTTCCCTACCAGATGTTGGCGATCATACGACCCTCCGGTTCATCTTGCCCTTTGCTCCAACCTGTATTGTAAGTGCCTGATGTTGTTGAGGGTGCACAGAGTCTGTGCAGGTTATCAAGTGTTCAAAGACTGACGGTAGCCGTAGCATGCATCAGACGCGTGTAATGTAGTACGGACCCCGGCTGTTTCTTAACGGGACCGCGCCGGAATACACTTCCTTCCTTCCTTCCGTGTATACATTCTGGATTCAAAATAAATTGCACATCACGCACGGGGAAAATGTTCTCGGTTTGAATCCAGGACATATTT
>JARKIB010000945.1:0-11291 GCA_029378385.1 Mycena metata
CTGGTGTCTGAGCTGAGCCTGGTCTTGCATCTCCCTCACGCTGGCGATGATGTCCACAGTTTTGATCTTTGCCATTGTGAGTTGACATATGGTTTGAGTGTGGGTACTCACATTAAAGAAATTAAATCCCTGTTGCAATCCTGCCTTACCATCCTTGAGTAGAGTAGCCAATTCTCCCTGGCGGAAGAATTTCTTGACTTTACTGCCACTTTGTTGAGCCTCAACAAAGGTATGAATTTTATGGAGGGTCCTAAATCCACGGAGTGAGAAATGTAAATGGGGTTGTGGGCATGGAAGTACTCGGCAAATTTTGCAATCTGATTCAATGTGCTTGACGGCAAGTCGGCACCAGTGTCGGACTTGATATATATGGTGATAATTGCATTGAGTAATGTGTGAGTGTGCTCCATCAACTCAGCACACTCATTCCTATCCTGCTTGATAGTCTACAATACTAACTCAGTGCTGTTTCAATATGGATTCAGTAGAAATGTACCTGCAATAATTTCAAAAGCGACTGGATGGTATTTGAGATAGCCTCGAGACCAGAGATCTTGAGCGAGTTCACGAGGACATCAAACGTGTTGGCCGTGATAGCCATACACTTCGAGATGTTGTTCAAACGAAGTTTGGTTATGGTTGGTTGATGGGGCATTGTGAGGGCAACCTCGAAGCCCGAGAATACTCAAGAGTCTAGCGAGGGGGATCCGAAGGATATCAATAAGATATACTAGACTGCAGGAAAAGGGTAACACACCTAGCGGGGGGGATCCAAAGAGAAGAAACTCTGAGGATTCTCCTGCTAGGCTAGAGTATATATACACTACTGTACAATCACATGCAACCGGCACCATGTGGAAAGATCATCACATGTGACTGTCGCCATAGGGAAAGATAGGCACTGCATTCCCTGGGTCCCAAGGGAGATTAGCCGCAACTATCTGTGATTAGCAGTCTAATCATACTCGCTAATCACAGCTAATCACTGTGATTAGATCGTTAATCACAGATAGTCGCGGCTAATTTGACTATACTTAGGGACCCAGGGAATGCAGTGAGCAACATGTGATTGGCACCATGTGCAAAGATCCCTAGCAGCATCGCACACTTGATGCCAAGATGATCTAAAGGTCTGGGCTCCAGGTCTGGATGGTCTGGAGGTCCGGAAAGGGCGCTGAAGAGGGGTTCCCCTGACAGGCATGTTGGAAGGGGTTACGGCAATTGGAAGTCATCGGAGCTTTATACTTGACGGGGCCTTGGGAAGTTTTGGTCTCATTGGCTGCTGTTCATCTCTTCAGCTGTGTATATGATATTCACATCCTGTTCTGATCCTGGTTGGCAGATGGTCGTCTTGAAATATCTGATGGTCTATTTTATGTTCATAAAATCCAACTGCATCTGCAACCATAGTTGGTTTTAGCACCAAGTGCTTCAATTTATACTCTGTGCCCCTCATACTCTATGTACTTTCCTCCTTCCCCACCCCTTCGAAATCAGCAAAAAGCATCTATATATCCCACTTCCACACTCGAACAATTGCGAGCAAGTCATACAGCATCAATCAGCCACAGCCTGACGTCCCTGAAAATTGCATGGATAATCATTCAAACGACGGTTGACGTTCCGCAACTACAGCCTAATGTGATGGAGAATAAAACAGATCGCGTACACAAGTATAATTTGTTCATCATCATGTGTGAATTTGCCCTCTGAAATAGCAATGAACCCAAAGATCCCGAGTGAACGGTCTATTTTGCCACAGGCGGCGTGAGAGGTCAGAACAAGGTCAGAAGGCAGGTTGTCCCAGGGCCGTTGTTTGTTCTGTACATTTTCTCCCTCCATGGACTGTGCACGGATCACTGTGATGTTGTCCGACGGTCTCATCTGATGGGTGCGGGAGCTCTATCACCACCTGTTGTTGAAGCCATGTATACGACTAGGGCGGTAAATCACATACACACACATCAATTCCGAGTATCCAGACATATGCATCAACAGTAAGATCGAGACGTGCTCATGCATGGTCGACCTGTGGCAGTTTGTTCATCATTGTGTGTGATTTTGACCTGAGAAATTGACCATTGGTGTTGTCGGGAAACACATCTCCTCCGTTGAGGTACTCGTGGTAGATCAAGCAGGCGAGCTCTGCTCATTCACCTGCGGGTGCGGCTGAGTCTGCGCGGGTACATTGCTTGCCCGCTAGAAGACTCGCACCGTTCTTAAGTGTGTGCATTTGCCCTCAGTTCTCCTCAGCACCTCCCCCGACTACTTCTTCCTCCTCTGTATCCTCCTTTGGCTTGTCGTGTGTTCGCCACTCATTATTTATTCTTGTAGAGACACCACCGCACCGCAAATCGCACCCTACAATTTGCCCCATTGTTTGCGCCACCGGTCCTGCCCGAAGTGCACTTGGGAGATGGTATACATTGCTTTTTTTTCTTCTCTTGTTGGAGAGTGTGATTGGGAGGGGGGGAAGATTTCGATTCGAGTTTTTTTGGCGCCGTTTTGCGGAGGGGAGGGTGTTCGGGAGAGCGAGGACGGTGATGGGTGATGCTGTGCCAGTCAGCATGTGCGATGTTGCACCGCATTGCTTCTGCCCGGGCGTGGGGCATGGTGCGGGGTGCGTCGTCGTCGAGGGAACACTCTGGGAGCCGGAGCTCAAGATTTGGGTGGAAGAGAGTAACCACTGTGGTGGTCTTGGGCTCGTTCCAGCGCAGAGCAGTGCCGGTGTGATGATGGAAATGCTGTAGCGTGTCCAGTGTGTGTGCCAATCAGCTTTTCCGAGCGGTCGAGACGTTATCAGGTGTATGTGGGTATTGAGCACGTTTAAGGCATCACCCTAAATGCGGATCCGTATCTGATGCGTTTTGGGTAGGGTCTACACGCGAGAGGCAAGCAGATCACTGATCTCACACACAAATCAAAGCACATGCCGACCATCCCTTGCCAAATTGGGAAGTGCTCAAAATCTCTTCAGCTATGGTTCTGCGTACATTGAGTGGAACCAAGGGCCCTGAGAAATATATGCCATGGCTCTTCAAAGCCACTGAAACTCACCCATACCCTTCAGAAGCCAATTTCAATTTATTGCATTGTCAACCCGAGGCATGGGGGGCGCTTTCTAACTCTATGAGTCTGTGGAGGTTTGAAGATGTATTCAGAACCATTCAATTTTCTCAGTAGCACCCTATGTGCTCTCTCAAGACAAAAGGCGCGTTGAGCAGGGCTTCCCAATTTGGCAAGGGATGATCGGCATGTGCTTTGATTTGTGTGTGAGATCAGTGATCTGCTTGCCTCTCGCGTGTAGACCCTACCCAAAACGCATCAGATACGGATCCGCATCTGTGGAGGTTTGAAGATGTATTCAGAACCATTCAATTTTCTCAGTAGCACCCTATGTGCTCTCTCAAGACAAAAGGCGCGTTGAGCAGGGCTTCCCAATTTGGCAAGGGATGATCGGCATGTGCTTTGATGTGTGTGCGAGATCAGTGGAGAGAGAACCAGCGAGCGGGGTGGTGGCGAGAGACAAGAGACGATGCAACGTAGCATCCATCAAGTGTCAACCAACATCGATCAATCACGGGGTTTGATGGCGGAACTTGTCGAGATTTTCTTTCCGAGTCTTCGCATCTTGCTCCGACCTTCAAGTTGGCGCTCCCGGAAGGTATCCAGAACAATTTCCGTGGCGATGTGACATTCCTCGGGTTTCGAATGGCTTACAGGCGAAATTCCTTTCACCCACTTTCAATAATTCAAACATTGGCGTTTTCACAGTCTCAGCCCAATTTCACAGCTGAAAAATACTTGTTTGAGTAAATAACGAGTGCCTGTGAAAGACCTCACTGAGACTTCACGCAGGAAAAAAATGGGAAGTTGTAAAAAGTAGGGCTGCCGCCCGTTGCCGTTGCGACGGTTCGACGGCACCCGTTCAACGGGTGCCGTGCCCGTTCCGTCGGAGATTTTTCGCGTCCAAAAACGGCCCGTTGAGAGACGGCCCGTAACGGCAAGCCAACGGTACACGGGTGTATGCTAATACTTTGGGTTCAAATCCTGTTCCAAGTGGTCTATTGGTCCACTTTCATGCACCTTCAACTCATTGTGAGTCTTTCTCAAACTGTTGGAACTTAGGGGAGTTGTACTGAGCCCTGCCGAGACTGCCGTACCTTTATTCCGCTTTAGGAAAGCCCGGATATTTCGGCTGAAAACATTGTTCAGTGCACTAGACAGGCCAGTAGTGAACCAAAAAAGCAGTGAGTAACCAACTGGGTGCTACAGTAGTATAATACATCATGTAGAACTGACATTTCGTTCAAACAGAACGCCAAATAATATTAAACGGGGATGTACGAAACCAGGACCATACATACATTCGCAAACCAGACACATTGTCGAATGTGCCAGATTTGAGCTGAGCCGGCGTTGATCGAATTGACTGACAATCAATCTCCGAAATTCACGCACAAGTCCTTTCGCCAACACATTTATAATATTCCCTGACCCTGACACTAACCAAAACCCTAACCACTAACACAAACCCTAACCAAAACCACTAACCCAAACCTCTAACCAAAACCCAAACCACCCTAACCTCTAACCCGAACCGCTAACCCGACCCCGGACCCTAGCCGGCATCATTCGGCAAGAATTCTGCCGAATGACAGCCGCCAAATCAATTCCATCAAAGCAGACATACTGTACCATTTCGATCAAATCGACAGTCACGCGTCACGCACCCCCCTGTCGATATCGAATTTCGGTCGTGGTCACGCGTCACGGGGGCCCATGTCGAATAGGTCTGGCGGTTCGTCACGTAGCGAAAAATCCAGCAAAACAGCGTGAATGGATTTTTTTTGCTTTGTTTGCCATTTTCCGCGAAGAATTTCACCATTTTCCAACCTTCTGTGCAAATATCTCTGTTACAACCCTAAAATTTCAATCTCTGGTTGAATTTCCGAATGGAAATGGCTTTCAAGAAAAATTTGAGCAGAAATTGTTCCAAATGAATCCAAATACTCCCCTGCTATGCTGGAAGACTTCTCCAAGCCACCCACACAATTTGGAGGTGATATCGAATTTTTTCGCTTGTCACGCTGACCCAGACTCTGTGTCGAAATGTCGAATTGGTTGAACGTGTCACGCGTCACCCCCCCTGTCGATTTGATTGAAATGGTACAGTATTCAATGCTATGTGTCCGATTTGCATCGAATGTGTCTGAGAAGCCAATGTATGTGTAGTCCCGGTTTCGTCTATCCCGATATTAAACCTGGTTGACCCGTTGCCACGGCCGTGACGGCCGTCCCGTTGACCGTCCCGTACCGTGAGAGCTGAAAAATCCGAATCGACGGACCGTAAAACAACGGCCGTGCCCGTCGCGGCAACGGGCGGCAGCCCTAGCAAAAAGTGGGAATCTGGCGGTATGGTGGATCTGGAGCATAGCCATCACCAGACCATCCCAGACGTCCATACCGCCAGACACGAGACATTTTGCTGATGTTGTTCTTTGTGCAGAAGTGGGCATTCAGGCCTGCTTCCCCTGAAGTCGGTCTTGCGGTTCAACGGGTAAAGGGAAAGGATAAGCTCCTGCTTGAGCCGGCGTCGCACACAACGTCGCGCGGTAAGCTCGATCCGAATCTCGAAGCTTTCATCAACTCGGCGGCGTCCACAGAAGGCAAGTGCTTCACCATCATCCTGCGCCGAGACGTTAATCTATTCCCTGACAGCTTGCTCCCACGTCTTCGTTTCAACGCTCTTTCGTCCGCACACCGGTCTCGACGTCTACAGGAGCCTCTATACCACCGCATTCGAATCCGGTCCGGTCTCGCGAGGTTCTGCACACGCACTCAGCTGGACAGTTCTCGATCTTAAATGCCACCCACCGCCCGAGCGGTGCTGCAATCATTGTAATCCGGGTTTCCTTACCTGGTGCAAACCCACAACCTCTCGCGATCCGCGTTTCTTGAAGTACGCATCCGAGTTCCTTCATTCACTTCCACCTCCTCCATCCCGCCCAACCTCTCCCGCGTCCGACATATCAGACTCCGTCAGTGTGGCGTCGCAGAACTCGGCGGATTTCATGCCTGTCAAGGGCAAACAGAACATCTCGAAGGAGGATAAGACGGGGCTCCGAGAGCTGCTCGTCGAATGGCGGAAGGATCACCATTTTCGCATGGGAAACAGCCCGTACATTCCATGTGAGGTCATACTTCCACCCAAGCAGCTGGAGAAACTGGTCAACTCAGCCGCATCCTTCCTCACTCGCCCTCTCGTCGAACCCAAGCACATCCAAAAAGCCGCCCCTTGGGATATGTCCACCGATGCGGATGTTGCCGAAGTTTGCGAAGTAATCTCGAGCTGGCGCCTCACCTTGGATATTCGACGCACACCACAGTCGGCTCAAAGGCCACATAAACGAGCACAGCAAACGTCCATTGCGGCTCCTCCTCAGCCGGTATTCACCACAGCGGCTTCGCGATCCGCGCACGTCTCTCCGCGCAGGCGCGGGCGGGGCGGGAGGGGCAGAGCAACTCCGGCACGCTCGGGCCTTTCGGCTCCTTCTCCCTCCGCCATGGCCCCAGCAGCATTGACTTCACAGTCCCCATTCCAAACACCGGGACCATCACTTTATGATAGTTTTTTTTCCGGAGTTCATTCGACGCGTAGATTTACCCCGAGGCCCCTTGGTACTCCAAACCCCCTTATTTTTCCTGCTTTGAATTCTCCGTCTAGCAGTAGGGCTGGCCCTTCAACTGGTCCTCAATTATGATTATATTGTACTACTCTACACCGTCAAAATCTCCACCGCCGCCCCACTCCTGTCATTTCTGCGGGATCCTCGCTAGTGTGCAAGTCCATCAATGTGTCGAATGTGAGAGGGTTCTCTGTATTGTCGAATGCAGTTCCTGTGTCAAGGGTGGTATCCCGAGGCCCTGAACCCGAATCCGAAGACGCGGGAGGAGGATATCCACCGAGCGCGGGATCATATGTCGTAGATTTGATGAACTCCGTGAACTTTCCATTCCACTCTTCTGCGCCCTTCACAAAGACATCAATAATCGCCGAGCGCGGGGGTTGGATGGGAGCGGGGTTCTTCGGTGCAACCTTGGGTGCTTTTTTCGGCGGGGCGGGGACAAAGTGCTTGATTGTCCTGACTTTATGGAACTTGAGACGCTGCATCTCCGTGACCAACGCCTCGATATCTTGGTTGAATTTGACTCCCTTTGACCGGCGCGAACGATCTGGGTCGCCAAAGAAATTAGCGACCATGTGAGTTACATCGCGAAAGGCCTCCACGCATGCAGAGCCCTTTCGGATGATATAATCCACTGTAACACCGGCGCCTGAGGCGACGCAAACACACTATAGGAACCATGGAGTGAGTGAGCGAAAGGGATACCGAAACAACGCGTACCTTGACCCAAAAATTAAGCTGTTCCAAATATAAGTCAGCAGCAATCAAGCGTCCACGGATGCCCCAGCGGTTGATAAACCAGGACCTTTCCAGCGCACGGCGGAGCTTTTCAGGGAGCTCATAACGCCATCGTATCAGCACCTCTGCGCAGTCCATTTTTCATTTTTTCATTTTTCATTTTAATTCCATTAAAGTGTAGGCGGGCCCCTTGGGGCCCATGTAACACTATACATGTAGTCTAAGAAGTATCTAGCGGGCATGGAGGTGGTGCGCGGAAAAGGGGGCGGGGGATGGAGATCGGGACGCGGGAGGGTGCTACAGTGGGGGTATGAAGTTTGGTACAGTGCGTACGTACATTTTGGTATTGGTATTGAGTCAAGAAATAAGAGATAAGAGCAGGTCGGGCTGTTGTTACAGCGAATAACGCGGGAAGCGACCGGAGTCGCGCGCGAATTGGAGGACGGCCTTGTGGTCCGATTTGACCCCGAGGAGTTGGCGGAGCGAGAGGTGAGCGGTGCCCAACCACAGGATGAGGGCGAGACGTTGGCGTCGGAGGGAAGGGCAGAGGAGGAGGAAGTGGGATACCGTTTCGGGGACCGCGCAGTGTGGGCAATTGGGGGAGGGGGCGACGTGGATGCGGTGGAGGTGCGCGTTGAGGCCAATGTGGCCGGTGCGCAGTTGCGTGAGAATGCTGCATTGGGGGCGCGAGAGGTCATCGTACATACGAACGACGGAGGGCGAGGGGGTGGTGGAGTCGAAGAGTGCGAGATGGCGGCAGCGGGCAGAGGAGGCCCATTCGTTCGCCCAGTTTCTGGCAAACGACTTGGTTCCCGCTGCAATGGCCGCCGCCTTGCTCACAGGGAGGTCGCCTTCGAGCGCCCGCACCCGTCGCTTCAGCATCGTGGTCCTTCCCTGCGCGGCTTCCTTCACACGGGCATCCACCGCTTCGTTCCCCGCAATTCCTACGTGTGCCGGCACCCAGTGGAGGTGGACTTTGAGGGACTTGCGTTGGCGGAGGAGGCGGCGGTGGGAGAGGTGGAAGGCGCTGATGAGGTACTGACCGGGTTGGGCTTTGGGAGATGAGAGGGCGGCAATGGCGGGTTGACAGTCCATGAAGATGTTAGATGTTAACCTCGCAGGCGCGCGGGCTCGCTGCAATGATGTCGAGGGCGAGGATCGCGCCGGTTACCTCTGCCTCGAAGACGGTGTGTTCGTCCTCTGTCCCGAGGTGGTGCATCCGCTCCGCCGCTGTTGCCGCCCCTGTCAATGCGACCGCCGCCGCGCCACCTTCAAACCCCGAGCCGTCAGTGTATACGCAGAGGCCGCCGCAGCGCACGATCTCTTGCATCCTTTCCGTCGCTGACTCCTTTGTGGTCACGATGCTCGAAGTGAGCGCGTCGGGCGGGGCGCAGCTGGTGACGGTGTGGGGGTCGATGGTCTCGAAGGGGCAGCGGAGAGAGGGGAAGGCGACAAAGAGGTGGTGGATGGAGGAGCGGTGGAAGCGAGGGACGTAGCGGCAGCGTCGAACGACACGGTGGATGGGGTGAGAGGACGGGAGGGTGACAAGGTGCGCGCCGGCGTTGAATGCGGAGCGGTTGAGGCGGGTGTGGACCGGGAGAAGGTTGGCGTGGAAGTCCATGATGTCAGTAGCTGTGGTCTTTATTGCGCCCGTGATGAACCTCGACGCCATTCGCTGAACCTTGCCTATTGATTTTGCCATCCAGACCGAACCAATCCGCCGCTGCTCGCCCGGCATCACCGCCCGAAACCATACCAACAGCGCGTACTCCATTCTCGGGACGACAAGTGTGAGGAAGAGCTGTTGGGGGTAGGAGTGTGGGAGGCCGAAGGTGGGGGAGGAGAGCCGGGAGAGAGCGAGCGCCGTCTTCGTGCCACGTTTCTGTGCCAGCTCGGCGTGGTTGCGGAAGTTCAACTTGGAGTCCAGGAGGACGCCAAGGAGCTTGACCGAGTCGGAGGCTTCGACGGTGATGCCTTCGATGACGAGAGAAACGGGACGGTAGTGGTCGCGTTGGCGCCGGGCCAGGACGAAGTGGATAAGTTGGAATTTAGGGAGGTCGAAGTGGAGCCCAAGGCGGCGGGAACGAGGGAGGGCCTCCTCTTCCATGTGCTCGCGGAGCTGTCCAGTGGTTTCCTCGACGGACTCCCCAATCTCGATGCGGGTATTATCGTCGATGTAGCCGACCGTGCCGTCGTCGAGGAATTTGTCTGCGAAGATTAGGTAAAGCAGGGCGCTGAGGGGTGAGCCTTGGGGGAGTCCGTCGGGGACAGCGCAGGGAGGGGAAGTCTGGTCGTCGAACATGAGAGAGGTGCTGCGGTTGCTTAGGAAACTTTGAATGATGCCGACGATTTGATCAACTGCGTACTCCCGCGCATAATTGTGCTGCCTAACGCCCCGAAATGCGAGTCCCCAGTATCAAAGGACACGCATGAGCTGCCTTGGATCCGTAAAGCTGACCGCCTTCTCAAACATGCAGAAGGAGAGCGAGTCCCGGATGAAATAAATCGAATGCGCCATCCAATCATCTCCAGCCGCCTGTGCCTGCTTCGCCCCCGTTGCAGTAGCAAAATCTGTAGATATGGCGAAAGCAATTGCCTGGATGTCCTCCAGCGTTGGCTGCCATCCAGAGAGTTGAGAGTAGAGATTGAATCCATTTATTACCCTAGCAGGCCATGAGATGCCGAATTTGTCAACAGTTGAGCTGACGTACATGACACAGTGCAGAATCCGAGCGATCAACGAATGTCGAATGAGAGACTTGGCGGCAGCGTAGTTCAGTTTATTAACATCCCATTTGCGATTGAGAAGGCCCTTGTGGGCGGCCAGAGAAGCCGGATCCTCCCCTGTGTGCCCGTAGTGTGTCCGCATGATCATATGGGTTCACCACTATCATGGGTCCGAAGTAGCATGGTTTACCTTTCTGTGAAAGCTCCTTTTCGACCTTCGAGTTTCGAATAATAACCAGTTCGCCTGCTTCAAAATCATAATCGATGATTTTCTTCTCATTGTCTTTCTCCCATTGGCGCGCCGACTTAATGCGGTCCTCGTAAACTTTTGAACGGAGTACTTCGAGGTCCGATTCCCTTTTCATTAGGTGTAGTGCCCGTCTGGCAATCAACTCCTCCGTTGAGACCTCCGTATCAATAATAGGGCTCATTAGGTTGCCTCTACTATGTCAAACGGGAATAAAGGCTCAACTCTGTGCGCCATCCAATACGGAGAATGGCCTGTGACTTTGCTGATTGAAATACGCTGAAACGGGCAGCTGCGCCTGACTATGAAACTCGCTAGGATATGCCTAGGGAATGCGCACTAAATTCTAACAAACCACTAACACACACAACTAACACAACTTCACTTTATACTCCCAAGAACTGGCGCACTCCTTGGTTGAGTTCGGGTCCGAGCCGTAGTATGCGACTACTGGTTTTGGATTCCTAGGGGCAAACGAAAAGGTATCGATTTCTGTTCTGCTACTGACACTGGTCCTACTCTCTGGTCTGTTCTTTGGTACTACCACAATCCTTGACTCGAAACGCTGCACACCGACTGGTGATTTGTGAACGGGTTTGGGGGGGGGGGTAGGGTACTAGGGTTACCGAAGTAGCTCCTAGGCAAAGTTTGTAAAGTTTCCGTCTGAAAATCCCAATAGGGCTATGCTGCTTCCACAAGTACTGCCTCTCAACAAGACTAGGCCAGATAACCGCCTTGCTGGACTCGCGTTTCCTGCACTAACGCAAGAACGTTTCCGTACGCTTTGGCTTTTTGGGGCCTAGGGACAACTAGCTCTGTTCACTGCGATCTACCGGTTCAATCTTCCACTGCGCTCAACCAAAGCGTTCTACCTAGCTAGCGCCTAACTT
>JARKIB010000946.1:0-10824 GCA_029378385.1 Mycena metata
TGCGGGATGTCCGCGGCCGCAATCGCATCATGCGGCTCGTGCCACCCAAGGAACAACAGCGGCAACAACACCAGCTCTGCTTGCGGGGGCTCCTGGGTGTGTTGGCCGTACCTTATGCGTATGCGACACTCCTGCAGAAAGCGGGGATGCAGGTCGCGGGAGCTACGTCGGCGGATCAGGCGGCGTGGACGGAGTCGGTAACGGACGACGAGGTTGTGCGGTTCCTAGCGAACCAAGGTCTGACGGTTGCGGAAGCCGATGATTCGTGGCAGTTTGCGTGGCACCATGTTCAGGCGATAGTACACGAAGGCTCACGGACAGGAGTGGGCCGCCCAGATGATGTACGATACGCCGCACTGCTGGCACAGATCGAGGCGGAGGTGAAGGTACGCGGCAAGCCGCCGGGATTGCGTCTAGAGGAAGACGATAGACTGTCATGTTTTCCCGGTTTAATGGGCTATCAGAAGGGGGTGGTTCCTGTGTTCGACTTTACCGAGAAGTTGTCGGCATTGGGGGTACAGAGCCAAGCCGTCCAAAAACCGCCATTGCCACCCACAGCCCGCCAGCCGCCTGCGCGCCTGCGCCAGGGGGTATCGAGAAACGGAGAAAGGGCCGAGCGGGAGGCCAGCAGATACCGAGGCCCGGTAGGACGGTCGTACGAGGCAGAGGAGGAGCGTAGGACTGGAGTGGTCTTTGGAAGAGGTCGAGGATACAACTCGCACGGACCTGGTCCCAGTCGGCGTGGGCGCGAAAGGGACCATGGGCATCATTACACCGCGCCTTTCAACTCTGCGCGTTCATGGCGCAGGTCGCGATCTCCGAGTGATCAGCGGGGCAGATAAATGGTATCAGGTCTTTGGTGGAAGGGTAGGACTTTCATGTTGACTGTATTTGCAGGGATCGTACAGCACAAATATCGTCGGTTGTTCATCTGGTGCGCCCGTTTTGATGTTTCAGTTGCAAAATATTAACGTGAGCGCTTTAGGTGTATCTATTATATATTGCAATTTACAAAGCGACTGGCTCCTTTGAGAGAGATGAAAGCGGATTTCATATACCCCGCGGAACACTCACCTCCAAGTGATTCTCAGAACTGGGAGACCCCATCTCATGAGCCGCCTAGAAGAAGCGGTGATAGTCCTTGAGAGGGGTTCTGAAGGGGATCAATGAGGAGAAGAGGGCAAATAGGCGAAACCTACATCCAGGCTTCCGGTTCACCGATACGGGCGAGCAGGGCCAAAACCTGCGCGCGGATACGCTGGAACGAACCGACGGGGATAAAACGCCAATATTCACGGTGTTTCTTGGAGCATCCGGAGCAGGGGCGAATGCTGCGCGGGGCGCGGGAGAGGAATTCTAGGTGCATAAGTCGTTCTCGAGTGAGGTGAGGCAGGGCAAGACTATGCAACCAAATAAGACTGACCAATTCGGTAGCGCTGCCGAGTGTGGACGAAGAAAAGCCAGAGGTGAGTTTGTCCGTTGGAGTCACAGATCTCGTAGTTCTCGCGCCGAACGAATACGTCTTCGGCTACGCCGAGTTTCACGCGGAGGGTGCGCTCGAATTGGGACCGGGAGATGGTCTCTGTCATGAAGGCCTCGTAAACGGTGGTCCGCACCGAGGCGCAGCAGTACAAGTGACCGGGACCTCCGTCGCGGGCATAGAGGCCACGGTTCTGGAGGTGCAGCCGCATCTGGTGCTGGGGCTTTGGGCAACGGGTGATGACGCGCAGGGCGGACGTACGGTCACCGTTGGCGACGTACAGATCGATCTGCCTCTGGGCAACTCGACAGAGACGGCAGGGTGCGGCGGCGGCGGAGGGGTGGCGTGGGCCGGACGTGCGAGCCATGGCGTTGGTGGACGTGCGAGTACCTCAAAGACGCGCGGGAAGGTAAATCGCGAGAGGGATCAAGAATAGGGCCTCTGGAGAGCAATTTTGAGCCTAACGAGTGAGGGAGGAAGAAGCAACAGCGAAAGACGGGAGGGAGGAGGATCAGAAGAGGGAGGGAGTGTGGTGGGAGATGGAGAAAAGGTATCCATCGACATGCGCAAACATATCTATGAAGGTGATCCTGAGCTCGCGCGATTTTCGTGTTCGGTGTCTGTGTTCCCCCAGGGCGATTCTTCAAAATCCTTCCCTTGACTATCAATTATTCCAAAGCCTGGTTGGGGCGCTCCAGCGCCTCTGGCTCTCTACCATCACCCCCAATATGGCCTTCCAACTCTTCGCATGTCCCGCTGTGGCTCGTCCTCGAGCGCTTGGCATACCGTATGAGCTCGCAGTTCGGCCCGTCCCCTCCAGGCCAGCCTCCGCATTTACTTCGTCAGCGAAACGACACGCAACGACACCAACGCGCTCGACAGCCTCTGCAGCATCAACGCTGGCAGCCGCCCCCCCCACCCCTTCTTCCATCCGCAAGCCGTGCTCGGCCTCGCTCGTCGGACCCGGAGCGGGCGTCGTCGGCGCTCCGAGACAGTCGTTACCTATGAACCGCGCCACTCTGTTGGACCCCACCTATCGTTTCCCTCAATTTCACGGCGCCTTGGACCTGCCGGCCACTTCGCAACCGTCCACGGTGTTTAGGAGGCAGCACGAGAGCATCTCGACATCGTGCCGTTCATGCAGAGGAAGAATCATACCCGTAGCCGCCATGAGCGTCGTTGTTTGCCGTCCTCAGTGGGCTTGGAAGGACGGAGGATAGATAGGTGCGTTGTTTTATCTCATTACATTCCGGTTTCTGAGATTCTACATTCTTCAGGCGACGCAGGGCAGGATCCTGGTACACCGCGCCTTGGAACTCTGCGCGTTCATGGCGCAGGTCGCAATCTCCGAGTGATCAGCGGGGTCGTCGGTTGTTTATCTCGTGCGCCCGATTTGATGTTTCAGTTGCAAAATATTATCGTGAGCGCTTTAGGTGTGTCTACGGGGCGTACTAGGAAATTTGTCTATCCCAGGAACTAATTCATTTTGGTCTAGTATGTGTCAGTTCTTGAGGTTCCAGGCGAAGTGTAGGTGCACAAGGCGTCGCCCAGCCGCTAGTGCAGCCAGATGTGAATACAATTCTACTTAATTCATACAAAGACTGTTTGAACTAAGTCCTTGACGCTTTGTCGCCAAGATGTGGTCGAGGCGTACGCAAGGACGCGCTGGCCCAGTTTGGAAAAGCACAACGGTTTCTCCACCGTGTGCGCGACCTTCTTGGTGAAACCAGTATTTCGCCCGTGACGCGTTTGGATCGGTGCGCGCGAACCTGTAAAGCGCTGTGGACGTGTGTGAGGATTGTATGAGACTTTTGAAGACGGAATATTCGGGAGGGGAACACGCAGAACAGAATACACTAGAAGAAGCGGTGGAACTTGCGATCATAACAACAACAAAACATTGCCAAACGCCCAATTCTGCCTTGTGCTCATGGATCTCGTTCGTCTGATTTTTTGCTGCAGAGTCCAAGCAAGGATGCTGACAATCCGGGATAGGCAACTCCAGTCATTCAGGTTCAGTTCACCGTAGACGGCACGTCGTATTTGGTTTCGGGGACCCGAGATGAGTGGCAGGCGCTCGCCTGGGTGTTTTATTCGGGAACTTTGACCAGGTCAGAGCAAAGAGCACGATGTCCCGCATGTCACTAAAACTGCCCAGCTCGTCTGACTTGCGACGGGGGGCGGCCATTCACAGCTCGCAAGTGCAGAGAAACGACCTGGCCTCATTAAACCAGCACCGTGTAGTAAACCCCAATTGGCTCTGGTTATCAATTGGAGCATTGTCAAGAGAACATGAGTACGTTGTTGTTTTTGCGTGTTCTCATGCACTCATGTTGAGAACAGGTTCCCCAACCTCGATGTCGACTCTGCCGTCCCGCCAGGCGATCAAGGTTCATAATCAGTTGCTATGCATTGCCGTTGTGTATTTCTATGTGATTCTGTAAGAAAGAATGAGATGCTGATCGACAAATTCGCCCCACCATGATTTGTTTCTGGCGCGCAGAGCCCCTTGCTAATTGTATTTAACTGAGAGACTGTCATTGGGGGCCAATACACCAGAGACAGGCGACGTACCCAAGCGTGGACGGTCTCATCGCGAGAAACCACACCATCCGCTGACGCTGCAAGTCGGGGTTTGCCGCAATAACCCATTCAGCGAGCACATCCTCCATAGTCCTAAACAAGGATGAGGCGGCTGTTGTTCTGCTAGCTAGTCATCGTACGAGGGGGGCTCCGCGTCCAGCAGACGAGCCGCAACCCGCCTCCAAAGTACCTCGGCGTCTATGGTGATGAGGCAGTGGATGCGGAAGAGTTGAGGCATGAAGAAAAATTTGGTAGGAACGCCGCTACAGGTCCGATCCGAATCCGGTCAATTGCGTCGTGTCGGTACGTCGTTCGTAATCGTAAAATCGATGTCTGCTGCCACCACGACGCCAGCGCACAGCAAAGGGTATGTATGCAAGCTTCCCGTCCCTCGCCGCATTTTATTGAGGTGGTTAATAGGGTGAAAGCTCTCCAGGACGCCGATCCGCCGTTTGTCGGCATGAAGGGCAAAGGCTGTCCGTGCGCCCCGTACCGGTGCGTCCTCTCCGGCCTCAAAAGAGACTCTTCTGACGCTTTACAGTTTGGTCATGCATGGTTCGCCCGAGGTAGACCCCGCGACAGTGAGCTTGTTAGTCTTGGCGTTGGGTGGGCCTGACGGTCAGTGCATCAACGGTCGTCTGCTCATTTGCTTATGCTCGTGATACAGCGCTCACGCGCGAGCAGGTCCGGCCGGGGATGCAGTTGCTCGCGAGCAAGAAATGATTCACACGAAATAGCTCATTCGCTACAGTTGACTGTCTGGAAAAAAACCTGATTACTCCTTGCTCACTCCGAAAGGCGGGCACACTCACCCGACGTTGGGTAGATACGTCCGCCAACCTTTGGCCAATATTTGTATTTGTTTCCATCTTGGGAACGTTGCTAACCGTTGAAGTGACTTGAGTCGAATTTATTCATATGGGCGTTTGTATGGAGCCAGTACTAGACCACGGCTGATGAAAAGAGGGCATGCATCAGGAAATCCAAAATGGCCGGTGCGCTCGGGGATAGTCTCTCGCGTGGCTGGATTCGCAACGACCTGCATGGACAATGCACGCTCTTTCTAGGACATGCACACGAGCTCGAGCGGTTGAATCGGACGTTGACGGCTCCAAAAAACATTCACTGCATTTGTAAAGGATACACAACGGCGTGCAGAATATCTACGCGGGCAATAGCTTCTCGCGTCGGCTGAATCGCAACTGTGGAAAGAGAATAGGAAAGTAACAGAGCACTCACCACGCAGGGCGAGACATTGGGCTACGGGCAAGACGTTGGCCGCTACGCGGCGGGAGGGTGGGATAGTTTCCACATTCACAAAGCATAGACGATGAGTACGGGCGGGAGTGCGTGCTGGAGCAGGTATTCGTGTTCGCGGGTGAGCACGCCAAGGATGTCGAGTGGCGCGGGAGGGTGGTGAAGTGCGTCCTGCAGCAATCTCTGCACGGTCGGGGATAGTGCCTCGGGTTGGCTGGATTACTGTCAAAACGGAATATGAAAGTAATGCAGTACTCACAACACACGCTCTTTCCAGGACATGAACACGAGCTCGGTGTTGTGTGCCGCCGTGTCGTTGGGCAACATTGCTACCGGGATTGTGATGGCTGGAGCTATTCAGTGGCAAAAGACATCAAGAAGGAAAGCGCGTACCAAATTGTGGAGCTGGATGAACAACATCGTCGTGGTGGAGAGGGAGAGTGGCGTATAAATAAAACCATAACTATAAGTCTACGTGTGAAACGGGATGCCATAACGGCTCATGAAAAAGACGCGTTCGACCGGTCCGAAACCTTCGCCTGGCCGAGTTGGATAGCGCGTCACCGCCGATATGGCGGTGTATGGTGTCTTGCCGACGGTTCCGCTTTAACCAGCGACATGAACGGCGAACGCACAAGAGTTGGTGTTTCGAGGGCTGATGGCCTGGAGTTCTACCGTTGCCTGGCAAGGGTGAAAGGCCAGGAATGGGCAGGTGGTTGCCGATGGCACAGCTACCTTTAGCATTTTGGCTAAGCCAGGATTCTTTTTTTTTTTTGTGAAATGTTCCACTTTGGTCGCGCTGTTTGGCACCTTGGCGACTCTTGCGCCACTTTGGAAACTTCCACCGGTAGCTAATGCTAAGCTTGATAGAATCGCGTCTCCAGTTCGGTTCTCCAAAGTGTTTTTATTTGGCTCAGCAACAAAAACACTTTGGCCGCGGGATAGTGCTTCTCATCCAGAAGATGCCGCGCTGTGAACAAAAACGCGCCTGGACACTTTGGTCGCGCTGGCTGTGGAGGGAGCGACCCAAGGTGAAAAATAGATTGGGCTGCGCTGTTTCGCACTTTGGCTGCGCGGTCTGGCACTTTGGCTGCGGCGTCTGGCACTTTGGCTCCTCTGGCCTTTCGTTTCTACACTTTAGAAACTACCCCTGGTAACCAAATGTTAACGTCATGAGCGCTTGAAAAAGTGGTGAAAGCGAAAGGTCCTCGGTTCGATTCTCCAAGGTGACATTATTTTGCAACAAAAACACTTTGATCCCGCGCTGAACACAAACGCCCTCGGACACTTTGGTCGCGCCAAAAAAGTGGCCAATCGTCTCACCAAAAAGCGCCTCAAAAAACAAAAAAAGACGCCTCGGCAATTCGAACCTCACCCACAAAAACCATTCGTGTGTTCGAATCGCACAGGTGTTGCATTTTTCTTTGACTTCCTTCGTGATGTGGGTCCGAATCCCACCGGCTTAGTTTACTTCAGTTTGATTAATTCACCGGCGCTTTGTTCTCTGTGCTCAAATGGCTCTCAGGTGTCTTATCTTTGCTCATTGAACAAAATTACCTTATTCGGCTGCGAGCGGTTGTTTGCGCCTGTATCATCACAGGGCCAATAGAATCATCATGGCACCTCCCCAACGCGTCCTCGTGTCGTATTCTGGCGCGCAAGCGTTTCTGTCTTCTGGAAGCTGGGACCAGATTCACACCGCGCTGCTCGCCCAACTTCCCTTGCGCAACATCCATTGGAAATCACCATCTCGGCCCTCCATCAGAACCATCCAAGAACTCGATATTTCTCTCGTACCACTCGAATCTCTACGCGATGAGCACACGTCCCAGATACCGGAGACATTACTGGAGAAGCCGTTTCTCAATATCTACATCGTGACTTGTGAGGTGACTTGAAAATGAATCCGTAACAACGAAGATTCTGACATGCACCGCTCAAGGATACCGACCTCGAAACTTACAAGAACACAATCAAGCGGCAGGTTAAAGATTGGCATACCGTGGTCACAGCCCGAAAGAACCAGGAATGGCTCATCCTCCACGTTGTGCGGCCAGATGCACGCACCCCGAGCGCCAATTTCTTCCAGCTCAAGGGTTCCGTTTCGGACAAGCTCAAGACCGACTTCAATACCGACCGCCGAGACCGGTTAG
Organism: Mycena metata; assembly: GCA_029378385.1. NCBI lineage: Eukaryota > Fungi > Basidiomycota > Agaricomycetes > Agaricales > Mycenaceae > Mycena > Mycena metata. The sequence continues at coordinate 7,474 of JARKIB010000946.1, forward strand.
TTCTCTACTACATAGCTGTGACCCCTGCCAACTCTACTAGGTGTGTGCAGCTCGCGTGGACTTCTGGATACGACAATCCGGCCGCTTGGGCAGAATTTGTCAACAAGCTCAAGGACGGGCTGCTGACCTCTTTCGATCTTGCGGTTTCGCAGCGGGAGGACGACGTGAAGCGGTCTGAGAGTCAGAGACAGATGCCAGGATGGAACTTTTGCACGTTCTTCATTCTCAAGGTAACGCAGACATTACGTTCTTGAACTATCTCATTATTTCCTCCAGGAAAGTCTCGCGGGGTCATTCCAAGGCGTCAATCTGTTCGAGGATGCCCTGTTGCAGTACGACGAGCTGGAGGCGTCTTTCTATCAAGTGCTGAAGGAAAAGAATCTCTCCTGGTTCGGAACTCTCATTACCCCCAGTTCCAACGACGACTCTTGCCCCTTGTTGTCGATATCCAAAAAGCCCTACCGAGATTTAATTCTTGCCAACACCATCTCCGTGTTTGATTTTCGGATATACCTGCTCGCGCGTCAATGTGAACTGCTTGCCAATCTCGGACGAGTCAACGAAGTCAGCGGGAAAGCGTCCGCATTTCTCGGGGCTTTTGGACGCCGATTATCTGAAATAGAGGTACGTTATCATCCAAGGGCATGCCAATCAATGCTGAAGGAGTTCAGGACACTACTATCCCCGAGTTCTTTGTCGAGTCGTGGACGTATTCCTCCGCCCTCAGTGTTGTGGATCAGTGCGATGCCTGGGCCTCGACCCTCAGCCTTCAAGGCACCAAACTGAGCACATTCAATGCCGGGAAGGGTGAATTGTTAGAACTCGCTCGAAATCAGGTACGAAAGCCTTGAATCCTGCCCACTCTCCTTTCTCATCCATCAAAGCTGGATATTATAGGTGTCAAAGTCGGGCATCTCCCCATACGCCCTCCCTTTTGCAACTCCTCTCGACCGCCTCCGTGCTCTGGGTCCCCTGATTCGGAAAAGAAGATTTCGAGCACAGACATTTTGGAATCCATTGAAAATAAAGATAAATTCTTCGAGACATACGTGGAAATAACGAATCGAGCAATTGACATGTACGCCAAAGCAGGCCGTCGGAAATTTGCTCTCAAGCTACACGGTAGCCTCGCCGCCCTCGACGTGTAAGCTAACCATTTCATATCTCCTCTCTCGACTGACGACGGAATCTCAAGGCACCGTGGACGACTCGCGGCTGCCTTGACCACGTACACATCCCTACCTGCACACTACGCCCCGCATATGTGGACTTCTTTAGAGTCACTGATGCTCTCCCTGGCTCTGGACACGCATGCGGAGCTTGACAAGACTAGAGACCGCGAATGGATCCACATCCTCCTCTCGTTTCTCAAGACCTACGTCGATACTGTGGGATTGGATTTACTAATGCACGAGGAAGATAGTGTCGAATATATCTCCCGTCTCGTGCAGGCCATGAGGGATGCGGCCACCGCACTTGAAACTGGTCGGAAACATTCTCTTCGGCAGCTGCTGTCCTGACGTCCTCCCTCAGATTTGGCGCATCCAGAACATCCCGCCATGTCAATGCAGGTCTCATTGGCGGCGAAACTAGCTGGAGATAAAGACGGCTCGTTCCTTGACGTCGTAGTCCACAACCACCTGCCATGTGTAATCTTGGCGCTGCTTTATTGCCTTCTCTCTGATCGTCAAACTAGGCCTTACCGATCGATGGTATCGTCGCAATCCTGTCTGGGAGGGACTCGGAGCGGCTGCGGTTTGCGGCACCCAGCGATACCATACCCCCGGGAAAAACTGAAGTGACGTTGTTCTGCCCAGTGCGTGCTAGAAACTCCGCTTTTCCGCGCTATTCACGCAATGACAGACTTCGTCCGCCGGCACATATATCCTTGAGAGCACAGAGGCTCGGATGTCCCACCTCGTTTTCCAATGGACGCACCGGAAGCCTTCACCTGGCCGAAGATTTTCTCGTAAAAACGGGTTCTCGCTGGTCCGAATACCTCGCGACCTTTTGGCCGTAGACGTCCGCCTCCATCAGCCGAATCTCAGTAAGAGAAGCATTAATCAGATCTGGCCCTCTAAAGTATGCCCTTAGTTGAGCTTGGAAAACCGCCATCCCTCCTTGTTGCTATTTCCACCGGAAGAAACCACGTCGCAAAAGCCGCAATCAAATTCAATGTACCCTCTGTAACTTTCCGTTATAAACAAGCTAAACTCACCAATGGCAAGAACTTGTCTCGTGTTCCATGCCCTCGATGCTAATGTCCTGAAAAGTACAAAATAACATAAACCCACTCGAGGTCGATGACGCCTGTATATCTATCTTGGACTTGACAGAAGCCAGTCATCTCGAACTTTTACTTCCATACTCCGATGCCTCCGCGTTCCATGCAATGGTCCGTATTTTCCCCCACGGCGTCTTCACCCCTGATCAGAATTTCTAGAAAGTCGATGTTGAAGTGGAATACACTACAGTCGCAGAACCGGAAATCACTCGGACGCTGCATTTGAACCGAGTTGTCGCTACAACATTACCCATTTCGGTCAACGTCCAAGACTTTTTCCGCGGCAACCGGTTCGTGGTAAAGGTTTTCCACGACACAGTGTCTAATGCCCAACATCAGCCTTTTTTCAAAGTTTACTATCTCGACGACCAGCCATCAGCATGTCCGCATCTCTGCCGCCCAGTTGCAAATTCCTGACGGGGGGTTGGATGGCCTGAAAGTAGTGGCGTGTTCGCCTCAAGCTCGCAGCGTCGTGGTGAGTGGGCTAACTTTTTAACGGCGTTTTTTTTTTTTGATGACGACTCGGACTGGAGACTGTTACCCCAGCGCAATCCGCCAACTTTTTGTTCTATCTCGACTCTGTGAATGGCCCAGGTCCGTGCTCGAGTTTCCTTTTGACTACTAGGTGGTATTTATTGTGCGACAAGTCGGGGAGTCTCTCAAATTCCGCATTAGTTACCGCATGTTGCGTGAAGGTGAAAAGTCTTCTTGATAAAATTTCAACCGGGCTGACCCCTTTTCCAGAAGTGGAGGCTTTGATCGAGACTTCAGTCGAGCAAGTATTGTCCAGCTCGACGGCTTTACTTGCGGAAAGGGTCGAGCTCGTGAACAAACTTGTGGAAGCATTGGAGCAGGACAGCGCATGGGTTGAGATGTATGGATGTCGGGCGAGCTCAATGTTCCCGAGGTGTTTGGTGAGCTCGGGGACGGCGATGATCCACTTCATCGCGTGATAAAGGTTCGTAGGCCAATTGCTCATCGAGATTATCTTGACACGTTCGCAGCTTCTGCATGAACACAAGCATCCGCATCCTCCGGTTGGGAAGTGGCGAGAAATCAAAATCCCC
>JARKIB010000947.1:0-10816 GCA_029378385.1 Mycena metata
ACTAGGGTCGCAAGGTAGGGGCTTTTCTTTGCGCTTCGCTGGCGGAATGGGCAGTGACGTACGATTACGCGGGTTAGGTGGTCCGGGTTAAGGGTCCGGGTTAGGGTCCCGTTAAGTGTGGGTGTATGGGGGATATATTTGCCTCGGTTGCCTCGGTGTGCTGAAGTGGAGTCTTTGATCCACCAGGCGACGCTTGCGGTGTGCAAGGGTTTGTCGTTGGTACCGTCTGGCGTAGGGCAGTCACGTACGGGGGCTTTTGTTGGTCGGTGGGAGTCTTTAATCCACCAGGCAACTAGGGTCGCAAGGTAGGGGCTTTTCTTTGCGCTTCGCTGGCGGAATGGGCAGTGACGTACGATTACGCGGGTTAGGTGGTCCGGGTTAAGGGTCCGGGTTAGGGTCCCGTTAAGTGTGGGTGTATGGGGGATATATTTGCCTCGGTTGCCTCGGTGTGCTGAAGTGGAGTCTTTGATCCACCAGGCGACGCTTGCGGTGTGCAAGGGTTTGTCGTTGGTACCGTCTGGCGTAGGGCAGTCACGTACGGGGGCTTTTGTTGGTCGGTGGGAGTCTTTAATCCACCAGGCAACTAGGGTCGCAAGGTAGGGGCTTTTCTTTGCGCTTCGCTGGCGGAATGGGCAGTGACGTACGATTACGCGGGTTAGGTGGTCCGGGTTAAGGGTCCGGGTTAGGGTCCCGTTAAGTGTGGGTGTATGGGGGATATATTTGCCTCGGTTGCCTCGGTGTGCTGAAGTGGAGTCTTTGATCCACCAGGCGACGCTTGCGGTGTGCAAGGGTTTGTCGTTGGTACCGTCTGGCGTAGGGCAGTCACGTACGGGGGCTTTTGTTGGTCGGTGGGAGTCTTTAATCCACCAGGCAACTAGGGTCGCAAGGGGGCTTTTCTTTGCGCTTCGCTGGCGGAATGGGCAGTGACGTACGATTACGCGGGTTAGGTGGTCCGGGTTAAGGGTCCGGGTTAGGGTCCCGTTAAGTGTGGGTGTATGGGGGATATATTTGCCTCGGTTGCCTCGGTGTGCTGAAGTGGAGTCTTTGATCCACCAGGCGACGCTTGCGGTGTGCAAGGGTTTGTCGTTGGTACCGTCTGGCGTAGGGCAGTCACGTACGGGGGCTTTTGTTGGTCGGTGGGAGTCTTTAATCCACCAGGCAACTAGGGTCGCAAGGTAGGGGCTTTTCTTTGCGCTTCGCTGGCGGAATGGGCAGTGACGTACGATTACGCGGGTTAGGTGGTCCGGGTTAAGGGTCCGGGTTAGGGTCCCGTTAAGTGTGGGTGTATGGGGGATATATTTGCCTCGGTTGCCTCGGTGTGCTGAAGTGGAGTCTTTGATCCACCAGGCGACGCTTGCGGTGTGCAAGGGTTTGTCGTTGGTACCGTCTGGCGTAGGGCAGTCACGTACGGGGGCTTTTGTTGGTCGGTGGGAGTCTTTAATCCACCAGGCAACTAGGGTCGCAAGGTAGGGGCTTTTCTTTGCGCTTCGCTGGCGGAATGGGCAGTGACGTACGATTACGCGGGTTAGGTGGTCCGGGTTAAGGGTCCGGGTTAGGGTCCCGTTAAGTGTGGGTGTATGGGGGATATATTTGCCTCGGTTGCCTCGGTGTGCTGAAGTGGAGTCTTTGATCCACCAGGCGACGCTTGCGGTGTGCAAGGGTTTGTCGTTGGTACCGTCTGGCGTAGGGCAGTCACGTACGGGGGCTTTTGTTGGTCGGTGGGAGTCTTTAATCCACCAGGCAACTAGGGTCGCAAGGTAGGGGCTTTTCTTTGCGCTTCGCTGGCGGAATGGGCAGTGACGTACGATTACGCGGGTTAGGTGGTCCGGGTTAAGGGTCCGGGTTAGGGTCCCGTTAAGTGTGGGTGTATGGGGGATATATTTGCCTCGGTTGCCTCGGTGTGCTGAAGTGGAGTCTTTGATCCACCAGGCGACGCTTGCGGTGTGCAAGGGTTTGTCGTTGGTACCGTCTGGCGTAGGGCAGTCACGTACGGGGGCTTTTGTTGGTCGGTGGGAGTCTTTAATCCACCAGGCAACTAGGGTCGCAAGGTAGGGGCTTTTCTTTGCGCTTCGCTGGCGGAATGGGCAGTGACGTACGATTACGCGGGTTAGGTGGTCCGGGTTAAGGGTCCGGGTTAGGGTCCCGTTAAGTGTGGGTGTATGGGGGATATATTTGCCTCGGTTGCCTCGGTGTGCTGAAGTGGAGTCTTTGATCCACCAGGCGACGCTTGCGGTGTGCAAGGGTTTGTCGTTGGTACCGTCTGGCGTAGGGCAGTCACGTACGGGGGCTTTTGTTGGTCGGTGGGAGTCTTTAATCCACCAGGCAACTAGGGTCGCAAGGTAGGGGCTTTTCTTTGCGCTTCGCTGGCGGAATGGGCAGTGACGTACGATTACGCGGGTTAGGTGGTCCGGGTTAAGGGTCCGGGTTAGGGTCCCGTTAAGTGTGGGTGTATGGGGGATATATTTGCCTCGGTTGCCTCGGTGTGCTGAAGTGGAGTCTTTGATCCACCAGGCGACGCTTGCGGTGTGCAAGGGTTTGTCGTTGGTACCGTCTGGCGTAGGGCAGTCACGTACGGGGGCTTTTGTTGGTCGGTGGGAGTCTTTAATCCACCAGGCAACTAGGGTCGCAAGGTAGGGGCTTTTCTTTGCGCTTCGCTGGCGGAATGGGCAGTGACGTACGATTACGCGGGTTAGGTGGTCCGGGTTAAGGGTCCGGGTTAGGGTCCCGTTAAGTGTGGGTGTATGGGGGATATATTTGCCTCGGTTGCCTCGGTGTGCTGAAGTGGAGTCTTTGATCCACCAGGCGACGCTTGCGGTGTGCAAGGGTTTGTCGTTGGTACCGTCTGGCGTAGGGCAGTCACGTACGGGGGCTTTTGTTGGTCGGTGGGAGTCTTTAATCCACCAGGCAACTAGGGTCGCAAGGTAGGGGCTTTTCTTTGCGCTTCGCTGGCGGAATGGGCAGTGACGTACGATTACGCGGGTTAGGTGGTCCGGGTTAAGGGTCCGGGTTAGGGTCCCGTTAAGTGTGGGTGTATGGGGGATATATTTGCCTCGGTTGCCTCGGTGTGCTGAAGTGGAGTCTTTGATCCACCAGGCGACGCTTGCGGTGTGCAAGGGTTTGTCGTTGGTACCGTCTGGCGTAGGGCAGTCACGTACGGGGGCTTTTGTTGGTCGGTGGGAGTCTTTAATCCACCAGGCAACTAGGGTCGCAAGGTAGGGGCTTTTCTTTGCGCTTCGCTGGCGGAATGGGCAGTGACGTACGATTACGCGGGTTAGGTGGTCCGGGTTAAGGGTCCGGGTTAGGGTCCCGTTAAGTGTGGGTGTATGGGGGATATATTTGCCTCGGTTGCCTCGGTGTGCTGAAGTGGAGTCTTTGATCCACCAGGCGACGCTTGCGGTGTGCAAGGGTTTGTCGTTGGTACCGTCTGGCGTAGGGCAGTCACGTACGGGGGCTTTTGTTGGTCGGTGGGAGTCTTTAATCCACCAGGCAACTAGGGTCGCAAGGTAGGGGCTTTTCTTTGCGCTTCGCTGGCGGAATGGGCAGTGACGTACGATTACGCGGGTTAGGTGGTCCGGGTTAAGGGTCCGGGTTAGGGTCCCGTTAAGTGTGGGTGTATGGGGGATATATTTGCCTCGGTTGCCTCGGTGTGCTGAAGTGGAGTCTTTGATCCACCAGGCGACGCTTGCGGTGTGCAAGGGTTTGTCGTTGGTACCGTCTGGCGTAGGGCAGTCACGTACGGGGGCTTTTGTTGGTCGGTGGGAGTCTTTAATCCACCAGGCAACTAGGGTCGCAAGGTAGGGGCTTTTCTTTGCGCTTCGCTGGCGGAATGGGCAGTGACGTACGATTACGCGGGTTAGGTGGTCCGGGTTAAGGGTCCGGGTTAGGGTCCCGTTAAGTGTGGGTGTATGGGGGATATATTTGCCTCGGTTGCCTCGGTGTGCTGAAGTGGAGTCTTTGATCCACCAGGCGACGCTTGCGGTGTGCAAGGGTTTGTCGTTGGTACCGTCTGGCGTAGGGCAGTCACGTACGGGGGCTTTTGTTGGTCGGTGGGAGTCTTTAATCCACCAGGCAACTAGGGTCGCAAGGTAGGGGCTTTTCTTTGCGCTTCGCTGGCGGAATGGGCAGTGACGTACGATTACGCGGGTTAGGTGGTCCGGGTTAAGGGTCCGGGTTAGGGTCCCGTTAAGTGTGGGTGTATGGGGGATATATTTGCCTCGGTTGCCTCGGTGTGCTGAAGTGGAGTCTTTGATCCACCAGGCGACGCTTGCGGTGTGCAAGGGTTTGTCGTTGGTACCGTCTGGCGTAGGGCAGTCACGTACGGGGGCTTTTGTTGGTCGGTGGGAGTCTTTAATCCACCAGGCAACTAGGGTCGCAAGGTAGGGGCTTTTCTTTGCGCTTCGCTGGCGGAATGGGCAGTGACGTACGATTACGCGGGTTAGGTGGTCCGGGTTAAGGGTCCGGGTTAGGGTCCCGTTAAGTGTGGGTGTATGGGGGATATATTTGCCTCGGTTGCCTCGGTGTGCTGAAGTGGAGTCTTTGATCCACCAGGCGACGCTTGCGGTGTGCAAGGGTTTGTCGTTGGTACCGTCTGGCGTAGGGCAGTCACGTACGGGGGCTTTTGTTGGTCGGTGGGAGTCTTTAATCCACCAGGCAACTAGGGTCGCAAGGTAGGGGCTTTTCTTTGCGCTTCGCTGGCGGAATGGGCAGTGACGTACGATTACGCGGGTTAGGTGGTCCGGGTTAAGGGTCCGGGTTAGGGTCCCGTTAAGTGTGGGTGTATGGGGGATATATTTGCCTCGGTTGCCTCGGTGTGCTGAAGTGGAGTCTTTGATCCACCAGGCGACGCTTGCGGTGTGCAAGGGTTTGTCGTTGGTACCGTCTGGCGTAGGGCAGTCACGTACGGGGGCTTTTGTTGGTCGGTGGGAGTCTTTAATCCACCAGGCAACTAGGGTCGCAAGGTAGGGGCTTTTCTTTGCGCTTCGCTGGCGGAATGGGCAGTGACGTACGATTACGCGGGTTAGGTGGTCCGGGTTAAGGGTCCGGGTTAGGGTCCCGTTAAGTGTGGGTGTATGGGGGATATATTTGCCTCGGTTGCCTCGGTGTGCTGAAGTGGAGTCTTTGATCCACCAGGCGACGCTTGCGGTGTGCAAGGGTTTGTCGTTGGTACCGTCTGGCGTAGGGCAGTCACGTACGGGGGCTTTTGTTGGTCGGTGGGAGTCTTTAATCCACCAGGCAACTAGGGTCGCAAGGTAGGGGCTTTTCTTTGCGCTTCGCTGGCGGAATGGGCAGTGACGTACGATTACGCGGGTTAGGTGGTCCGGGTTAAGGGTCCGGGTTAGGGTCCCGTTAAGTGTGGGTGTATGGGGGATATATTTGCCTCGGTTGCCTCGGTGTGCTGAAGTGGAGTCTTTGATCCACCAGGCGACGCTTGCGGTGTGCAAGGGTTTGTCGTTGGTACCGTCTGGCGTAGGGCAGTCACGTACGGGGGCTTTTGTTGGTCGGTGGGAGTCTTTAATCCACCAGGCAACTAGGGTCGCAAGGTAGGGGCTTTTCTTTGCGCTTCGCTGGCGGAATGGGCAGTGACGTACGATTACGCGGGTTAGGTGGTCCGGGTTAAGGGTCCGGGTTAGGGTCCCGTTAAGTGTGGGTGTATGGGGGATATATTTGCCTCGGTTGCCTCGGTGTGCTGAAGTGGAGTCTTTGATCCACCAGGCGACGCTTGCGGTGTGCAAGGGTTTGTCGTTGGTACCGTCTGGCGTAGGGCAGTCACGTACGGGGGCTTTTGTTGGTCGGTGGGAGTCTTTAATCCACCAGGCAACTAGGGTCGCAAGGTAGGGGCTTTTCTTTGCGCTTCGCTGGCGGAATGGGCAGTGACGTACGATTACGCGGGTTAGGTGGTCCGGGTTAAGGGTCCGGGTTAGGGTCCCGTTAAGTGTGGGTGTATGGGGGATATATTTGCCTCGGTTGCCTCGGTGTGCTGAAGTGGAGTCTTTGATCCACCAGGCGACGCTTGCGGTGTGCAAGGGTTTGTCGTTGGTACCGTCTGGCGTAGGGCAGTCACGTACGGGGGCTTTTGTTGGTCGGTGGGAGTCTTTAATCCACCAGGCAACTAGGGTCGCAAGGTAGGGGCTTTTCTTTGCGCTTCGCTGGCGGAATGGGCAGTGACGTACGATTACGCGGGTTAGGTGGTCCGGGTTAAGGGTCCGGGTTAGGGTCCCGTTAAGTGTGGGTGTATGGGGGATATATTTGCCTCGGTTGCCTCGGTGTGCTGAAGTGGAGTCTTTGATCCACCAGGCGACGCTTGCGGTGTGCAAGGGTTTGTCGTTGGTACCGTCTGGCGTAGGGCAGTCACGTACGGGGGCTTTTGTTGGTCGGTGGGAGTCTTTAATCCACCAGGCAACTAGGGTCGCAAGGTAGGGGCTTTTCTTTGCGCTTCGCTGGCGGAATGGGCAGTGACGTACGATTACGCGGGTTAGGTGGTCCGGGTTAAGGGTCCGGGTTAGGGTCCCGTTAAGTGTGGGTGTATGGGGGATATATTTGCCTCGGTTGCCTCGGTGTGCTGAAGTGGAGTCTTTGATCCACCAGGCGACGCTTGCGGTGTGCAAGGGTTTGTCGTTGGTACCGTCTGGCGTAGGGCAGTCACGTACGGGGGCTTTTGTTGGTCGGTGGGAGTCTTTAATCCACCAGGCAACTAGGGTCGCAAGGTAGGGGCTTTTCTTTGCGCTTCGCTGGCGGAATGGGCAGTGACGTACGATTACGCGGGTTAGGTGGTCCGGGTTAAGGGTCCGGGTTAGGGTCCCGTTAAGTGTGGGTGTATGGGGGATATATTTGCCTCGGTTGCCTCGGTGTGCTGAAGTGGAGTCTTTGATCCACCAGGCGACGCTTGCGGTGTGCAAGGGTTTGTCGTTGGTACCGTCTGGCGTAGGGCAGTCACGTACGGGGCTTTGTTGGTCGGTGGGAGTCTTTAATCCACCAGGCAACTAGGGTCGCAAGGTAGGGGCTTTTCTTTGCGCTTCGCTGGCGGAATGGGCAGTGACGTACGATTACGCGGGTTAGGTGGTCCGGGTTAAGGGTCCGGGTTAGGGTCCCGTTAAGTGTGGGTGTATGGGGGATATATTTGCCTCGGTTGGCCTCGGTGTGCTGAAGTGGAGTCTTTGATCCACCAGGCGACGCTTGCGGTGTGCAAGGGTTTGTCGTTGGTACCGGTCTGGCGTAGGGCAGTCACGTACGGGGGCTTTTGTTGGTCGGTGGGAGTCTTTAATCCACCAGGCAACTAGGGTCGCAAGGTAGGGGCTTTTCTTTGCGCTTCGCTGGCGGAATGGGCAGTGACGTACGATTACGCGGGTTAGGTGGTCCGGGTAAGGGTCCGGGTTAGGGTCCCGTTAAGTGTGGGGTGTATGGGGGGATATATTTGCCTCGGTTGCCTCGGTGTGCTGAAGTGGAGTCTTTGATCCACCAGGCGACGCTTGCGGTGTGCAAGGGTTGTCGTTGGTACCGTCTGGCGTAGGGCAGTCACGTACGGGGGCTTTTGTTGGTCGGTGGGAGTCTTTAATCCACCAGGCAACTAGGGTCGCAAGGTATGGGCTTTTCTTTGCGCTTCGCTGGCGGAATGGGCAGTGACGTACGATACGCGGGTTAGGTGGTCCGGGTTAAGGGTCCGGGTTAGGGTCCCGTTAAGTGTGGGTGTATGGGGGATATATTTGCCTCGGTTGCCTCGGGTGGCTGAAGTGGAGTCTTTGATCCACCAGGCGACGCTTGCGGTGTGCAAGGGTTTGTCGTTGGTACCGTCTGGCGTAGGGCAGTCACGTACGGGGGCTTTTGTTGGTCGGTGGGAGTCTTTAATCCACCAGGCAACTAGGGTCGCAAGGTAGGGGCTTTTCTTTGCGCTTCGCTGGCGGAATGGGCAGTGACGTACGATTACGCGGGTTAGGTGGTCCGGGTTAAGGGTCCGGGTTAGGGTCCCGTTAAGTGTGGGTGTATGGGGGATATATTTGCCTCGGTTGCCTCGGTGTGCTGAAGTGGAGTCTTTGATCCACCAGGCGACGCTTGCGGTGTGCAAGGGTTTCGTTGGTACCGTCTGGCGTAGGGCAGTCACGTACGGGGGCTTTTGTTGGTCGGTGGGAGTCTTTAATCCACCAGGCAACTAGGGTCGCAAGGTAGGGGCTTTTCTTTGCGCTTCGCTGGCGGAATGGGCAGTGACGTACGATTACGCGGGTTAGGTGGTCCGGGTTAAGGGTCCGGGTTAGGGTCCCGTTAAGTGTGGGTGTATGGGGGTATATTTGCCTCGGTTGCCTCGGTGTGCTGAAGTGGAGTCTTTGATCCACCAGGCGACGCTTGCGGTGTGCAAGGGTTTGTCGTTGGTACCGTCTGGCGTAGGGCAGTCACGTACGGGGGCTTTTGTTGGTCGGTGGGAGTCTTTAATCCACCAGGCAACTAGGGTCGCAAGGTAGGGGCTTTTCTTTGCGCTTCGCTGGCGGAATGGGCAGTGACGTACGATTACGCGGGTTAGGTGGTCCGGGTTAAGGGTCCGGGTTAGGGTCCCGTTAAGTGTGGGTGTATGGGGGATATATTTGCCTCGGTTGCCTCGGTGTGCTGAAGTGGAGTCTTTGATCCACCAGGCGACGCTTGCGGTGTGCAAGGGTTTGTCGTTGGTACCGTCTGGCGTAGGGCAGTCACGTACGGGGGCTTTTGTTGGTCGGTGGGAGTCTTTAATCCACCAGGCAACTAGGGTCGCAAGGTAGGGGCTTTTCTTTGCGCTTCGCTGGCGGAATGGGCAGTGACGTACGATTACGCGGGTTAGGTGGTCCGGGTTAAGGGTCCGGGTTAGGGTCCCGTTAAGTGTGGGTTATGGGGGATATATTTGCCTCGGTTGCCTCGGTGTGCTGAAGTGGAGTCTTTGATCCACCAGGCGACGCTTGCGGTGTGCAAGGGTTTGTCGTTGGTACCGTCTGGCGTAGGGCAGTCACGTACGGGGGCTTTTGTTGGTCGGTGGGAGTCTTTAATCCACCAGGCAACTAGGGTCGCAAGGTAGGGGCTTTTCTTTGCGCTTCGCTGGCGGAATGGGCAGTGACGTACGATTACGCGGGTTAGGTGGTCCGGGTTAAGGGTCCGGGTTAGGGTCCCGTTAAGTGTGGGTGTATGGGGGATATATTTGCCTCGGTTGCCTCGGTGTGCTGAAGTGGAGTCTTTGATCCACCAGGCGACGCTTGCGGTGTGCAAGGGTTTGTCGTTGGTACCGTCTGGCGTAGGGCAGTCACGTACGGGGGCTTTTGTTGGTCGGTGGGAGTCTTTAATCCACCAGGCAACTAGGGTCGCAAGGTAGGGGCTTTTCTTTGCGCTTCGCTGGCGGAATGGGCAGTGACGTACGATTACGCGGGTTAGGTGGTCCGGGTTAAGGGTCCGGGTTAGGGTCCCGTTAAGTGTGGGTGTATGGGGGATATATTTGCCTCGGTTGCCTCGGTGTGCTGAAGTGGAGTCTTTGATCCACCAGGCGACGCTTGCGGTGTGCAAGGGTTTGTCGTTGGTACCGTCTGGCGTAGGGCAGTCACGTACGGGGGCTTTTGTTGGTCGGTGGGATCTTTAATCCACCAGGCAACTAGGGTCGCAAGGTAGGGGCTTTTCTTTGCGCTTCGCTGGCGGAATGGGCAGTGACGTACGATTACGCGGGTTAGGTGGTCCGGGTTAAGGGTCCGGGTTAGGGTCCCGTTAAGTGTGGGTGTATGGGGGATATATTTGCCTCGGTTGCCTCGGTGTGCTGAAGTGGAGTCTTTGATCCACCAGGCGACGCTTGCGGTGTGCAAGGGTTTGTCGTTGGTACCGTCTGGCGTAGGGCAGTCACGTACGGGGGCTTTTGTTGGTCGGTGGGAGTCTTTAATCCACCAGGCAACTAGGGTCGCAAGGTAGGGGCTTTTCTTTGCGCTTCGCTGGCGGAATGGGCAGTGACGTACGATTACGCGGGTTAGGTGGTCCGGGTTAAGGGTCCGGGTTAGGGTCCCGTTAAGTGTGGTGTATGGGGGATATATTTGCCTCGGTTGCCTCGGTGTGCTGAAGTGGAGTCTTTGATCCACCAGGCGACGCTTGCGGTGTGCAAGGGTTTGTCGTTGGTACCGTCTGGCGTAGGGCAGTCACGTACGGGGGCTTTTGTTGGTCGGTGGGAGTCTTTAATCCACCAGGCAACTAGGGTCGCAAGGTAGGGGCTTTTCTTTGCGCTTCGCTGGCGGAATGGGCAGTGACGTACGATTACGCGGGTTAGGTGGTCCGGGTTAAGGGTCCGGGTTAGGGTCCCGTTAAGTGTGGGTGTATGGGGGATATATTTGCCTCGGTTGCCTCGGTGTGCTGAAGTGGAGTCTTTGATCCACCAGGCGACGCTTGCGGTGTGCAAGGGTTTGTCGTTGGTACCGTCTGGCGTAGGGCAGTCACGTACGGGGGCTTTTGTTGGTCGGTGGGAGTCTTTAATCCACCAGGCAACTAGGGTCGCAAGGTAGGGGCTTTTCTTTGCGCTTCGCTGGCGGAATGGGCAGTGACGTACGATTACGCGGGTTAGGTGGTCCGGGTTAAGGGTCCGGGTTAGGGTCCGTTAAGTGTGGGTGTATGGGGGATATATTTGCCTCGGTTGCCTCGGTGTGCTGAGTGGAGTCTTTGATCCACCAGGCGACGCTTGCGGTGTGCAAGGGTTGTCGTTGGTACCGTCTGGCGTAGGGCAGTCACGTACGGGGGCTTTTGTTGGTCGGTGGGAGTCTTTAATCCACCAGGCAACTAGGGTCGCAAGGTAGGGGCTTTTCTCTTTGCGCTTCGCTGGCGGAATGGGCATTGACGT